>CM067767.1:8600000-9200000 GCA_034642375.1 Vigna nakashimae
GTGGGTGTGTGTGTGTGTGTGTTTGTTTGTGTGTGTGTGTGTGTGTTTGTTTGTGTGTGTGTGTATGTGCATGTAAGTACGTTTGTGTGTTTGTAATTGTGTAGTTGTGCGTGTGTGTTTGTGTGTCTGTGTGTGCGTGTGCGTCTTTGTGTCTTTGTTTGTGTGTGTTTCTCTATTCGTGTTTGCGCATATTTGTGTGTGTGTGTCTGTCTGTCTGTGAGTGTGTCTCTGTGTGTGTGTGTGTGTGTGTGGATGTTGTGTTTTTGTGTGTGTGTGTGTGTTTTTGTCTGTGTATGTGTGCGTGTGTGTATGTATGTGTGTGTGTGTCTACGTGGGTATGTGTGCGCGCGTGTGCGTGTGTATGCATGGGTGTGTGTGTGTCTGTGTGCGTTTGTGTGTCTCTGTGTGTGTTTGTGTGTGTGTGTGTGTGTGTGTTTATGTGTGTGTCTGTGTGTGTATGTCTGTGTGTCTATCTGTGTGTGTGTTTGTTTATGTGTGTGTATGAATGTGTGTAATTGTGCGTGTATGTGCCTCTATGTTTGTGTGTATGTGTGTGTGTGCTTTTGCGTGTGCGTGTGTCTTTGTGTGTGTGTGCATGTGTGTGTCTCTGTGTGTGTGGGTGTTTTTGTGTATGGGTGTGTGTCTGTCTCTGTGTGTGTTTGTGTGTGTGTGTGTGTGCATGCGTGTATATATGTGTGTGTGTTTGTATGTTTGTATGTGTGTGTGTGTGTGTGTGGGTGGGTCTGTGTGGGTGTGTGTGTGTTTGTGGGTGTGTGTCTTTGTGTTCTTGTATGTGTGTGTCTGTGTGTCTGTATGTCTCTGTGTGTGTGTTTGTGTGTGTGTGTGTCTATCTGTGTGTGTATGTTTGTGTGTTTGTCTTCGTGTTTGTGTGTGTGGGTGTGTGTGTGTGGGTGTATGGATGTCTGTGTGTGTTTGTGTGTGTGTGTGCCTTTGTGTTTGTGTGTGCTTGTGTGTGTGTCTGTGTGTCTTTGTGTGTGTGTGCATGTGATTGTGTGTCTCTGTGTATTTTTGTGTGTGTGTGTCTTTGTGTGTGTGTGTGTGTGTTTGTGTATGTGTGCGTGTATGGATGTGTGTGTGTGTCTGTGTGCATGTGTGCCTCTGTGTTTGTGTGTGTGTGTGTATATGCGTATTTGGATGTGTGTGTAACTGCGTGCGTATGTGCCTCTATGTTTTTGTGTGTGTGCTTTTGCGTGTGCGTGTGTGCGTGTGTGTCTGTGTGTCTTTGTGTGTGTGTATGTGTGTGTGCATGTGTGTGTGTGTGTTTTTGTGTGTGGGTGTGTGTGTGTGTTTGTGTGTGCGCGAGTATATATATGTGTGTGTCTGCATGTGTGTTTGTGGGTGTGTCTGTCTGTGTGGGTGTGTGTATGTGTGTCTGTGGGTGTATGTCTCTGTGTTCTTGTGTGTGTGTATGTGTGTCTGTGTGTTTGTATGTCTCTGTGTGTGTTTGTGTGTGTGTGTGTGTGGTATCTGTGTGTGCATGTCTGTGTGTCTGTCTGTGTGTTTGTGCGTGGGTTTATGTGTGGGTGTGTCTCTATGTGTGTGTGTGTGTGTTTGTGTGCGTGTGTGCCTCTGTGTTTGTGCGTGTGCTTGTGTGTGCGTGCATGTGATTGGGTGTCTCTGTGTGTGTTTGTGTGTGTGTGTGTGTGTGTGTGTTTGTGTGTGTGTGTGTGCGCGTGTATGGATGTGTGTGTGTTTGTGTGCGTGTGTGCCTCTGTGTTTGTGTGTGTGTGTGCTTGTGCGTGTGCATGTGTCTCTTTGTGTTCATGTGTGTGTGTGTGTCTGTATGTTTGTGTGTGTGCGTGTATGTGTGTGTATGTCTGTGTGTGTCTTTGTGTGTGTTTGTGTGTGTGTGTGCTTGTGCATGTGCGTGTGTGTCTCTGTGTGTGTCTGTGTGTGTGTGCGTGTGTGTGCATGTGTGTGTGTGTTTGTGTCTATGTGTGTATGTGTCTGTGTGTGCGTGTGCATGTGTGTCTCGGTGTATGTATGTGTTTGTGTCTATGTGTGCGTGTGTGTTTAAAAGAATGATTACAAATAAATATTAAGTAAGAAAATTATTATGTGTATCAATATCTTTATTATTTATTTTAATTTATATATAAATGTTAAATATACTAATAATATATTTATCTACATTTTATATCATATTACATATATACATATAGAGAGAGAGAAGAGAAGAGAATAGAATAATTTAATGTTATTAATTGCATTGAAGGAAGAATTTATTTAAATAAATATTAAGTTTACGTGACACTTGCTGATTTAATTTCATATTAGAAATTGAGTTATGTTAATAAATGAATTTAGTAAAGAATTAAATATTTGAAATCAATGTTACTTATTATAATTAATATTAACCTTTATAGTTTTAATATTAATTAGGGACATTTATTTATTATGTAATTTTATTAGGAATTAAGATTTGAAATAAAAACTAAATCACATGTCAGTTATATAAATGTATTCTATTTGCAATTTATAATCAAATCTTAAATAATTTATTGGTATGTAATAATAATAATAATAATAATAATAATAATAATAATAATAATAATAATAATAATAATGATGATAATAATAAAATATTATTATTAATATATTTAATTGTTGAAAACCAAAGCTTGTTGAAGAGTTTGGTAAAATTAACTCCTAGGGACTTGGTCATTAGACTAGCACAATAGTTTCTAGACAAAAATAGTTTGAGAAAATTTAGAGAGTTCATAGAGGTTGTTGGACAAGGCAATTGAACGAAAATTATTTTAAAAATCTAAAAAGATCTGTGTTAACGTAACAGTATGCAGAGAAGAAACTTGTATAACAGCAGAGATAGCACACACACAGAGAGAGTGGGGAATGTTAACTGTATTGAAAGAATCAAAAACAGTGAAGTATATAGGGTGTGCATGAGCACATGACAACTAACTGACACAAGTCAGTTATACAGTTATGTTTACAACAACATACCCCCCTAAACATAACTAGTTAAACGAAATTACACCTAGCAAATCCCTCAGCTGCTCAAACCTGGACTGTCTGAGTGCTTTAGTGAAAATATCAGCCTTTTGTATCTCAGTTGGGCAGTGCAGTAACTCAACTCTGCCTTGGCTCACTAAATCCCTTAGAAAATGAAACTTAGTATCAATATGTTTGCTTCTCCCATGAAACACGGGATTCTTTGACAGACTTATTGCAGATTTATTGTCAACCATCAGCTGTATGGGTCTTCTATACTTCAGCTTCAAGTCTTCAAGAAGTGCTTCTAACCAAATACACTGGCACGCTGTCTCTGCAGATGAAATATATTATGCTTCACAGGTTGAAAGTGCCACTACACTTTGCTTTTTAGAACACCAAGAAATAGGTGCTCCACCATATTGAATGAAGTAACCAAACATACTTCTTCTATCCACTGTGTCTCCACTCCAATCTGAATCACACCATACCTCCAATGTGCCTTCTGCGCTGCTGGATGCTTTGGGAAACAGAAGACCAAGATTTGTTGTTCCCTTTAAGTACCTCAGAACGTGTTTAGCTGCTGTCAAGTGTGATGTCCTAGGCTCATGCATGAATCTACTTAGTAAGCCAACACCATAACTGATGTCAGGCCTGCTATTGCAGATGTATCTCAAGGAACCCACGATTTGTTTATAAAGAGAAGCATCTACACATTCCTCTTCAGGTTGCTCTCCAAGCTTTAAATTTGCAATGACTGGGGTTGGAACACAGTTACAGTTAGTCATGCTGAAACGATTGAGAACTTCATTGATGTACCTTGTTTGATGCAAAATAACTCCATTTGCTGTTTTCATGAATTCCAGTCCGAGGAAGTAACTCAGGTTGCCTAGATCAGACATTTCATATTCTTCCTCCATTTTCTTCTTGAACATATCTATTTCTTCTTCAGAATCTCCAGTTACGAGGAGATCATCCACGTACAAACACACCAGTAGTTTGCTCTGCAATCCAGCACTTCTCACATACACACCAAATTCAACACAGCTCTTTTTAAATCCCAGCTTGATCAAAAGTGCATTGATGTGATTGTTCCAGGCTCGTGGTGCCTGCTTGAGTCCGTACAAAGCCTTATTCAATTTATACACCTTTTGTTCCTCACCTTGTTTCTCAAAACCAGGTGGCTGCATCACGTAGACTTCCTCTTCCAAAGGGCCATTGAGAAAGGCAGATTTCACATCTAACTGATGAATTTTCCAGTTATTCCAGCTAGCAACTGCTATCACTAGTCTTACTGTCTCAAGTCTTGCAACTGGGGAATAGACATCTGTATAATCTATTCCTTGTTGCTGTAGAAAACCCTTCGCTACAAGTCTGGCCTTTAGCTTTGCTATCTCACCACTTGGTTTGTACTTTGTCTTGAAAATCCATTTTACCTCAATTGTCCGTTTATGCTGAGGTAGTTCAACCATATCCCAGGTTCTGTTTCTTTCAATGGATCTCAATTCTTCAATCATAGCTTCCTTCCAATCCTTCATGTCAATGGCTTGCCTCCAAGAATAGGCTCTGCATCTGCCAAAAACGCAAGATGAGTCAAGTCTCCAGAGTCCAATACATCACTATCTGCAAACACTTCATGCCCTGACAGTCTCGTTGAGGGAAATCTAACTCTCCGTGACCGTCTGTTATTGCTTTCAATGCCTCCAGTAACTTGTTCTTCTTTAACATGATTGTCTTCTAAAATGCCTTGAACAGAGTCTTGCTCGGTTTTTGTCGTATTGAAATCAAAGATGTTTTCTTCGTCCACTATAACATCTCTGCTCACAATTATCTGATTCTTTCTTGGATCATACATTCTATAGGCACCAGTTGAGTGATACCCGACAAGAACAAGTAACTCACTTCTATTATCTAATTTCTTCCTTCTTTCATCTGGTATATGTTTGTAACATATAGATCCAAAAACACGCAGATTCTTAACTGTAGGTTTAACTCCAGACCAAGCTTCTTCTGGGGTGCAGTCAGTCAATGATCTGGTTGGACTCCTATTCAAAAGATAAACTGCTGTAGAGACTGCTTCTCCCCACAAGCAGTGTGGCAGCTTCTTTGCTTTAAGCATGCACCTGGTCATGTCGAGCAACATCCGATTTCTTCTCTCTGCAATACCATTGTGTTGGGGTGTGTACGGAGCTACCACTTCATGCACGATACCTTTGTTGATGCAAAACTCATTCATTTCAAGTGAGTTGAATTCTCCTCCACCGTCTGTTCTGAAAATTTTAACCTGCAAACCAGATTCCCTTTCCGCCATAGCACAAAATTTTACAAAGCATTGGTATGCAGTTTTCTTTTCTTTGATCAAGTACACCCACATCTTCCTAGTCCACTCATCTACGAAAATCAAGAAGTATTTATTACCTCCTATTGTCTCCACATCAAATGGGCCGCAAACATCCGAGTAGACAACAGCAAGTGGTTGCTTTGCTCTCTTGTACATGGTTTGTTTAAACTTGTTTCTGGTCTGCTTCCCAACAACACATCCTTCACAAACTTTGTCAGGAATCTGTATCTCAAGAACTCCTTTTACAAGATCTTTGCTCTTCAACAATTTCAGGCTTCAAAAATTCAGATGCCCGAACTGATAGTGCCACAGCCAAGCTTCTTCCTTGGAATCAACAGCAGTCAAGCATTGAACAGCAAGGGTATTAAGATTTACCTTAAATGTTCTGTTATTGGCAAGTGGGGCTCTAAGGACAATTCGTTGTCTTTCGTCAAATACATTTATGTGTTTCTGGCACATAGTCATTGTATAACCTTTTTCAAGAAGCTGCCCCAGACTCAGCAGATTACTCTTCATGTTTGGAACATACAGTACATTATTCATGTAGGCAGGACGTCCATCTTTGCGTTTGATCATAATTCTTCCAGCTCCTTCAGCCATGATCACGCTATCATCGGCAAAACGCACGCTGTTTTTAATACTCGGATTCAGATCCAATAGCAACTCTTTCTTCCCTGTCATATGATTGGAACAACCTGTGTCTAAGTACCAACAAGATTCATCTTCTGCATGATGTGTTTCGTCAGCTAGCAACACGTGTTTAGCCTTACAACACCTGTCACATGCAGAGACATTGTTCTTGCACTCATTACATCTGTTGTCGCATGTAGAGTTACCATTCTTGTATTTGCTTTCGTCTTCTTTGATTGTACTCATTAATAGCACTTGTTCTGAATCAGACTCTTCTGTATCTTGCACCAGATTAGCCTCCTCTTTTTCTTTGCCTTTCTTTACATCTTCATTATGCCAGCATTCAGATGAATAATGTCCATACTTATTGCACGTATAACATTGTATGTTTCTTTTATCAATGTTACTTCTTCCTCTTCCTCTGGAGTATTTTCTTCCTCTCTTGCTGCCGTTCTTGTTTTCATTACATTCATCTTCATCATTCTGATCAGACACACTGGAGTTTCTGCCTCCAGTTCGACCTCCCCGAGCACGACCTCTACCTCTTCCATTTCCACGTCCTCTGGTTTTGTAATTGCTTCTAACCTGTAGAGCTTGGTTCGTACCTTGATTCACTTCTTTCTCTGCATTTCTTCTTTCGATTAGTCTTTGTTCATGTGCCTCCAGTGAATTTTGTAACTCCTCCACCTTCATCGTTGCAAGATCTTTGCATTCTTCTATCGCTACAACGATATGATCAAACTGGGGTGTCAAAGTTCTGAGAATTTTCTCGACTATTTTCTTGTCTTTCACAATTTTGTCGCAAGATCTCATCGCATTTACAATGACTTGAATCCTTCCGATGTAGTCTATTACGGTTTCTTGTTCGCCCATGCACAAAAGTTCGTATTGTCGCTGCAAGGATTGCAACTGAATCTTCTTCACCTTGCCTGAGTTTCCGTATCTCTCCTGCAAGATCTCCCATACTTCTTTTGCCGTAGCCGCTTTCGAAATTTTCTGAAAAATGGCAGCCGATACACATTGATGTAGGAGCATCCGGGCCTTGCAATCCAATCGCTTATTTTCTTTGTATCGCTTTGTTTCTTCGAGATCACCCTTTACTGGTTCCTTGAAACCTTTCTTGATAATCTCGTCAACCTCTTGATAGCCAAAAATGGCATCCATTTTGACACACCAGTCATCAAACCCTTTACCATCAAACACAGGAAAGTTACTGTGTATTACGCCAGTCATCTTCTTGATCGTCTTGAGTTGATCCACCAGGTTTCGAACCTGTGCTCTGGATACCACTGTTAACGTAACAGTATGCAGAGAAGAAACTTGTATAACAGCAGAGATAGCACACACACACAGAGAGAGTGGGGAATGTTAACTGTATTGAAAGAATCAAAAACAGTGAAGTATATAGGGTGTGCATGAGCACATGACAACTAACTGACACAAGTCAGTTATACAGTTATGTTTACAACAACAATCTGATCCAAAAATTCATTGAGTGCGCATACCTATATCGTTGGGTAAGTTTAAAAACTCGCTTAAACGATAGAGTTTTTGAGAAAGAAAAATGTTGAAAAGAGAAAAAGTGTGATAAGAATGAGATATTGAATAATTATGTATACGATGATTAATTATTTAAGAAAGAAAATGTTTTGATGTGTGATTTAGGTCGTATATTAAATAAGGATTGTTTGATGAGAATATTCAAATTCTACTAGATATATTAACTTATATAGAAAAAATATATAAAAGATAATAGTTGATAGATATTCCTATAACGAGATTTGATGTAAAAAATAATCAATATAGTAGACGATAGCCAAATAATCTTGTTATATATAAAAAAAAAAACTTAAGTCTTAATATTGGAAGTAGAGTAAAGTCTAAGTTAAAATTGTCAAAATATACTTGTTTGAGTATGGATGTTGAGATCGAGATACGAACCTAACGAATCGCAACCGCTTCTTCCTGTGATGCCGTGATATCTCTCTTCCTGTGTTAAGCTTTCTGAGGGGAAATTGGGCTGGGTACCTGCAAAGGCACTCCGACGCTCAAGTCAGAAAAAGATGTATTGAACCCTTTCAATTCAAAGTGACGAAGAAGAAGTATTATTTTCTAAAAACGTACCTTTTTTCCTCCTGCTTTTCATATTTAAAACAGTAAAATAAACCGTTTACCTGAAAATCCGGTCACTTACCGAAGTTGACTACTTGGAAGTTGTAACTGTTAGATCGTGCTTGATAGTGGATAAGTTACTCCCGTGCATTGACTGATATTCGTAACCGCTTACTCCTAACCACTAATTTAGACATCGCTCATTGATTGTCGATCGTTTGGTGTATCGACACTAATATGCGAGCTGTCGATCGTCTGGTGTATCGACACAAACACGCGAGCGCTATATGTCGTGACATCGCTGTTTGCTTGTCGATCACCAATGTGTCGACATCAACATGTAAATGTTCTGATGCGATCGTCTTAACGATTGGCGTCATAATGTGTTCGACATACATACGATCGTGACATTATGGCCGGCTCGGCATTGTGTACCCTTATTATTGGTTTTAACGGTCGGTCGAGTTACTGACCGTTGGTGAATTCAAGTATCCTACTGTACACTACTAAATATTCATATGACATATACATAATTTTTAGTCCAATTTAAGGGAAGAATATTCTAAAAGTAGTATTTCATTGTTAATTAAATTTATATATAATGAATGAATTGTTTGATATTATTTGAAATTGATATGCATGGTAACTTATTGAAATTATTGTTAGTTTATAAATCTTTCAAATAAACTAACTTGCTCTCGTTTTGTGGTTGTTATTTTCATATATGCAATGGTGTTTGTCACACGAGAACAAATGATCATACGTATTCAGAATTCCAACCATGAATAACTGAGAGATATTAATATAATATAGATAATTTTATTTATGTATATAAGTGCAGAAGTTATATTCCTCTTATGGATCTTGTTTATATTTTATTTTTATTTTTTTTACTTCATTTGGTAATGTAAACGTTTCTTCGACATATTTAATATATTATGTCTTGTTAAATTACATATTTAGCATATAAACCGGGCCGTTGCAATTTTAATAATTTTTATATTCAAAATTATCATTTAGTGAGTATTTTATATCCAAGGACTAATTTATAGATAGGTTATTTCAATTTTTACTTTAAATGTAAATTTAATATTTGCTGACAATATTGTATAATCACAAAAGACTGAAATTATTTATTTTAAAAAATTGAAAGGATTTATCAATTTGAAATATAAAGACCAAAGGTATATTTAACCAATGTATAAGGATCAAAAAAATATTTAGTGTTTACTTGAATTAATGTTATATATATATATATATATATATATATATATATATATATATACACACACACACACACACACATAATATATATATATATATATATATATATATATATATATATATATATATATATTTGATATCTAATGTTAATTTTAAGTAGTTATACTATTTTTATTTTTGTTTTATTTATTAAATTAAAATAGAATTATATATATAATAAACTATTCACATGTTTTTGTATCAATATATCTTATTTTATTTAAATTGTAAAATTTGAAATATTTTTAACCACTATTCATTACATCTCAACTTTATAACAACCATAGGATAAAGTTAAATTTAATAGTATGAATTAACTTTATAATAATAACAATAATAATAATATTAGTTCATACTTTATATCCTAAATATTATCAATTCATACTTTATAAATTAACACACAACAAAACTTAGCTTCTCTTAATTCACAAAGAACTACTACAACTCTAAGAATGTCCAATCATTGCTTAAACACAAGAAACTCTGGAAACACCTACTAATCACCAAATTGTGATTGAAGTGAGTCCTTAGGACTTCAAATAGACAAGAAACTAAGAAAAAATAACACAAGACACATCTGACAGAGAATCAACATGCACAATTTCAACCGAAAAACGAAAAAAAAAGGAGTCAAAACTTAATTACTCAATACTAAGAACTGATCAGATAAAAATTGAGATTACTTAGTCGTAATTTTCTAGGAACTTCCTGATTGTCAAACAGATGATCGATTAGTCACATATCTTAGAGAGAAGGTAGAGAAAATAAAAAATTGAGTTTTAGATAAATGATTTGTATTTTAAGTAATGAAACGAGTTTAAGAAATCCTATTTATATTATTGAATTATTTTAAAATAAAATTTTCAACCTCGTTATTTTAAAACACCTATCAATTCTAATACCCTATTTTCTATCTTTTCACAAACCTTATAATAGTTGTTGGATAAAGTTTAATGTAATAATATTATTTATATTTAATAAAATGTTAAATGGTAGATATTAATGCTTTCTCATATTTAAATTTGAAAATTATATATATTTGTTATAATTTTAATACTAAGTAGTACTAAATATTATGGGTTATGTTTTCTAATGAGTGATGTAAGTACTAAATTCTACTGTGTCTTCATATTTTTATGCTGAGAATGGTATTTGGGATTTGAGGAGTGGGCCGAAATAGATTTCAGTTGTTTAGAACAAATAGAGCTGGCGTTGATCTTAATAAAGAAGGTGTGCAAATACTATTATGAAAAGCTCTTCATTATCTTTTCTATTAAAACAATCATTTTTTATTATCTTCTTTTTCCTTTACGTTCATGACTATTTTTTTTCCTCTTTCCTTTTATACTTCATTTCTCAAATTAAATTGAAAAAAACTTAAAGCCCTTAATTATGAAATCTTGTAAGTAATTTTTTTTTCATTCCTCCAAAACTACATGTAGGAGTTTAGGCTTATTGAGTAAATAAGCCTAATACTAATTCTTTATTAGGAATAGTTTTTAGGAACTTGATAACGGTAATTCTTGCCATTATTTAAGCATAATATTAACAACAAAATGACCTTCTTTCTAGCTTATAACTTGTTTAATCCTCTAATTTATCTTAATTTTATGAATAATTGTGTTTTTGGCTACTTTGATGTAATTTCATCTATAATTCCCTATTTTGTAGCTAATAATGTGCTTGGAAGGGTCTCCAATAATGTCTAAAGTTGAACCAACCACTAGAAGCAAGCAGATCTGCAGAAACGCTTGTCGCATATGAACGAACGCTCGTCAACCTGTGGACGACAGCGAGCGGACGCTCGCTCAGAGACGCTCGTCCAGTGTGCAAGACAAGAGGACGCTCGTCCAGAGTGGACGCACGAGCGGACGCTCGCACAGCGAGAAGAGGACGCTCACCCTGTGGACGCACGAGAGGACGCTCGCATAGAGAAGAGGACGCTCGTCCAGCTAATACGCTCAGTGGACGCTCGACAAGTCAGAAGAGGACGATCTTCCAGAGAGGACACTCAGTGGACGCTCGGCCAAGCAGAATAGGACGCTCGTCAAGAGAGGATACTCAGTGGACGCTCGGCCAGGGAGAATAGGATTCTCGTCCAAGACACTCAGTGGACACTCAGCTAGCTAGAAGTGGACGCTCGTCCAGAGATCAGTGGATGCTCGCCCATATCCAGATGGTTCGCGCCCGAGCGTGACAGAGAGGGCGCCCGGGCGCAAATTTCCAGAGAGTCTCGCGCCGGGGCGCGACTGAGAGGGCGCCGGGCGCGACTTTTTGCTGATGTGTCAAAATGCCTATTTATTCAAGTTGTCTCGAAGCATTTGGGGATCTTTGGCTGCCCAAACACGATTTCTCTCATTTGGAGCTCTAGGAGACGAGCTAGGAGCTGTGGGAACAGTCCTTCTTCACCCTTGGGTCTTCTTCCTTCCTCCATTTCCACCATTGTTGTAAGCTTGAGCTCTCCATTCATGGAGAGTTAGTTTCATTATTGTTGGGGGATTGATGTAGCCACTGAAATCTTATGTAAACTACTATGTTTTGAATGAATTTATGCATCTTTCATTGATTGTTAGTGTTTAATTCCTTTTCTTAATGCTTGTTGTGAAGTTGCTACCCATTACATGATTTTAGGGTTTGCTTGATATTGAGAAATGTTGGGTAAATCTGGATTTGGATTAAACACCTAAAGGAAATAGTATCTAGGGATAGAATTAGGACCTTTGGTTGTCTTAGATCTCAATTCTTAATGCGGAAATAATTGTTAGGTCTTCCAAGGGATTGGAGCCTAATAAGGAAGTCTAGGCTCTCTCTACCAAGGGATTGGGTTTGAGTAATTTAGTAGATTGACATTGGCATATTAATGAAGAGGAAGTGATTTTCTATACATAAGAATGAAGTAGGTGAAATCATACCCCCAATAATACCATTCCATATCATTTCTAATCTTTCCATTTCCAAGTGTTTGAGTATCTAAGATCACTTTTATCAATTATGTTTCATGTTTACTTTAATTGCACAAAAACACAAATTATGAAGCATTCTTTAGTCTAAGTTAGTTGGAAATTATACGATTGTTTGGTGACACGAGTCTCTTGGGAAACGATATCCGGTCTTACCGGTTTTATTACTTAGAACGATTTGGTAAACTTGCCAAAGTCTCAACAGAACTCAATGAAATTCTTGTGATACATTCTCTTTCTTTTCTTCTTTTAAAATTTCCAAATCTTAGAGTATAAGAAATCCTTAAAACACATTTACAAATTTGCACTCTATGCTACACCAATGTCACTCACCACCATATAAAAAATTAGCAACTTTAGCACTATAATTTTGAAAAATAAAGACATATTCAGATGATCAAATTAATATTCCTCACTTAGTGCTTGGTTCAAATGACCATATCTTTAATTTCTCAACTCAACACCACTTTCAACCAAAAACAAGAAATATTCAACACCAAACACAACAGAAACTCTACATGCTAAACTACTAATGTTAGACTAAATCAAACATACAATACAATCCATCAAAGCATCAACAACATTAAAAAGAGGCAGTTAGCTTCTCTTACCTAACAAATGATCAAAATGCTCTAAAAAGTCTAAACTAGCTCCAAAAGAACAGTAACATTTATCTGCTCTTACGAACAACAAAAACATTATCAAGGAATATCATTGGAACTACTCATTAGCATATACTCAAACTGATGACTCAATAAACGCATGCAAGCTAAGCAGGGCTCACATGCAATAGATATAAGAAAAGATCAAAGGAAAATGGTTGAAACTCAACTTACTCAAATAGAAAAATTGATAAGTCCAAATGAAGAGTTCGCGACCTAGATCAATCCTACAAGCTCGGTTCTTAAATCAAACGAATAAAGGATGAGAACTTCTAGTGAGAAGTCAGATAACTTTAAAAAAGTAGTTTTTAGAGAGTTGATGTATTATAAAATAATAAAACTCATTCATAAAAAATCTATTTATATTAAAATAATTGAATCTCACTTATTTTAAATTATTATCACTTCTAAAATGTCTTTGTCTGTGTCTTTACAATATTGATAACTTTTTCTAATTTAATAAAAAAAAAATACTTAAGAGTTATGGAAACCCCTAAATATGAAATGTACTTTGTGCATCTATCACTCACAGAACTTCTAATGTAAAATTCTACACTAGCAAGTCTTCTACACTGTTGCAGGCTCGACCACAATCCTATGGAGGAAACTTTGATGCAAAATATATACATGAGTGACTCTTCTACATAAGTGTGGGATTAGCCATATCCGTAAAGGGAAACTCAATTATATATTTTGTATTTTGTTTTAGTAGTAATAAATTAGACTCAATGTATATTATTAATTTAATAATTTGCAGTTAATATGACTTTTTTTACTCCTTGGGTCCTAACCTTTTTTATAAATATTGTTTTGGATTAATTCTAGTTTCATTGAATTCTATATTTTAAATGTTTCAAAATAAATATATGATTTATTAGATTTAGAATTGTTGGATAAACATAAATGGGTCTCACACCCTAAATTAAGGATCAATGTTTACATCCATGTTTTGCTCCATGTTTTAAGCTTTGTTGTTTGGTGTTTTGTGTGAAGTTCTTCTATAAAAGGAAGGAAGAAGCAAAGAAGTGAAGAGTTTTGTGAGTGGAGAGGAAAACTAGAGAGAGTGTGTTTTTGTGAGTGGAGAGTTTTGTATACCATCCCAGAGGGTGAGATATTTATAGAGAGATCCTCAGAGAGTGAGAGAAACACTGTAATCACTTTCATAGTGGAGATAATTTTCTGGACTCGGTCCCGTGGTTTTTTCCGAGAGGATTTTCCACGTTAAAATTTTTCGATGTTATTTTTCCTATGCTTTCATTTTTATGCTTCCGCATAGTGTCCATTTTAAGTTCACAAGGGAACAAGTACCGCTGTTACCCAACAAGAATCTTCTATTTTTTGTATTGTAGGGAGTGATGACAGATTTTGTCATATTTTATATGAAAACCTATGAGGATTTGATTTCCTTTATTTTAACTTTTGATATTTGTAGTCAAGCTTTGGCCGAGGCCCATGTATACAGTTGACGAGTTTAAAATGTATTGAATTTATGTATTTTTTTTAAATTTTAAATATTGTCTTTTCTTGGAGAAGCTCTCTCAATTTCTAAGTTGATTATCTTTATATTTTCTCTTTTCTTTCGGGTGTTTCTTTTTTCATCTAAATTAATTCTTGAAGTTTAATTCATAGAAGTAAGATCACACAATTCAAATTAAATATTTTAGAAATACAATATGAATTAGATTGAATAATAATGTGATTTGATTCTAATATCTAGTTTAATTAACCAATTCAATACCATGTCTTTTAATTGAACAGGTTAAAACTTCAATTGTATGAAATTTAAATCTATGAATTCACTCTTCGTATCCAATTATTTGATTGTTAAGCCTCTGTTTTTAATTTCTTTTTGCATTTTGAATATCTATTTAAGTTTTGAATATCTATTTGAGTTTTGTAGTTGTGTTGCATTCTAAAACCCCAAAAATATAATTTATAGAGGAAAATTATTGAACATAGAATAATAGATGCATGATTTGGCCAACTGATCTGGGTTGTGTTCTGCATTGTAAAATTTTATAGAAAACCGAAGTGCTTGGAATTGATAACAGCATTGATGTAAGGACCTTGTTTTTCTTAAAAGAGATGGGGAAGCATTTAATGCTGGGAGACACTAGCTGCCATAGGGAGAGGTGGGATTTTGTTTTATGTGGAAAATAGGAGAGTCAAACGTCCAGTTTTTCTTCCTCTTTGCTGGCACCATTCAACAAGTACAACACGCATGGGATATAAGGGGGTGTTGGGTTCTGCAAATGGGAGAAACTCTTGCTGCAAATTGGTGAGGGAAGTGAAGTTCAAAGTTGCTGGAGGAGGAAAGAAACCTTGGTGCTGCAAGTCTTGGAGAAGTTAGATTCAAAGATATTTACAAAGGAAGTCTTCAAGAGGTAAGGGGAGCTAGATCTTTTGTTTGATTGATGATATATGTTGTGATTGATGCAAATCTGGGAAGAAGGAGATGAAAAATTTGGGGTTTCTGGGTTTTCTGGATTTTCTGGAAAACCTGCGATTCTGCATAATTCTGCAGAAACGCGCGTTCGTCCAATTTGGCTCCAAATTGGACGTTCGTCCAAATGGCTCGACCAATTAGTGGTCGGCCAAAATAACCTGAGCGTTCGGTTCTGTGTTAACGAGCGTTCGTTCGTTTACAGTGATATATTAGACGTTCGTCCAAACTGTATACAGGAATTAGTAATTTTAGGCGTTCGTCCCCAAATTGATATTTACGTGATCTTGAGCGTTCGGTATTTGGTATTAGAAATTGCAGTCGTTCGTCCTTAATGGATTCTTAAGTTTAATCTTGATCGTTCGACCTTAAGTTGATACTATTAAGTCTGGATCTTTAAACGTTCGGTTTCGGTGTACTAGTCAGCGATCGGCCTTGGTTAAAATTATGATTGTGAGCGTTTGTCTTATTTAGTATTCTAAGTTTGAATCTTAGTCGTTCGGCCTTGTTATGGTTATGATGTGAGCGTTCGGCTTTTTACTGTTGTGATTATGAACGTTCGGTACTGAGTAGTATTCTTATTTTAATTCTTGAACGTTCGGCCTATGGTTGTGATGTGAGCGTTCGGTGTTGGAGTATTAGAAATTATAGAGTTCGGATCAATATTCCTTGGAGTGGATTAAGTACTGCACGGTCAGAATAGATTTAATAGCGTTCGCTCTAAATAGTCAATATTAGCGTTCGGCCTATTGAATCTCTTAGCGTTCGTCCAAATGGTATAGCGTTCGGCAGTAGAGCTATCGTCAGGTAACGTTCGTCCTATTGTTTAGATGACGTTCGTCCAAATAGTGTTCGTCCTAGGTATCAATATGAGCGTTCGTCCTAATGGTGTGATCAGTGAAATAACGTTCGGCCTGTTAATAAATAGCGTTCGTCCTAAGTATCAATCAGCGTTCGGCCACATAGTGTTGAATCCAATATGACGTTCGGTTTTAGCGTTCGGCCTAATTGTGTTCAGGCGTTCGGTTTTAGCGTTCGGCCAAATAGTGTTGAATTCAATATGACGTTCGGTTTTAGCGTTCGGCCTAGTGATTCAGCGTTCGGTTTTAGCGTTCGTCCAAATCTCTGAGCGTTCGTTCAATTGGCACAGTTTGCGTTCGGTTATAACGCTCGGTGAATAGTGTTCGTCCATCCAATGGTCTGCAAATGGTGATGGATTTTAAGTTCATTTCTCTTGAATTGAATTATGTGCAAAATGTTTGGAAAATATATACTGTGAATGGGATTTATGTGAATGTATGAAATACGTTGGATGTAATGTGATATTATGGAGATATCTGGTTATTCATGACTTGGGTTAAGGTTTAAAGTAACAGTATGATTCATGAACGTAATTCCATGATCCTCAAGGAGAGGATACATGGTGGTGTTTTGGGGTTGTATAGAATGATTACATGGTAGCTCAGTTTTGGGGGTCATCCTGAATCTCCAATGGTCTTTCTTTTCATGTAGAGAGGATTGAACATGTGGTAAGGAGTAGCAGGAGGTCCTAGTCTTGGATGCTTCCATATGATCCAAGGTGAGTAATAACGGATTAACCTCGTGATTGTGGCCGGGCGGGAGTGCCCTAAAGTTCCACCAGGCGGTAGTGCCTAAAGTTTCACAAGGCGGGAGTGCCAGGGCGGGAGTGCCCAAATTTCATAAAGCCACCACGAGTGCAAGACCCGCCATAGCTCGGTAATCATTCTAGTCTGGACGAGTCGGTCTATAAAGGAACAAGTCAGGGTATAAAGTAACAAGTCTCGTGATGTCAGTTTACCACGTTTGGATGAATGTTTACATGTCATGGGAGTGTGTGAAATATGGTATGCTTTAATTGTTCTTTTATATGAATTTATGAATGATTACATGAATCACTGTGTGGTATGTATAACATGCTTTTTATATCTAGCTCACCCTTGCATTGTTTGTGTTGTGTGCAATTTGGATATATTTCTTTGGCGATGATCATCCACTTGGATGGGAGCAGATGACGGAGAGGATACTTTGGAAGCAGCCCTTGATGGAGACAGAAGTGTTGCAGCTTAGATTAGCTAGTCTTATTTCATAATTCTTAATGTTTGGAAGAACTAGTGTGTGTTTTAAGTTTTAAATTCTCCGAGATTTTCATGGAGAAATTCTAATACTCTTGTTGTCAATTCCGCACTATTTTGAGGATGACTATAATCCTTAAAATTACTCTTGACTGCTTTCCTATATCATGCATGATGACGTCTTTATTATATATGCATGATGTATATAATTGGGACGTTACAATTGACAGTGAGGTACTATGGTGTGATATGATATGTCTTCAACACTCTGATGCATTTCCTTGGAGAAGACCATTTCTGATCTGTGAAGCAACATCTTGAACAGCACCAGGTCCATGTGGAATGAAAACAGCATTGGATTTGGAAGAAGCACCGATGTCCTTCATTGTGTCAAAATATTGAGTCATGAGAACCATGTCCATGATATCCTTTGATGTTGTCCCAGGAACATTCTCAGAGAAAGCTAACACACTGTCCCTCAGCCCATCAACTATGGCTTGCCGCTGACGAGCAATTCCAAGCCCTGCTAGGTACTTTGCTTCTGCCTCCCCTTCTGCTCGCTTTATCTGCAATATCTTCTCTGCTTCAGCTTTCTCCTTTGCAGCCACCCTCATTCTTGCAGCTATTTCCAAAGGGTCACAACAAAACATAGAAACATGCATAAACAATTTGTTCAAACAAGATAAAGTTTGTTTTCTTCGCATGGTTGAAAAGGAAATACGAATAGCACTAACTGAAGCAACGCGTGACATACCAGCATTTATCTCATTCATGGCTCTCTTCACATGCTCGTCTGGCTCTATATCCACAATAAGAGTCTGAACTATCTCGTAACCATAAGCTGACATAGCCTAGAAAAAAGGAAAGAAGATGAAGGATGTTCTATTCCATTCTTAATTTACAATAAAAAGAGATACCTTTTCAAGTTCTTCCTCCACTGCTTTCGCAATTTCATTCTTCTGTTCAAAAGTAGCATCCAGTTCCATCTTTGGAACACTTGCTCTGATAACTGAATAGCAAAATTAGTAAATAAGTTTCAATCTGAGGATCCACTGACAAACCCAAAGAACTAGAATAATCACCATCAAAGACATAGGATTGGATTTGTGCTCTGGTATTGCTGAGTTTGTAGTAAGCATCCACTGTCTTTTCTGCCAATGCTCGATATTGGATAGAAGCAACCACGGTAACAAATACATTGTCCTGGCGGAATGCATCACAGGATCAGATAATTCATCATTTCAGACATTACTCAGATAAATATATATTCAACCAAATCATATTTCGAGATAACAATTACAGGATGGCAAGACAAAAAGACTAATCCTTTTATAATGATCAGCATGGATCATCAAAATGTAAAATGTTGTGATTAGAGAAGAGACCAAACTACTGGTTTTATGACAAGACGAGAACAATTGAGAGTGAAAGAAAGAACCTTTGTCTTGGTTTCACAACGAACATCAAGTTGTTTGACACGCAAAGAAAGGGCACCAGCCACACGACTGCCAAGACACCATGGGACACAGTGGCAACCAGGTTCAAGAACATCATCGTACTTCCCGAAAACTTCCTTGATGGCCACACTTGACTGCTCCACTTGGACGCATCCAAACACTTGCCCCATCTTCACAGATCAAAGAACAACAACAGAACCCCAACAGAAGCACCTGACCAAACACCAACATAAATATAATGCATGAATTCGTTGTCCTCAATGTTCATAAGAAAAATAATAAAAAAGATTATTTCCCATTGGTTAATTTTCGAAGATAGTGCACTCACCTTGATAGCGAGAGAGTGAGAATGAAAAGGAGAGAAGATAGTATTTATAGGGAGTCAGAGAACTGACAGAAAAGACCAAGAAAATGAATGGAAAAGAGAAAGGTAAAGAAATGGCAGTGACATAGCAACTTCGCAGGCGTGAGTTTTCGTATCAAATATACTTTTTCTCGTCTTGCCGCGTCATACACTTGAAAAATATAATGATAACCAAAACAGGCGTTTACTTTTTGACACATATTTTAAAATAAAATAAATATATAAAAAAAAAGTGAATTTAATATTTAAAAAAAAAAATACAAATAGTGTCAAAATGAATTTAAAAAATTTGTGTTTGTGAAGATATCATTTATGTAAAATAAAACCTACAAGAGCGTGAAGTGTGGATTAGAAGAGTGACGTAGTTTCTCTTAAAATTAACATCTTTATTATTTATTTTACATTATTATATTTTAAAATGGCAGTTTTCTGTAAAAATCAAGGTGTTGAGAAATAGTTTTAGGAAAGTTTTAGATATTTTAGTTAAATTCATTTATAGAAGTTTCTTAAAATAAAATATAAGTATATTATCCTATCCTTTTATAATTATTATAATTGTTCGTATTTCTAAGATAAAAACGAAGGAGAGTGTGTGTACAGCAGCCAAATACTAATAATGAGATAACTTTCCCACATTTAAATCTGTAAAAAATAAAAAATAAATAAAACTATGAATACAAAAGTGATTATGAGAATGGTACGAGGACAAAAATGACTATGAGAATGAAATGAGTATATATGTAATGATATGTGTTTATAGATTTGTAGGCTTGTCAAGGAAAGTAAAAAAGATAATTAAAATATATCTTAAATATAATTAATTATTGACTTATATATAGTCCTAGATCTATTTTGTTTATGTTTTTAATGAAAAGATTAAATATGTTGAAGGAATTTTAAAGTGTAAAAATTAAATATTTTATAATTTAAACAAAATATAATTCTTTTTATAGTTATGTGAGAATGAAAATTATATTTAGTCCTTAATAAAATTATATCGTATTATTTTAATTTCTAAATAATAATATTTTTTCTTATATTTTTAAAGAGGTGACTCTCGACTTTTATATTTTTTTAAAATATCATATTAAATAAGATTGCAATTAAAATAGTTTCAAAATATATTAATTAAAAATTAAAAAATAAATTATATAGTTAGTATGTATTAAAAATATCATACAATTATGCTGCCTCTAAATTGTGATATATCTTGTAAAATATGAAAAAAATAGTATTTTTAGAAACCAATACTTTCGTATAAAAAAAATGAATGGTTATAAATATCAAAGGATACAACTTCTATTATGAATATCAAATATGCTATAAATAAGGAAAATAAATTACACACATTAACTAGACATAGATATCACAAAATAAAGAATCACAATAACAGAAATATTTCTATAAAAAAAAATATTGAGAATTATTCTTCTTAATATGATCCTAAAAATTTGGATGGAAATAACATTCTTAATTTATCCGTGTTTTTTGAATCATAAAATTATAACATTCTTAATTAATTCACATGTATGATTAAATTTATTTATTTTTTATTTACATATAATTATTATATAAATATAAAAAAATAAGGAGTATGAGTGTTATTTTATTAATACATAAAAAATGTGAACATTTAAAAGAAAATACACATGTTTTTTTTTTGTTTTTAAAAATTATCATTACGTAAAAAAATATTTTTACATGAAAGAATGATCAAATATTAATTGAGAGAATGGATATATAAACTAGTATTATGAGACCGTATACTTACCATTGTGAGAGTATTATGAGATTTGTATATGTATCATTGTGACATCTTTTTCATAATCCTCAAAAACCCTGTTTATTATTATCAGTGAAAAAATTTATCGATAACACATATTTCATTTAGTAACAAATTTTTTTATCAATAAATGAATTATGTATTATTGACGGAATAATCTTTCAGCAAAATCTTACCATAAAAAGGCAATAAATTTTTCGTCCAAATCTTGTGTTTAGTGTCCAAACATAAAAAAACCTTTTCTTCATCTTCAAAGTAGAGAATTAATATGTTACAATTATCGAAACATACGATGACTAGCTTGGTAATTATCGATAGATTTTTTTTTTATTATCATAGATTTTTCTTTCGATAATTAGTGACATATATAAATTTTTATTTGTAAATGTTATCTTCTGCCTTTTCATTGACAAATTTTATTCTATCTGAAATTGATCGAAAAAAAATCGTTACCAATGGATTTTTTATGTTTCCAACAAATTTTGAACGTCGATAATACTTGTATTTTTTGTAGTTGGTCACTCCCGACTCACATTATATGATAAAATAAGTTTAATATCTATATGAAGTTTGACTAAAATCAAATACTTTAGATATGAACTTCTCTCGACTCTTTCAATTAATTGCTTTTATCTATGTAATTTTAATTAATAATTAGCATTATCAACCTAATATCAAGGTTAGTCTTGTCATCTATATATCACACTAAACATATACACATGATAGTTTTTCCTCTTTAAGAAAAAACTATTCTTCCATCCATTTATCTCATACAACATTAAACACAGTTATGGAAGCCCATTTTTAAGCATAAACCTTAATAAATTTGTATTTTAGATAAAATTCACTTATTAAAACGTATCCGCTAAGCGAACAAAACTATTCACTAACGAGTCACTCTAAAAATGACACTGTCCAACGAGTTGATGTCTCGCTTAGTAAATCAACCATTAAAACAAAATGCCAAAAAAATGCATCCAATAAAAATAGACCTCGCTCATCTAAGTTCCTCGTTAACTCTGCAAAACTCGAGTTTTATATTTCAGTTTTCATTGATTTTTTATCAACCAAAAACAATTCCTCATCTGTGTTTCCGAGGTATACACTTAAAAAAGCCTGTGAAGTGTGGATTGGGAGAGTAACGTAGATTCCCTTAAAATTAACATCATTATTATTTTACATTATTATACTTTAAAATTTTAGTTTTCCGTCATTTATAGAAGTTTTAGATCGCTTAGTTAAATTCATTTATAGAAGTTTCTTAAAATAAGATATAAGTATATTATGCTATCATTTTATAACTATTATAATTGTTCTTATTTCTAAGATAAAAATGAAGGAGAGTGTGTATAGAAGCCAAATACTACTAATGAGATAAGTTTTCCACACTTAAATCAGTAAAATACAAAAGAGTATGAGTACAAAAAGTGATTGAGTGGTAAGAGGACAAAAGTGACTACGAGAATGGAATAAGTATATATATGGGATGATACGTATTTATAGATTTGTAGGCTCTTCAAGAAAGGTTAAAAATATAATTAAAATAAGTCTTAGATATAATTAATTATTGACTTATATATAATCCTAGATTTATTTTATTTATGTTTTTAATAAAAAGATTAAATATGTTGAAAGAATGTTTTAAAGTGTAAAGATTAAATATTTTATAATTTAAATAAAATATAATTATTTTATAGTTAATTGAGGATGAAAATTATATTTAATCCTTAATAAAATTATATCATATTGTTTTAATTTTTAAATAATAATCTTTTCTCTTATATTTTTAAAGAGGTGACACTCGACTTTTATATATATTTTTAAATTATCATATCAAATAAGATTAAAATTAAAAAATAAAATAAAATATATTAATTAAAAAATACAAGAAATATTAGTATGTTTTTAAATATATTAATTAAAAAATATAAAAAATATCAGTATGTATTAGAAATATCATACAATTATACGGTCTTTAATATCTAGTAAAATTATGAAAAATAGTATTTTTATAAACCCATACTTTCGTATAAAATAATAATAGCTATAAATATTAGAATATACAACTTCTATTATGCATATGAAATATGCTATAGATAAGGAAAACTGTAAGATAGTAAATAATAATATGTAATAAATAAAGAGGAAAGAGAGGTAATTATTTAACCTTCATCCTCGTCTCTTCTCTTTTTGTGTTTTATTGTGTCTTCACACAATCATATTTTTCATTTGTTTTCTATTCAAATTCACACTCATTTTTCATCTGTTTAGAAATTAATCAAGCCACTTTGTAATTGGAATGTTAATAAACATTTTGAATTGATTGGATTTTAAAACAATATATGTTTCCATTTATTCTATAAAAAAATTTATCTCTTAGTTAGTGATAGAGAATGATTTCTGTAAGGACCTAGTCCTTATTTTATTATTTTTGAAAGGAGATGGGGGAGCAATTAGTGCTGAGAGCCGCCCCATAGAAAGAAGTGAGGTTTTGTTTTATTTGAAAAAATGAGAAGCATAGGTGTTGAAAAATAGCAGCAAAGGGGGGAGCAGCGTCCGGATTTTTCTCTCATTTTTTGCACCATTCAACAAGCAGTACGCGTAGTACATAAAAGGGGGCTCATTTTTGGCATGAGGAGAGCAACTCAGAGGAAGGAACCCTTCCATTTTCAACCGTCCAAGAGCCCCAAGGGAAACAATACTAACTTCAAAAAATACTGAGAGGAGGTTTTGGGTTCTGTAAATTCGGGAGGAGTGGTAAGCCTTGTTACTGAATCTGTGAGAGAGGTGAAGTTCAGAGTTACTGGAGCTGCAAAGAATCCTTGGTGCTGCAAGTCTTGGGAGAGATAGATTCCAAAAGGGTGTTGGATGCTGCATTCGGAGGAGTGAAGAACTTGCTGCAATCTTGTGGAGAAAGATCCAAGGAAGTCTTCAAGAGGTAAGGGGAGCTAGATTTTTCGTTTTGATTGTTGAATTATACTATGTTTGATGCAAAATCTGGAAAATTTGGGGATGAATTTGGGTTTCTGGTTTTCTGGGTTTCTGGTTTGCGATTCTGCAGAATTCTGAAGAAACGCGCGTACGTTCAAATTTTAGGAGTGAAAATGGGACGTTCGTCCCATTGTTACGGGCGTTCGGCTTTGTGCAGCGAACGATAGCGTTCGTCCTTCGCGTTCGGTCTTTCTGAAAAAGTTATATTAAACGTTCGCTCAAAGTATCCAATTTCTAAACGTTCGGTATTTCTCTGAACGTTCGTCCAAAGCAGTCAAATTGGGACGCTCGTCCACACGGCTCGCCAAAATATATTGAGCGTTCGGTCTTCAGCTTGACGAGTGTTCGCGTTCGTCCTCCCATATGAGCGTTCGCTTTAGTCCTTAAAGTGTAGCGTTCGTCCTCCAATATGAGTGTAACGTTCGTCCTTCCATATGAGTGTAGTGTTCGTCCTTCAAATTGAATGTAGCGTTCGTCCTTCAATCTGAGTGAGCGTTCGGTCTTAAGGTGGAAAGTCTTAGGGTTCAATGATGAGCGTTCGTCCTACAGCGTTTGTCCAAAGAAATGTATTTCCATTGAGCGTTCGTCCTACAGCGTTCGTCCAAAGAAGAGTTCGACCTTGAGCGTTCATCCCACAGCGTTCGTCCAAAGAAGTGTTCGACATTGAGCGTTCGGTCTATAGTATTAGTAATCGTGAGCGTCCGGTTTTGGTGTAGATCTTGACCAGTTAGTCTCAGGCTTCAATGTGAAGTGTTCGTTGAAAATAACGTTCGGTTTTAACGTTCGGCTGAATACGGAGGTGTTCGGTTTTAGCGTTCGGCCTGATTGTGTTGGATCTCATAGCGTACGTCCTCATTGTGTTCAGTGCAAATAGCGTTCAGCCTAATTCTCATAGCGTTCGTCCAGATTGAGCTCGTTGGAAATAGCGTTCAGCCTATGTATTCGATTCAGCGTTCGGTTTTCGCGTTCGGCAAATGGCGTCCGACATTCGTTTTGAGCGTTCGACATGAAAGTGTGCGATCTAAGGACGTCCGTTCAAATAGTGTTCGGTCTGTTATTTGGAAATGGCGTTCGTCCAGAAACGTTCATTCCAAGGTGTTGGGTGAATAGTGCTCGTTCGTATAGTACCCTACAACTAATGTTTTCTTCTATTGAATTGAACTGTGTACAAATGTTTGGATTATATGCTGTGATGTGATGTATGTAAAAGTTGTGAGAATGTATGAAATATGATAAATTACTGTGATGATACGATTGTGAATGTAAATGATGTATGTGAGTATGAAGTGGACATCTCAGGGAGAGGTGACTACAAGTGACTATGTGATGTTGTGGTTGTTGGGTATAACTGTAGTAAACCTAGGATCGGTCTGTCTATCCCTACACTCAAAGCATTGTTCATGCTCACCTAGAGGAGAACAGTGTCAGTGGTGAGAGTAGAGGGAGGTCCTCGTCTATAGCCTTTAATGGCAGAGATAGGCAGGTTGGGGATTTACCTTGTATGGTGTTGGGAAGTGCCAGCAGAATTATACAAGTGCAAAGACGACTGTTGGTTCGACAGTTATACAAATCCGGATGAGTTGTGTATGTGGATTTACCTTACATAGTGTTGGGGAGTGCCAGCAGAACTATGCGAGTGTAAAGATGAGTTGTGTATGTGTGGATTTACCTTGCATAGTGTTGGGAAGTGCCAGCAGAACTATGCGAGTGTAAAGATGTGTGAGTTGTGGTTCAATGAGCATGCTATAATTATTCTTTTATATGTATCTATGTATGATGACATGAATTAACTGTGATATATGTATAACATGCTTTTTATATCTAGCTCACCCTTGCATTGTTTGTGTTGTGTGCCAATTTGGATATATTTCTTTGGCGATGATCATCCACTTGGATGGGAGCAGATGTTGTCGAGGAGAGTCCTTTGGAGCAAGAGCTGGAGAATACTGAGGCTGCGGAGTAATCTTCTTAGGAATTTCCTATCTGAACACGTGTAGTGTTGAATCTTTAAACTGTTTAAGTTTGAATTTCCGTTTCTTTTATTTTGGATGACTGTAATTTCGTACTTAAATTACACGTCGTATTCTGACTGTTCTCTATAATTGAATGATGACGTCTTTATTATGTAATATTTGTTATTATATAATCGGGATGTTACAATTTCAACCTATTCTACCGTATGATGAATTTCTGCTTTATTTGGATTAACAGTATCTTTAAGCGGTTAGAGTCTGAGGAAGAGACAACCTAAAATACGAAAAATTAATAAAAAATTGATAAATACTACTTATTAAGTTTTGATAGTAATAATGTTGTGATGTTGAAACTTGTGGTGTAATGGATTGACTATGTTAGATCCCTTTACTTGAATATATACTGATAATATGTTTTGAGTGATGTTCAGGAGAGGGTAGCATTGATGAGATGATGAATTTAGTTTAGTGAAGTGGTGTACTTTGTTTGATTTTTATTGTTTTGAGCTACATAATCAAGGTAAATTAATTTATAATGTATAAGTATTCTTGGGTTGTTTTATTTAGCTATTTTTTTTCTTATTTAATTGGAATATTTGTAATGTAGCTTTTATAAAAAATGAGATTGACTAAAATAAATGGTTTATGTTTGACATGTTTCAAATTGATACATTGGTATATTGAAACACTTTTTAAAAAAGAGTAAACCTACATGACATAAGAAAAACTTTGAAATAACTTAAATATATTAATAAACTAATTTAAAACACACTAAAACTCTTTTATACTTTTTATAGCATCGGACATTACCATTGGATCGCTACGCACTCAAAAGTCGATAGTTCCAGTGGTGTAGAGCATCACGCGCCACTCTAGGACTACTAGTTGCTCAATCAACAGTGAGTTGCAAGGATTTTGGAGTTGGGCGCCAAGTTTCTTGTGTTGGAGGAAAGTTTCAGGCGTTGGGTCCCAACATAATTTTATTACTAAGCTATCTCGGTAAAAAGCATGATTCTTGCTTCGTTATCATTAGATTGAACTGAAATTTTTACAACTTATCCTAAATATATGAATATTTACTTTAATTGTTGGGATCTTTGATATGAGGTTTGTGGTTAGACAAGTGTTTTTCGTAGTTTTGATATAATTAATAGAAATATTATAATTGAATATGATGCTAATACAATAGAAAATAAATGATGAATTATTAATATTAAATTTTAAATGAATAATATGTGATTGATGCTATGAGATTAGTGTGGATTGAAGTAAAGTATATATATCTATGACATGATGTAACATCTCTTAATCTCACAGTTGATAATTCATAGATTATTATATATATATATATATATATATATATATATATATATATATATATAATAAACTCAGATTTCATCTACAAACTCATAAATATAACTCGAATTCTTCTAATTTATTCTTCTATCTTTTTCTTCATTGGCACTGAATCAGACGACATTCCTCCATCTGCTCCCGTATAATGAATTATACGATCATCGCACATACACAAACAAGTAGGGTGAGCTAACATGCAACCAATCATTTATAAAACATGCATAATTACTTTGATACACTCAACAAACCTCATATAATAATTATGGCAGACACCCTCATACCATCATACAACAATCGCATCATAGATACTCATCCATTACTTTGATACACTCAACAAACCTCATATAATAATTATGTCAGACACCCTCATACCATTATACAACAATCGCATCATAGATACTCATCCATTACTTTGATACACTCAACAAACCTCATATAATAATTATGTCAGACACCCTCATACCATCATACAACAATGGCATCATAGATACTCATATCATCATACAACAATCGCATCATAGATACTCATCCCACAATACCACAATTACTAATAAACACTCATCCCACAATACTTAATAGACACTCGTTCCACAATACTCAATAGACACTCATTCCACAATACCCAATAGACACTCATTCCATAATACTTATTCCGATGATATGTTGATGAGCGGCCACGGGAGGTTATGCACTTGTGATGCCTTCTACTTCCTCTTACAAATACACTTCCAAAATACTCCATATCATCCACAAGGTTAGTCCTCAACACTATGTCCAAAACCGACACATAGACCAGGACCTCCTGCCCCTCTCACCACATAATTCATCCTTCTCTACTTGAGACTGGATGATTATTAGAGTATCAGGATAACCTCTAACTACAGGACCCTCAACATCAACATATACACACATATCATGACATTACTGAATCTCTCCACGAGACTCATACCATGCTCATATTCCTCAACTCACATTATACCCTTACAAAATCTCCCCATAATACTCATATCATGTTCAGATGCATAAATTCAAATCTAATATAATAAAATACAATCATCACAGAAATCATACACAATGAATATATCACAAAATAAATTAACAATACTAAAATATCCACATAATATTCATATCATGTTCAGATGCATAAATTCAAATCTAATATAATAAAATACAATCATCACAAAAATCATACAAAATGAATATATCACAAAATAAATTAATAATACTAAAATATCCCCATAATACTCATATCATGTTCAGATGCATAAATTCAAATCTAATATAATAAAATACAATCATCACAGAAATCATACAAAATGAATATATCACAAAATAAATTAACAATACTAAAATATCACCATAAATGGTCACCGGAGAAGAATCAAATGTTTGACGAATTAAACTCACCATAAACGCCAGTAAATATGACTAGTCACAACTTATTGGATTTGACCAGGGCTGCTCTATGATCAGGGATGTACCAACTCCGATTTTTAAGATTCCTCTATCCTACCATCACAATTATAATTCATAATTCCATATCTATCATAATAACATGAATTCATCAGACATTTTCATTCCAACGAGATATATTGCACAATAATTTAACAATACATAATCTGTCAACAAGATTTAATTTAAAAACTTGTCGAGTAGACTTTCAGGAAAGAGAAGTGCGTCACAATGGACAACTTAAGTACCAAGTCTTTCCTTAGCCAAAGTGTTCCTCAACTAGTTTTAACAAATTTCTTATTTACAGATTCAAAACAACAACATATAATATTAACACAGCAATTCAATACAATAAACACCTATGCTCTTCATTAACAATATTCACACAGAATTTCAAGACATGAATAGTAATGAAACAATACTAAATCATAATATAAAAACTTATAAAGGTTAGCTCCTCTATCTCTATTCCAGACTTAATCTCTTGTTCAGAATTTGTTTTCCCGAAAACCCTCCAGAACCTCTACTCTTCTTGCAACTAAAAATTTCTTCCTAACTCTTTCTTCTCTATTTCTCAAGGTTTCTCACTTGATTCTCCCTCTCTTTGTGCAAAATAGTCTCCCATCTCATGGCTATTTATAGTCCAAAAATTTTACTATTCATCAATTTTTTAATATTATTTATTATTTTAATATTATTTTATTATATTAATATTTTAATCACCACTTACATATTGGATCCCTCAATAATGCCTTAAAACATGGAGTGCTTCATCCACTATCAATATTTTAATTTTTTTTAAAACAAAAAGGTAGTAGAAAAAAGTTTGAACTCACATTCTTGAAATCACCATAATTTTCTACCAATTAAGCTACCAAAATTTCTTATTTAGCTTTCCACATTTTATTTTTACATAAACTTATTATATTTTCCATTCACAAAGAAATTTATTAATACTTGTAATAAAATTGTTACTATTAAGGTAAATATTTTTCATGGGTTTTACACATGATGTGATAATTTAAGAATATGTAAGAATGATATATGTGGGTATGGTCTGAATATGGTGAATGTTGTGACTCTTAGGGAGGGAGTACTATATTGATATGAAAAAGGCCCGAACCTTACAAATATAAAGATTTTACCCTAGTTATGCTCTAGAAGAATTGGTGTTTTGATGTAAAATCTATAGTTATAGCTCTTAAGAGACAAGAATGACTATGACATGTGCAAAGTCTAGGAGTTTGCTCAATACACTTGACTTTCATAAGTATAGTCAAATGTTTAAGTGTTGTGTGGACCATGAGAGTTGTGGTTAATTTTGTGTCAATATTGACATGCTTTTGATAGACATTTGATTATTTTTAAGAGTATGGATGGTTGAATTGAATGAGATTAAAATTCATTCTAAAGTTATATATCGTAAATGATATGTTTTTTTGTAACTACATTAGCTTACTTGTTGTCTATTATGTCATGGTTTATCCATGAGAGTCGAGTCGTAAGGATTGTGTTGTGATGATTGAAGCTTGAAGTTGTATCATGAGAGATAATGAATTTCTTACTATTAATTATTGATTTCAAATTAGATGATGGATTTTATATCTAATAAAATTTTAATTGATTAACCATATTTAAGATAACGACGAGGAGAGTGTGATAAATGATGGAACATATAACTTGTTTAAATAATGATTATGTACATTCGATGAAAAATATAAATTTTGATTGAATGATGGAATTGACTTGCATAATATTTGTTAATTTTCACTATCTTATCCTTTTGTTTATATTTGTAGTATTTGTTAATTTTTACTATCTTATCCTTTTGTTTATATTTGTAGTTATTGTTTCCACAATGATTCTATGTTATACGTTATAGCATAATATCAAGCAAAGTAATGGAGAAAAAGAAAACAAAACCATAAAACTCGTTAGAGTAAAGTATATATATATATATATATATATATATATATATATATATATATATATATATATATATTTTATATAGCTCTTATAGATGTCATAATTAAATTTCTTCTGAAAAAAATATTTGGAATAAAGCCTTATAGGACTATATATTTAAGTAAATGTATAAATTTCATGATACCATTAACTCATTAATCATGATGAACAAATTTGTTGTGTTATATATATTAATTTGGGTCATTAAAAAGTTAAATTACACACCTTAACTAGACATAAATATCACAAAATAAAGAAACACAATAATATACAAATATTTCCAAAAACAATATTGAGAATTATTCTTCTTAAACTTGATCCCACAAGTTTGGATGGAAATAACATTCTTAACTTATCAATATTTCCATGATTTATTTTGAATCATAAAATTATAACATTCTTAGTTAATTCGATTAAATTTATTTATTTTTGTATTTATATATAATTATTACATAATTATAAATGTAAATATAAAAAACAAGGAGTATGAGTTACTTTTATTAATACATAATAAATGTGAACTTTTAAAAAAATATACTTAACGATCCTTTTTGTTTTTAAAAATTATCATTACGAATTATATATAATACAAAGCAAATAGAAATAAATCTGTAGTTTTCCATGCCTAATTTACTCGTGAGTCATGTCATTATTTCTCACTACGTGAAAGCAGACTGAAAATACTCTTGAACGTTAGGGTTTGTTATCTATTAACAAAATGGGTTTATCGATTCATTTTGTCTCGGCATTGACTTGCTTCACAGTTGAGGTTTGTTTATTAAACTTTACATTTTCATTGGTGATCTTGACAATTTATTGAAGAATCAACCATGCCTTTAATATTTCCTTGTTTTTATTTGTTGTAACGACCTAAATAAAGACATTATTAAATAACAATATTAAATACAAAAGTGTAAATTTATATATAACATATTCACAAACATAATCCTCCAAAAATTCAAATATTTTATTTTTAAATAAAAGCATTTCATGTTGACTAAACATTGATCGTCCCGCCATTTAAAACAAGCTCTATTGACATTTCATTATCCTATGCTCACACTCACCAGATGATCATAGCCAAAATCACAAGCACAAGAACATACAAAAAGACAAACAAACAAAATAGGAAAGCTAATATAAATAGAAAACTGTAGGTATCAGGGAGTCGCGCAGCGGAGTAAAAACGACTTTTAAAGAGCGAAAATCGTGTAGCGGTCAATATACAAGATAAAATAGTCTGTTTAAAAATCTTGATTTTCTTAGAGAATTTTTATTAAACAGTTGAAATGCTAAAAGTGCAGAGAGTGTAGGGTTTAAGAAAATCAACACATAATTTTTTATCCTGGTTCGAATCAAAAGATTCTACGTCTAGTCGTTAATCATTATGAATAGTTATTAACCTTCTTCACTAAAAATATAGTTGTACAGATTACAAGATAATGAAATAATCAAATAGTAGAAAACACCTTCCTTCAACAAACAAACGGAAGATCCTTCCTTTGATAAACAAACCGGAAGTAAACTACTTAGCCAACTTGAAGAGATTCGCTCTGACCCTAGACACACTAAATGCGAGCTTCTCCTATTCACAAGACTTGACAAGAGCACACTATCACTTGAGAACTTTCTCAGACAAACTGTATTATCAAATGACATAGGTTCCTTTTCACTCTTAGAGAGTTTCCCTTAGGCACAAAGCTCTAATACTCTCAAATGAAAAGTTACCTCCTAAGAGTTGTGGAAAACACTATTTATAGCCCAAGGTTCAGAAAATGAAAAGACAACTCCCAATTACCAAGTATAGTATATTATCTCTGTCCGTTATGGGGTTTTCAAAATATGATATAATCAATTATCTTGAGTGATAATCGATTATTTGCTCAACTTGAGCAATATTAAATCAGACAATAATAATCGATTATTCTGAGCAATAATCGATTATTTGCGTGAGCAACTCTTTTCCAAATAGACTCTTGATAATCGATTATTAAAGTATTTTTAGAATAATAAAAAAAGTTTATAAAAATTCAATTTATATTATAAAATTATTTTAAAATAAAATAATTTATTTCATTATTCTAATACACCAATATATTCTATAACACTTTATTTTTTAGGTCTTTATATTTTTCATCGAATTTGATAATATTGACATAAATTGAAGCATTCACGTCTGTTATAATCTGACAAATTTGAGTTTTGTGTTTTTTATAATACATAAATTTAAATACTCTATAAAACGAACCTAGAGCTAATATAAACAAGGTTTAATCCTTTCAAACATCCCTATTTTTGTATGATCGTCTCAAGTAGGTCCTCGTATTGTAAATGTTCTCGATTAGGTCCCTTATTGTGAAAAATTGAATCAATTAAGGCCTCGCTGTTAGTTTCATACTAACACCGTTAAAGGGGGTGACACGTGTCAGTTCGTGATTTTTTTGAATTTTTTAATTATATTTTTATTATTTTTATTTTTATTTTTTTAAAAGTAAAATTTAAAAATGCTACGTGTCAAACTAATAGTGTGCCACGTGGCAATGGCAGTGTGACATGGCACTGACAGTGCCACGTGTCATTGTCAGGCCACGTGTCATTGCATTAGTCTCAATTTGGTCCCTGTATTTTTATTATGTTGCAATTTGATCCCTATATTTTTATTTTGTCTCAATTTAGTCTTAATTTTAAAAATTAAACAATTTTTCCCTCCTCAAATTCAAACAAAGTTTAAATTGTATATAAATCTTAACAAATATTTTTATGAAAATTGATATTTTTAATAAATATTTTTAACAATATTATGTTTAATTATATCTATATTCACACCAACATGTTATGTCACTGTTTTATTAAACCCTTAGAGGTATATTTAAATAACATAATTAACATTTATATGATTAAGTAAATATAAATATAATTAAACTTAATCTTAATCTTGTTAAAAATATTTATTAAAAATATCAATTTTCATAAAAATATTTGTTAAGATTTATATACAATTTAAATTTTGTTTGAATTTGAGGAGGGAAAAAATTGTTTAATTTTTAAAATTAAGACTAAATTGAGACAAAATAAAAATATAGGGATCAAATTGCAACATAATAAAAATACAGGGACCAAATTGAGACTAATGCAATGACACGTGGCCTGACAATGACACGTGGCACTGTCAGTGCCATGTCACACTGCCATTGTCACGTGGCACACTATCAGTTTGACACGTGGCATTTTTAAATTTCACTTTTAAAAATATAAAAAATAAAATAAAAAAATAAAAATAAAAATAATAAAAATATAATTAAAAAATTCAAAAAAATCACGAACTAACACGTGTCACCCCTTTAACAGTGTTAGTATAAAACTAACGGCAAGGCCTTAATTGATTCAATTTTTCACAATAAAAGACTTAATCGAGAACATTTACAATACAAAAACCTACTTGAGACGATCCTAAAAAAATAAAAATGTTTGAAAAGATTAAACCAATAAACAAACTAAAATAGTTAATATAAAAGACGTTCCCTGTATTAAATGTCAAATAATAAATCACAAACATAACATTTTATAAGATATCTGAATCATGATATGATTTTACTATATTAAGATAAACAGTAGTTATATATTTCCAAAAGGTAAAATATTTAAAAGATAAAAAGTTACGTATTTGTAAGGAATAATTAAAACAAAATGTAACATATCGTCGGTGATTATGATAAAAGAAATTGCTATTTTTTATACATTGACAAAAAGTGACATATTTATGCATAAAAAAAGAGTAAATCATTATCCTGTATTATTTAACTACTAAAAACCAATAGCTCCTGGAAAAATGTGTATTTAAATAAAGAAACTAATTTTATTTTCCAGTTATGATTATTCTCATGATTTAATTTAATATGGTGAAATGTTAAAATATAATTAGTATATTTTTTTTCCTAAAAAGCTAAATTGACATGTTGAAATCGAAAAATTGCTTAAAGTTTACAATATTATTAGAAAATAGTGTAAATAATATTTTTACTAACATATAGCAGAATCTAGAAGCCTAATTAAATAAATAGAATGAATAAACAATAGAGTGAGTATTATTCGTTCTGAATAGAATAATATAAATGTTTGTTTGGATGATAAAGAAGAGAAGAGATAAGGACCGAGTTTTGAGGTGACACATTCCAGGTTGTCTCATAAAAATGACGTGTCATAGCATCAGCTTCGAGGTTAAAGACATGCTACACGCCACGCAACTCATGTGATATCTATGTAGATACAATCCTCTTTTGGATTGCCCACGCGCTCTCCATTTCACTCGCTACACTAAATCTATGCTTCTTTTCATTCATTCATTCCTTTTTAGTTTAGATACAAGGAAGTGACTGCATGCAAAATAAAGGAAAAATATTAATTAGGTCAAATAAATAATTTTATTCATTATTAATATTGTAAATCACTTTTATAATAGAAAATACCTAAAACTCATTATGAATGTCCATTATGATCTATTAATTGACTCTGAATATTTTGATATTAAATTAAATTAAATAGTATGTTAAAATATTTTATTTTTGAGTAATATAATCAATCATATATTTTTTTTCATTTTTAAAACTAACGGGATTCTTTTATGTTAATCTTCTACCACAACTTTCTAGATTTCTTTTTTATATAAATTGATATGTGTGCATATTTTGTTTTGTGCAACTCTTTTCAGTTATCAATCCCATCGTTATTTAGTCATCTTAAATTGTACTGGCATCTTTTCTAATTTTAGTAAAACTTCTTTTAAATTATTATATATATATATATATATATATATATATATATATATATATATATATATGTTCAATTATCTCACCTCAAATAGTTTAGCTCATTTAATTAAGTTAGGGTAAGAATTATTGTAAAATTTGTAACAGTGTTAAAATTTTATGAATAAGTAAATCTATCTAAGAGATTCACTTCAACAATGTAACAGAAAGATTAGTTGAATGAAAAAAAAAGTTACAATAATAGAAAAAGAGACAGAAAACGAAAATGGAATGTGTTACTGCTTTCATCATATGATCTACCTTTCCGGCGCTTTGAATAAGATTGAGGTTGCATGTAGTCTCTTTTATCACTCACCAAAAACTTCACCATGTTTGCAACTACCAAGTCCTCCACTTTGTCACCTTTCTTCTTCTTCAGCAGAACAATCTCTGTCCCTTCCAAATCCAATTTCTGGAATTTGGTTCCAATGAAACACTCTTCTTCTCCGGGACACTTGGACTCAAGAACTCTCCACATCTCTTGTAACTCTCCATCACAACATGTTTATCAGAGATCCTTATCAATTCAGGTTCCGTTTTATTTATTTTATTTACTTATCTATTAATGATCATGTTAGGATTCCTTGTTTCATGTTCTACTTCTGACTGAACCCAAAATATCATGTCTTGTTCTTTGTTGTTATCATGTATTATTTTTTAAACAATTTACTGTTTTCTGAAAGGTTTGTTTGTCTTTTCCACAAAATACTTGGAACAAAGTATTTGAGGAGAAAAAAGATGAGAAACTATCTCCCAAGTGTTTATTTATGTATGTTTTGATCCCAAACTCTTGTTTTAGAAAAAAAGTTCAAAACTTGATAGATTTTGAATGAGAAATTGTTTGTAGCGTAGTTAGAAATATTTTCTAGAAGACAGTTTTCACAATGAAAATAAAAGATCAAATCTTGAGATCTTATTGGCTGTGGCTTATATCAAATTTGAATTCCAAACAATGGTCTTGATTATCAGATTACGAGCCAAGACGATTTCTCTTCGTGCAGGGGGGTGAAGGTTTTTTCAGGGGTGTGTTGGAAAGTATGCAATCCGTTTACTTGAACAGAAACCCTACTGCAAAGGCCGTATTGGAACTTGTTCAATCTGTTGAGAACAATTCAATATGTTATGATCATCTTGCATTCAGGACATTTGGGGTACTTTTCTCTGCTTTTCTTCCTTGCAATTGTAACTTTTCTGTGTGATTTGGTTATATCTCATTAGCTCATTCATGTGTGTTGTTGAACTTAACTAGGTAAATGGTTATGGAATTGATTCAATGGCTAGCTTTTTTCTGGATTATGGCTATACTCAGCGAGAGGAGTTAAGATTTCCTGCAAAAAAGTTGAGGGCACTGTGGTTTTCTCCTCCTGCAGATTCACAGGCTGGCAGTGGCAGTGGCATTAATGGACCTCTGCCCAGAATATTTATTTCAGAGCTACTGGTAGATCAAATGAGTCCACAAACTCAGGTGTGTTTGCCAGAAAGGTCATCTATTTTATCATTCAAAAAACTATAGACCTCACATATTAACCTTCTTAAAGAATTATAAATAATGTAAAATTGTTTTATTTTTACCTAAGACTGTGATGTTGCTGTAGTATTAAATATTGAAGAGTGTTACAATTATCTGAGAACCAAATAACGGATTGATTTCTTAAGACTGCAATCCGTATCTGTATGATACACATAGTTGCATGAAGTCAATGGTTTACACTTTCATTTCTTCCCCAAACCCAATTGAATTGAAAGAATTTGGAATTTTTTGTGAAGGAAATAATTAGAAAATACACTGAATCATCCGGGGATGGAAACAAGTATGCAGCACTTGCAAGTTCCCTTGGACATTTAACATGGGAAAAGCCCTTATATTCAGAGTTTCAACAATTGGCAAGGTATTATTTATTACTGTCTGTATGGTGAGAAATGTTTTTTGAGGAAAGTTTCTATTCTCTTCTATCATCTAGCTTAGTTATGGTTTGTTTGTTGGTATCTAATACACAGTGAAAGTGAGTATGCTGCCTGGACCCTAGTCAATGGTTATGCGCTGAACCATGTTACTATATCCACCCATCGGCTGAACACTCATTTGAAGGATATAAAAGCACTAAATCAGTTTATTGAAGAGAGTGGATTCAGGTTGAATTCTGAAGGAGGATTGCTGAAAGGTTTGCATCCTTGTTTGTTATTATGCAAGGACAAGGTTTTCTAATGTTCAATGTCAGACAATCTCAGCATGGTTTCTTTCTGATAAGACAATTGCTATCTCAAGTGAAAAAATTAGGAATGAAGAGCAGATAACTGCCTCTTATATTAATGAATGGCAAACATGACTATATTCCTTCAATTCCTGCTTCTGTTCACCTTTTGAAAATTTGGCCTCACTCATCAAATCTAAATCTTGAATATTCTGAGTACTGACAAAACAAAGGAATGGTATAAAGCAGCTTGTTAATCTGTTTGCGTGAGTGTGTATCATCAGTGTGCGAATCATGCTTCTAATTTTGAGATGAATATGGAAATTATTACCTAGACTAACTGTGAACATGCTGATATAATTGACTGTTTGAAGATAATCATAGCAAGTTGTAGTTTTGTGATCATGTGAATGATTTGAATACTTCCTCTACCTCCAGTGAGCCCTGATGGTCTTCTCCAGCAAAGCTCAACTGTAGCAGATTCAATCTCTTTCCAATTTTCTGATGATATTATTGAATCAGTCCCTTGCTCATATATTGAATTTGCCGAGCGTCTGGTGCTGCCACAGTATAGAAATTTACCTGACACAGAGGTAATTATCATTCTTTCTTTTGACCGTATGGTTTTAGCTTTCCGTGACAGTTATTTTCTTTGTTGTTCTTGGCCAATACTGATTCTGTGACCGATCTTTTTGGTTAAAGATGAAACTGAGAAGAACTACCTTAAGTTTTGAACCACCTGCTAACATAAAATTTGTTGCAAGGCATTTTCTGGTGGATTTGCTAATTCTTCGTCTAACTAACGAAACAGGTTAAAGAGTTCCATAGAAGGGATGGTTTTGAGGTAGCAAGTGCTGACAAGATATTTGAAAGCACGTCCAAGGAGCAGTTAAGCAGAGTAGGCTAAGAGCCTTTTCTCTCTCTACACCATGATCCAACAGAAAACATGTTAAATTTTACATTTAGTTATATTCATTCTTGTGGATGTTGCATAAATAATTTGGGATTATGTCTTTATGAATAAGTCATTCAATTCTGGTTTTGGAAATGGACGTGTTTTAGATATGTTATTGATATAACAGCACTCTAGAAAAAGTTATAATAAGAGACTATATAATACTATAAGTAAATATACAAAAATGATAGTTAACAAAATAAGTATATGTCCTGCAGTGTTTTCAAATTTCAGGTTTATATTTAGAATGTTTAAGAAATGTATTCTTAATTTAGTATTTTTTTTATTATTACGGATCTTGTAATTTTAAGAGGAGAGAAAATTACATAACTTTTATAAATATAAAATAGAAAGTCAAGTCAGATTGAAAATTCTCATTATAGCCATTCACTAATTGATTTCATATTACATAATGGATGAAGTAGCATTAAATGATTTTTTTTCAAAATAACCATTCCAGGATAATTTCGTATTAAACATTCCTAAAAAAATTTTGTATTCCGTAATACCTTTACTATCTCGATATGTTTTAAATAGGGCAATTTTTAAGAATAATCACATGTTAACAATATTACATATCACTTCTGTGTTGAACGAGATACAATTATGACTGAACGACCTTACACAATAATAATAGGAAATTTAAAATTACTACTATAATTACTACTAGACCGAACGATCTTACAAAAGGTAAAGCTAACACCAGATCGAACACTTTCAAGGTTCGGCCTTTATTTTCGTTGCATCTTTTAATACTTTTTCAAGCAACTCTTCTCCTTCTGTTCACATTCATACGAATGATCATTGCAACATGACAACGACTAGACGCAAAATACAGACAAAAATGATAAACAGGATAAGCTTATGTAATTTAATTTATTCAATCACAACATTCATAACAGAACCAACAACGACCACATCATAATTCATACATTCATGCATGCAAATAACGATCACATGACTCTGACTGTTCGGACTGTATGAATCCTGTGTAGCTATGACGTTTGTGCACCCAGGTGATATAGTAACTGAAATACCCTCAACAGCTGTCATCCGAGATTGATCCGTTCCGTCCAAGTTAACCTTATGGACTAGGATCTCCTGTCATTCCCACACGTGACTTACTCCTCTCTACATGAGAATGAGTAATCATGGAATATCAGGATGAACGCCCGCTAAGCTTTGCCACATTCATACTTTACCAATCAATAATCACTTTCTGAGATATTCCTCCCTGGAATACTTGTTCATAATCAACTATTTCATACACATCACATCTTTATTTTTCTCATACTTAATCATCCATACATTCAAAGGAAATAAGATCATACGCTCTTATCATAACTCAAGTACGACTGGAATGACTCCTAAGACTGAGCGCTACTCATCTACTACAATAAACAGACTCCTAAGAGTTGAACCGGACGTCATAAAGCCTATACCGAGAACTAAGACTCTAGGCTGAACACCTTTTAAAGACCAACATAGATTTACACTAAATACTAATATTGATGAGAAACTATGAATTAACGAACGCTAGCTAGTTTGAATAAAGACTTTGATTTTAAGCACAATAATACTATATTACAGAAAACAAGACCCAACGATTGGTTTAAGACCGATTCCTGTAGAAACCGAACACTATTGGACGAGCGCTGGTCCAAGACCAGTTGCTTATAAACTCACAGAAAAATAATGAATATATATATATATATATATACACACCCTTGGGCCACCACTTATTCTGAATGAAAAGAATGATAACGTCTACGACTTTAGGTAGTATATAACACATTAACTAAATTGTTTAGGAAGTCTAAAGAATAACTTAACATGAACGGACGCTCAACGAAAACTAAACGATGAATACAAACTCTCGATCACAAACTATTTATTCCTATATAATATTACCGAAAGACTCTTAAACACTATCCTTAACTCATGATAATTCAAGTAAGACCATACACTCCCAAGAAGAACCGAACGCTCGCTAATGACGCTCGACCATGCTAAACACCTTTGCTCAGAATACTACGGTTCAAAGATTAAACTATATCCCACCTCAATTCAAAGCGTATATCATATGTCCGTCCACACATCCAAACCAGCAGTACAATCATATTTCATACTCATCAAATAATCACACGTAACATGCAAGCATACAAACATTCAACACAACAAGCTAAATTAAATTATATAAGCTTTCCTTACCTTTAAGCGTGATCAAACGTTCACAATTTGAACATAATAGCACACCATCAATCTCTTAGAAGACTACGATCACGATTTACGAAACTTACCAAATGAAAGACCAGAAAAGCGTTCATAATTGGGTTAAGGAACTCAGGTAACCGAAATATGAGTTTGCATGTACAAAAAAACCACTTGGCTGCGAGAGATGAACTTACCAGTCTAGAATCCAAAACTTTCGTTCAAACGAACGCCCTCGACGCCGAGAGTGTTCAGACGGTGCCTGAGAGGTGATCGGAAGAAGAAATGGTGAGGTTTTCTTAGAGAGAAGGAGGAGATTTTAGAGAGAAGAAGGAGAAAATGGGTTTTAGCAGAGTGGGGAAAAAGAAAGGCATGCAGAGAAGTGACACGGCATTTGAAATTTTGCCTTAAATACTGTCGTCGCCCAAAATGAACGGCTACTCCCTTGCAGCCACATGTTCTCCACTAACTGAGATGCTCACTCACTTCTTGGCACATGGATCCCACTACTTGGGGTTTTTGGGTGTGTTTTAATGGGGTCTGAAATTTCCCCTAACTACAACATTTTTCGTCCTCGAAAATAAGACTTACCAGAAAGCAGGTGAGGGTACAAGTCCTTAATGATATCTTCTAGCTCCCATGTAAAGTCACTCGTCTTCTTGTCCCATACTACTTTAACTAAACAGATGGTTTTACCCCTGAGTTGTTTGGTTTGGGTATCCTCAATGCTGGGAGGCTTCAACTCAATCGAACGATCTTCTTTGATCTGATAGTCTTCCACTTCCAGTACGTGAGAAGGATCGGCTATATACTTCTGTAACACCCTAATATTTTAAAGGGTATTACTGATAGTAGAGACTAAATTAATTTGATATATTTTATAAACCATCAAACTTTATTTCAATTCTCCCAAAGTACAATACCAAACTTACAAACTTCAAACAATATAGTCTTCACCACTTAACATAAATTCGAATTTCAACTTATAAGTTTTACACAACATAATTTTTCCATTACAAATTTATTCTTTTTACAAAATATCCCTGAAAGTTTTTTCCCGCGTCTCTCTCATCTCTAAGCTTTTTCAACCGCATCTGCGACATTATCTATTCACATATAACATGAGTTATATGATCATAGCACAAACAAATAAGGGTAAGCCAACCATATCATAAAATCATTAAACTTGTAATAAAAATATTATAATCATGTATTTCTGCAATTGATAAAATATCATTATTCCGATGTCATTAATTCATCATTATCAAAATCATCTTTCTCATTTCCATAAATCTTACAAGTGTTCCATGCTTACTCATGAAGCCTTATGGTCAGACCGCTCTCTGCCTGCTTCCTTAAGCCTCACTTATATACTATGTCTTACTTTCTGAAGCCTTATGGTCAGACCCCTCTCTGCCTGCTTCTATAAAACTTCCGAATCATATGTTTATGTCAAAGCCTTATGGTCAGACCACTTTCTGCCTGCTTTCATAAACCTCAAGTGTTACTTTGCTCATACCAAACTCTCATGGTATAACTCGAACAAACTACTCCCGGTAGTAAACATCATTTCATAAGTAATGATTTCTCATATCCACCCCAACATTTCATAAAACCAACAATTCATACCCTCTTATCCACCTAACTCAATCATGTTCATTCTTTAATCATGAATTCATAATCACCCGTTTTGGTATCAATAAATCAAACATATTGCCAGATATCATGCTTCATATTATAAACTCATTTTGCCCATAACGAGTATAACTCAACATATTTTCACCAAACAAAGATCATGGATCAACCAAAATATATCAACATATCTTAAGAACTACATATTAAAGTCTGGGCTCAATGTAATGATAAATAAAATATATATGAAATTTTTACCATGATAATATTATGCATCTACAATCAACTTGTTTTATTTTATTTTCATCCTATTATAGATTTTTCTTTACCCCAATTGGTCACCGGAGAGGACCCAGATGTCTGAACGCATCAAACTCACCTTCGACGCCAGCACATATGACTAGTCACAACTGACTGGACCAGGCCAGGGCTGCTCTATGATCAGGGATGTGCCAACTCAGGTTTTTAAGGTTCCTCTATCCTACCAACAAAGGGAGGTCCTCAATAATTAACAATTTATTTATTTAATTTATCTACCTTATTTTCTTATGCTCTAAATCTTAAAATGCTTAATTTTACTTCCTCTCACAACAACCTCAACCAGTATCTGTATATCTATTTAATACCCATATACAAGTTATTACAGAACCCTTATTCCAAACCTCCCAACAAGATCAATTTCAGCCAACAAACTCATTCAATAAATTCATCACAATAAACATCCATAATAGAATTCATACAAGATAATTATAAACAATTAACAATAATAAAACATTACAATAAATGGTCATAGAAGAATACAATATTTGACAATCATAAAAATAATCTTAATATAAAAATTCATGGGGAAACAAGAAGTTGAATCTGGCAGAGCCGGTTAGACAACTTCTAATCCATCCAAAAATACAATATAATTAAATAACAAGAACAATAACATGTATGCGGAAATAAGAAGTTGAATCTGGCAGAGCCGGTTAGACAACTTCTAATCCTTCCAAAAATGCAATAAAATAAATAAGTAAAGCAATAAATAGTTTGGGGAAACAAGAAGTTGAATCTGGCAGAGCCGGTTAGACAACTTCTAATCCTTCCAAAATGCAATAAAATAAATAAGTAAAGAAATAAAACATTTGGGGAAACAAGAAATTGAATCTGGCAGAGCCGGTTAGACAATTTCTAATCCTTCCAAAATACAAAAATAAACAACTAATAACATACAAATGGCATAACATAATCAATATCACGTTTTACAACTATCACACTTGGATATCAACACAAAAGCATACTCTCATTTAAATTCAAAATCATACAGAAACAAAATACTCCATAATCAAGATTTAAGATCAGACAAAAGCAAAATATAGCATATTCAAGACTCAAGATAATACAAAAGGAGATACTCAAGGTTAGCTTCCCTTACCTCTATTACAGACTTAATCTCCTCGCTCTCTGAAAACTTCCAGAATATCCCCTTTGAAATTAGAAATTCTTCCAACTCTCTTCTCTCAAAAATTTTCTAAGTTCTTTGGTGTAAATTTTCAGCCTCCCCCTTGGCTATTTATAGTAAAAAATTTTACTATTCATTTTTACTATTCATTTTTACTATTCATTTTTACTATTCATTTTTACTATTCATTTTTTTATTCATTTTACTATTACAAAAATAATTTTTTATTTGCAAATTGGTGAATTCTGATCTCAAAGCTACGTGGAACACTTATCCTTTCCAAAAATAATTTTTTTTTTAATTTTTTTTTACTATTCACTTTTTACTATTCACAATTTACTATTCACTATTTACTTTTTTTTTTTTTAATTTAGTATCTGACTTACAAATATTTTCAAGGATCTTACAATCTCCCCAACAACAATTATTTTCGCCCTCGAAAATTATTTATTTAAACAAAGACTATTTAACAAAAGAATACTTACAAAAGAGATATGGATTTTCAAAAACCATTGCTCTGATACCCAACAGTGTAACACCCCGATTTAGGCGTTACAATTTATTTTTCCACAAAAATACATATATAACTTTTCTTTAACAATTTTCAACACCAACAAAATATTAAGTGCTTTATTACAACACAAGTCTTCTGAAATAAAATTTCACACAATTCATAAACTTCTGAAATTTAAAATTTCACACAGTTTGAAATTTCAAAACATATTTATTTAGAAATCCCCCATGTCTCTCTCTTTTTTTTTTTTTTTTTTCACAGATCCCTCATCTTCTAAGCAAGCCCAGAACCATCTGCTAATTCATCTTAAATAGTTTCTGCTCCCGTATAATATCACACATTATACGATCATTGCATTCCCACAAACACAAACAATAGGGTGAGCTAACTGAAACAAGCATACAATCCATTCACAATCCGTTAATAATACATCCACAGTATTCAATACAGTTAAGCATTATCACAATATCATTGCTCAACAATTTTACTATTCCACTTATCAAAGTATTACAACTTCACCTCATCCGACCTACTTACCAAAGTAGTACAAACCAAGTTATTCTCTCTACTTATCAAAGTAGCACCGCAAGACAATACTGTCTACTTATCAAAGCAGCACAGTATAATTAATTCGCCTACTTACCAAAGTAGCATAAAACAAGATCTTCTGTCTACTTACCAAAGTAGCACAGTATAGTTAATCTGCCTACTTATCAAAGTAGCCCGATTTATATCATTCTCTTTATCTCTTCATTCATCATCTCATCCTGCCTACTTATCAAAGTAGCACAAATCACCCTGCTTACTTACCAAAGTAACGCAGACCCAACATCTACTCGCCTACTTACCAAAGTAGCGCAAACCAACATCATTTATATTATTTCAACAAATTATTCATAATCAAGCACAACCCATCCAAAACTAATCATATTCAACAAGCATAAGAGAACCAGTGAACTTTTCTCAATTCCCTTCTGTCTACTTACCAATGTAGCATAAATTAACCAAATTACATTTTCCTAACATATCATTCATAACCAATCACATGCCATCTCAACCACTAATCCCGAACCAATCATGCTCAACAAGCACATAATAACCAATCAACATATCTCAGTTTCAATCCTGCCTACTTACCAAAGTAGCACAAATTAACCAAATTACCTTTTTTTAACATATTATTTATCGGCGATCTAAACCAATCAAACTAATCAACAACATGTTTAGATCATATGGTAAGCTTTTCAGTCCAATCCAACGGTTAATGAGGCGGAAATCATCAATTTTGTATAAATGATCCAAAACATAAATTAAACAGTATTGAGATCCCTCAGAAGGTACGAAATTAATATCTCTAAATCTGTAACTCCGATCTAAAATCTGAACGGTCGAAGTATACCACTATCTCTTAAGAACAACATACTAAAATTTCAGATTAATCTAACGGTTATCTAAATAGATATGAAGATTTTACCGAGGTAACTCAGAGACAGAATTTTAAGTGGTTCTCGGTTAAACTCAAAATGCGGAATGAATTCCTCTAAGCACAGACATCTAATTCCAAATCTGAATGGTCAAGATCACCTAATATGTCTTATGAACTACATACTAAAGTTTGGGCTCAATCTAACGGTAAATGAAATATCTATGAAATTTTTACCATTATAACTTAAGAACAGAATTACAGTGTTCATCAAATATTTCCAACTTTCGAAATTTCTTTCTCTAAGCATAGACCTTCAATTACAAATCCGATCGGTCACAGTGTATTAATATGTCTTAGGGATCCTATATCAAATTTTTGAGGTTGATCTAACAGTCAAATAGGTCAGAATCTATATTTTACTGAGACAACTTAGTAACAGAACTACAGGGGTAACTAAATTACTCAAACTTATAGGATTTATTTATCCAAGTACAGACTTTTATTTTCAAATCCGAACGGTCAAAGTTTAGTAATATGTCTTAGGATTCACATATTAAAATTTTAACTAAATCCAACGGTGAAAAAAATTAATAGAAATTTATTACCACAGTAACTCGAAAATAAGAAATTATAATCATGAAAACCAAATTTTAGACAAGTCAATAGATAACTACCATTACCAAATTTTTAACATATTCATATTCATATTCATGATCATAACAAGAAAGGATTAGCTCCCCTTCATCAAAGTCAAGCAATTGGAACCATATTTCTAACCACAAAATTCTAGAAATTAAGTTGAGTTAGCTCCCCTTACCTCATGAAGACTTAAAACACCTTAAACTCTTCTTCAAAGAGAGCAACTCCTCTCCTCCTTGCTAGACCAAGTCAGCCTCCACTCTTAGGACACTTAGGATTTCGTTCACCGCCCACCAAGGACCTCTCTACTCTCCCCCAAAACTCCAAATCTGATTTGGAATTGAAAGAAGATGTCTTAGACAACTAAGGACCCATGCACTTGGCACTTAGCAATAATAAACAACCAATGGACCATCCTAAACCATTTTCCAGCCCTAAAACATGGTAGGAAAGTCTCCAAAGGGTCCCAAAATGTTCTCCTAGTCCAGAACACAACCTACCCACTCCAAAAAGTCGCAACTTGTAAAAATACACCTAAAATTAAGGTTGGAAGCTAGCCCTTGGACAGCAAAACTGTCACGTTTTCCCCAGCTCGGTTAGACCCCTTCCCGAAGTCCAAAATATGTGTAGGAGTAGTCAGATTGAAACTCTTTGAGTCTAGTTTCCAATAAAACAAGAATCAACTCAATTGATATTTTACTAAGAATAATAATTTCACTCCCCAAAGCCCCAAAATATTTTCGAAAACCAGGCTCTGATACCAAAATGTAACACCCTAATATTTTAAAGGGTATTACTGATAGTAGAGACTAAATTAATTTGATATATTTTATAAACCATCAAACTTTATTTCAATTCTCCCAAAGTACAATACCAAACTTACAAACTTCAAACAATATAGTCTTCACCACTTAACATAAATTCGAATTTCAACTTATAAGTTTTACACAACATAATTTTTCCATTACAAATTTATTCTTTTTACAAAATATCCCTGAAAGTTTTTTCCCGCGTCTCTCTCATCTCTAAGCTTTTTCAACCGCATCTGCGACATTATCTATTCACATATAACATGAGTTATATGATCATAGCACAAACAAATAAGGGTAAGCCAACCATATCATAAAATCATTAAACTTGTAATAAAAATATTATAATCATGTATTTCTGCAATTGATAAAATATCATTATTCCGATGTCATTAATTCATCATTATCAAAATCATCTTTCTCATTTCCATAAATCTTACAAGTGTTCCATGCTTACTCATGAAGCCTTATGGTCAGACCGCTCTCTGCCTGCTTCCTTAAGCCTCACTTATATACTATGTCTTACTTTCTGAAGCCTTATGGTCAGACCCCTCTCTGCCTGCTTCTATAAAACTTCCGAATCATATGTTTATGTCAAAGCCTTATGGTCAGACCACTTTCTGCCTGCTTTCATAAACCTCAAGTGTTACTTTGCTCATACCAAACTCTCATGGTATAACTCGAACAAACTACTCCCGGTAGTAAACATCATTTCATAAGTAATGATTTCTCATATCCACCCCAACATTTCATAAAACCAACAATTCATACCCTCTTATCCACCTAACTCAATCATGTTCATTCTTTAATCATGAATTCATAATCACCCGTTTTGGTATCAATAAATCAAACATATTGCCAGATATCATGCTTCATATTATAAACTCATTTTGCCCATAACGAGTATAACTCAACATATTTTCACCAAACAAAGATCATGGATCAACCAAAATATATCAACATATCTTAAGAACTACATATTAAAGTCTGGGCTCAATGTAATGATAAATAAAATATATATGAAATTTTTACCATGATAATATTATGCATCTACAATCAACTTGTTTTATTTTATTTTCATCCTATTATAGATTTTTCTTTACCCCAATTGGTCACCGGAGAGGACCCAGATGTCTGAACGCATCAAACTCACCTTCGACGCCAGCACATATGACTAGTCACAACTGACTGGACCAGGCCAGGGCTGCTCTATGATCAGGGATGTGCCAACTCAGGTTTTTAAGGTTCCTCTATCCTACCAACAAAGGGAGGTCCTCAATAATTAACAATTTATTTATTTAATTTATCTACCTTATTTTCTTATGCTCTAAATCTTAAAATGCTTAATTTTACTTCCTCTCACAACAACCTCAACCAGTATCTGTATATCTATTTAATACCCATATACAAGTTATTACAGAACCCTTATTCCAAACCTCCCAACAAGATCAATTTCAGCCAACAAACTCATTCAATAAATTCATCACAATAAACATCCATAATAGAATTCATACAAGATAATTATAAACAATTAACAATAATAAAACATTACAATAAATGGTCATAGAAGAATACAATATTTGACAATCATAAAAATAATCTTAATATAAAAATTCATGGGGAAACAAGAAGTTGAATCTGGCAGAGCCGGTTAGACAACTTCTAATCCATCCAAAAATACAATATAATTAAATAACAAGAACAATAACATGTATGCGGAAATAAGAAGTTGAATCTGGCAGAGCCGGTTAGACAACTTCTAATCCTTCCAAAAATGCAATAAAATAAATAAGTAAAGCAATAAATAGTTTGGGGAAACAAGAAGTTGAATCTGGCAGAGCCGGTTAGACAACTTCTAATCCTTCCAAAATGCAATAAAATAAATAAGTAAAGAAATAAAACATTTGGGGAAACAAGAAATTGAATCTGGCAGAGCCGGTTAGACAATTTCTAATCCTTCCAAAATACAAAAATAAACAACTAATAACATACAAATGGCATAACATAATCAATATCACGTTTTACAACTATCACACTTGGATATCAACACAAAAGCATACTCTCATTTAAATTCAAAATCATACAGAAACAAAATACTCCATAATCAAGATTTAAGATCAGACAAAAGCAAAATATAGCATATTCAAGACTCAAGATAATACAAAAGGAGATACTCAAGGTTAGCTTCCCTTACCTCTATTACAGACTTAATCTCCTCGCTCTCTGAAAACTTCCAGAATATCCCCTTTGAAATTAGAAATTCTTCCAACTCTCTTCTCTCAAAAATTTTCTAAGTTCTTTGGTGTAAATTTTCAGCCTCCCCCTTGGCTATTTATAGTAAAAAATTTTACTATTCATTTTTACTATTCATTTTTACTATTCATTTTTTTATTCATTTTACTATTACAAAAATAATTTTTTATTTGCAAATTGGTGAATTCTGATCTCAAAGCTACGTGGAACACTTATCCTTTCCAAAAATAATTTTTTTTTTAATTTTTTTTTACTATTCACTTTTTACTATTCACAATTTACTATTCACTATTTACTTTTTTTTTTTTTAATTTAGTATCTGACTTACAAATATTTTCAAGGATCTTACAACTTCTAGATTTGAGAGACGTGGAAGACTGGATGAAGGTTGGATAACTGTGGAGGCAAGGCTACCTCGTACGTGACCGGTCCTATTCGCCTTAGAATCTAGTAAGGACCAGTGAATTTGGGAGACAACTTCTTAGGCCGAACGGCTCTGTCAGCGCCTGTAGTTGGATTCAGCCTAAGGAAAACGTGATCTCCTGTGGTGAACTCCAAAGGTCTTCTCCTCTTGTTGGCGTACGATTTATGCCTACTCTCTGACGCTTGCAACCTATCTTGAATCAACTTCACCTTCTCGGTCGTCTACTGAATAACTTCAGGTCCAATTAACACCCTTTCTCCCTCTTGAAACCAACAAAGTGGTGTTCGACACTTCCTCCCGTAAAGAGCTTCAAAGGGTGTCATTCCGATACTGGACTGAAAGTTGTTGTAGGTGCATTCAACCAAAGGAAGAACTTCATCCCAAACACCCAAATGATCCATTACGCACGTTCTAAGCAAGTCTTCAAGCGTCTGAATGGTTCTTTCAGATTGATCGTCCGTCTGAGGATGATATGCTGAGCTCATATGCAAACAACTCCCCAATTCTTGCTGAAGTGACTGCCAAAAACGAGAGGTAAACCTGAGGACTCGATATGAAATGATGCTAGATGGCACTCCATGCAAACGAACGATCTCTTGGATGTACACTTGAGCTAGCTTTGTCATAGATATCTTCAAATTGACAGCAAGAAAGTGTGCACTCTTTGTCAAACGATCCACTATGACCCATATTGAATCATGGTTCCTGATCGTACGGGGTAAGTAGGTCACGAAATCCATAGAGATGCTATCCCACTTCCATTCTGGAATCTCCAATGATTGTAGTAGACTGCCCGGTCTTTGATGCTCTGCTTTTGCCTTTTGACAGGTTAAACAGGACGACACAAACTGAGCCACGTCACTCTTCATACCAGTTCACCAAAAAGATTTCTTGAGGTCTTGATACATCTTAGTCATGCTTGGATGCATGCTAAAACGACTCTGGTGCCCTTCCTCAAGAATTATCCTTTCCAGCTCCCCATCATTAGGAACACACGTTCTGCCTCTAAAGCGTAAGAGATTGTTAGTTCTAGTATTGAAGTCCTTTGCTTTCTTTGTACCAATCAACTCTAAAGTCTTCCTCAGATCTTCATCAGTTGATTGCTTCTCCTTGATACGGTCAAACACGTCACTGGATATTCTAAGAGCACAACATCTTATACCGTTCGATTCTAACTCGAACTGCAACCTCAAGTCTCTAGAACTCTCAACCAAACTTAATTCTCTGACCATCATTGCCGAGACATGAACTACCTTTCTACTTAAAGCGTCAGCTACGACGTTCGCCTTCCCTGGATGGTAAAGTAGTTCAAAATCATAATCTTTTAAGAACTCAAGCCAACGCCTCTGCCTCATATTCAACTCTTTCTGATCAAAGAGGTACTTGAGACTCTTATGATCACTGAAAACTTGGAATGTGGATCCATACAAGTAATGCCTCCAAATCTTCAACGCAAAAACCGTAGCTGCCCACTCTTCTCATGAGTCTTCAACTATCGAGAATGGTACGCGACCGCTCTTTTCTCTTGCATAAGCACACAACCCAAACATTGATGAGAAGCATCACAGTAGACTTCGAACGGTTTGGTCGTGCCAGGGATAACCAAGACTGGAGCTCTCGTCAACTTCTGCTTCAGTTCTTGGAAACTAGACTCACACCGATCAGTCTAAGCGAACGGGTGATCTTTTCTGGTCAACTGCGTCAACGATGCTACTATTTTAGAGAATCCTTCAATGAACCGCCTATAGTAGCCCACTAGCCCCACAAAACTTCTAACTTCAATGACCGAACGTGGACTCTCTCATTCCAATATCGCTCGTACTTTAGCCGGATCCACTGAGATACCTCCAGCCGAAATTACATGCCCTAAAAACTTCACTTCATCCATCCAAAACTCACACTTGGATAACTTGGCATACAACTTCTTTTCTCTTAACACACCGAGCATTAACCTCAAATGGTCTTCATGCTCTTCACGACTTTTGGAGTAGATGAGGATATCATCAATAAAAACGACCACAAACTTGTCCAGGAAAGGTCTAAAAATACGATTCATGTAGCCCATGAATATGGCTGGAGCGTTAATAACGCCGAACGAAATTATTACAAACTCATAATGACCATATCTAAACCTGAATGCAGTCTTATGGACGTCTTCCTCCTTAACCAAAATTTGGTGATATCCTGACCTTAGGTTGATCTTCGAGAACACTGTTGCGCCATACAGTTGATCCATCAAGTCGTCAATTCTTGGCAAAGGATACTTATTCTTGATGGTTATCTTGTTCAACTACTGGTAGTGCACACACAGTCGCGAGCTACCATCCTTCTTCTTCACTAACAGCATTGGCGCCTCCCAAGGTGATGCGCTCGGCCTAATGAATAGTTTGTCCATTAAATCTTCAATTTGACTCTTGAGAACGACCAACTTAGCTGGAGACATTCAATATGGTGCAATAGAGACTGGACCAGCTCCCGACACTAGGTCAATAGAGAATTCCACTTCTCTTGGAGGGGGTAATCCTGGTACTTCATCAGGAAACACATCCATGAATTCGTTGATGAACGAACGATTATCAGTCTGCTCGCCTTGCACCGAACGTCCAAAACGTTCGTCTTCAGCTGCTTCCAGATGCGATAATATCAAGAAGCAACTAGCACCCTCCATGATATCCTCCCTCAACTGACCGATCGTTACAGACAACTCTTCCTCTCCATCAGGGAATATTAGCTTCTTCTCACCACAATCTATGAGAATGTCATTGGCAGCCAACCAATCCATTACTAAAATTACCTCTAAACCTTGAAGAGGTAAACAAATAAGGTTCACCTTAAATCTACGCCCCTTAACCTTAATAGGACATCTAACGCAAAACAATAGACGTCCTAACCTCAGCAGCTGCTGGGGTAGACACCACCAAGTCAAACTGCATCTCACGCTCGGTTAACCCCAATCTCTCAACGCACACCTTCGAGATGAAGGAATGTGTTGCTCCTGAATCATACAACACACAATAGGAAACACCAAACAACAAGCAAGTACTAGTAATAAGGTTACCTGTACTTGCTGCTTCAGCGTCCGTTATAGCGTAAACTCGACCAACCGCTTGCGCTCGACCACCACTTTCTTGTTGAAATCTTCCAGCGTTCGGTGGCCTCAACAACGCTCGTCTTCCTATGTTACATTTGCTCTCCAGATGGTCATTCCTTCTACACCGAGCACATAATTTCCCTCCTATCAGCTGAGGGCATTTGTAGTGAAGTCCTCCAGAGTGAAAACAAGCCACTGCCCCTTGTTGTCCAGACTGACCGACAACAACCAATGACTAAGAGGGAGACCCACTAGAGTTAGAGGGTAGTGTTGGACGAGCGTATGGGGTTCTCCTCAGATTTAAGTTATTCTTGGAAGAAATAGGTCCCGTAGCTGTCTACTGTTGTTGCTTCTTCTACTGTTCGGCTTCTGAAATATTCTTCTCCAATACTTTGGCTCTCTCCACCATTGTCGGAAAAGACTTAATACATAGGCTTGAAATCAGTACTTTGAGATCGCTTCTCAATCCATTCTCGAACTTTTGACACTGTCATTCTTCACTGGTAGCCATAATATTAAACCTCACTAAATGCTTGAACTTGTTGGTGTATTTCGATACTGACATTCCGCCTTGCACCAACTGAAGAAACACTACCTCTTTAGCGAAATGAACGCTGTCTGGGAAATACTCCTCATAAAACTTGCTTCTGAAAACATCCCATGAGATGACACTGTGGGTGTCCGCCAATAACATCTTCATGCTAGTCCACCAATAACTAGCCTCGTTAGTCAATAGATACTCGGTAAAGGCCAGCCTCTTGTCATTCGAACACCCTTTAGCATTGTAAATCCTCTCCATATCACGTAGCCACTGATCGGCCTCATCAGGAAGACACTTCCCATTGAACTTGGCTGGGTGATGCTGTAGAAAACTCTCTAAACTCCACTCGGTCTGATGAGTCGCAGTGGAAGTGGACGTCTCAGCGATGTTCCTCGTAGTGGATATGATCTCCATTAGTTGTTGTTGGGTCGCTTCTGAGTTTGCTCTGGCAGCTTCCAAACTGTGCCGTATTCTGTTGTACTAATGCAGCGTTCTGTTGTTGAAGAGCCTCTATTACTGATTCTAACAGTCTGGTGTTGTTAGATGGATTACGCTCGGCAGGAGGAGGTCTAGGAGCCATCTTCTCTGATTAACAGAGAAAAAGAATCATTAGTTTAATTCGACGAGTCTAACACTCTCTAAATGAACGCTAAGTACACAGTAGAAACATAATATACTCATAACCTACATTATGATAAAGGAATAAAACTGCTCTGATACTATTAAATGTAACATCCAAAAATACAGTGTAAAACCATATAGAAAATAATTACATGTTAACAATACTACTGATCAATTCTATGCTGAACGAGATACGATTATGGCCGAACGACCTTACACAATAACAAGGAATTTAAAAGCACTATTCTAGCTACTACTAGACCGAACGGTGTACAAAATAAATTATATCGAACGGTCTTACAAAAGGTAAAGCTAACACCAGACCGAACGCTCTCAAGGTTCGGCCTTTACTTCCATTGCATCTTCCAATACTTCTTCAAGCAACTCTTCTTCTTCTGCTCACATCTACATAGATGAATCGAACATACACCGAAATGAGAGGGATCTAAAGACTATATAGGTATGGGACTATACAGTTGAAGGATCGATTAAAGAGATTGATTTGGTTACTCATATCACCAAAATGCATTTGATTTTCGGTAGCCTAACCTATAAGAACTCCATGGTTAAGTGTGCTTAGCCTGAAGTAATTTAGGGATGGGTGACCTTCTGGAAATGTTTTCTGCACCCCATAATTACTATTTGCATGCCTATAATTTTTAAAATGACAACTCTGCCTCTAATGATATATTTCAATGAGACTTTGGGATTTCTTATTTATTCTAAAAATCTTTCTGACATAAGCTTTTCAGAACAAATATTCGAGAACAAGTTTTTCGGAACATGAGATGTATTTTTTAAAACATTACATAAACATCCATCTTTCTTTTCCAAATTGAAAAATCTAAAAATATTAAGAATTGAACAATTAAGATCTATTGAAATAAAATGTTAAATATGAAATTATGCAAGTATGAGTGTGAAATTAAGAACTACATGAACGTTTCTATAACTCTTTCCATGTATAACTGTTAAAAACTATACAATTAAAAACTATACAAATAAACACGTTAGGTTGAAAGAATTAAAGTATATAAAAACAGTCTAAAAAGTAAGAGTATGTTCTAATAAAGTTAAAGTAATAACTTTTAAAAAATACATAGAAACTTAAATAAGTTGAATGCAAGTAATCAAATTGTCGAATTTAAACAAATTTTAGTCACCTCTTTTAAACTATGTCAACCTAATTGGAAATGTACCTAAAACTTTAATTTTAAGAAGGAATTATACATTGGAAACATTATTAACACGTACTTTTGCTATTGCTAGTAAAATTTTAAACAATTACATGTCACTCCGGACCTTCAATTATTGTCCAGAAGGTAAGAAAAGGAAAATCTTAGAACACTAAGTAAAGAATGGAAAGTATTACATTATTAATACACTTCCACCATATCTCTTCAAAAAATCATTTTAATAAGTAAAAATCATATACTAATACTTTTGGAACATTCTCATGCGACCCCACATAAAAAGTATATTATCCTACACTTGAACCCCACACAGTATAATCTTTATAGACAAAAATGATAAGAATGAACAGCGCAAACGATCGATCTATAAACATTGAAATTTGAATTTTTAACTACAAGAAGGTGCCATAAAGTGCTATAAAGTATAACCTGCTGCCTATAAGCTATACAAGATACGGATCCGGATCATATAAGAACAAATAAGTGCTAAAAATTAAGCAATAAAGCTTCTTTCTCATCTTTTTATAAACAAAAAGACAGTGATTAGTTTAAAGAGGTGCAGGGTTTGATATCACAAGCAAAGCCTAAGAGATAACAATTTCCGGTGACAAATGTGAAAACAAAATAAAATAAGGATGATGATTTCATAATGTTCAATATTTTCAAACACCCTGATGAAAATATTGAATAACAATTTGACAGAAGAGACAGTAACTCGATAAGCTTCACTTGCTCCCACCCAAATATTCTTTCAAGCGAAAGCCATAACATAATATCATAAAGCAACATGCTTCTTTTTCTTTCAAGATCTCCATGAACGGATGATGCTTTGGCACAAGGTACATCTACACGGAAAAACTAAGAAATGACATAATAGGTGAAAGGGAAAAAGAGAATTTTCACCAGCTCTACGCTTTGCCATTGGTCTTTGGAGATGGTTGAGGAAACTGATGGTGATAAGGAGATGCATAGGTACCATTTGGTATAGAAAGACTCCTTTGCTGCTGTCCGTTGCGGCTGAGCAATGCTCCTTGTGTTCGACCGTTTCTTGTGTTGGGGCTCGCTCCAATGCGGTCGGCTTGCATCGTCTGGTAATAATATGAAGAGCTTGCCATGTCCTTGAGGTTTGGCAAAGGCTTCAAAGCTTCTACAACTTCACTCATCAGAGGTCTGGCTTTTGGATCTCTACAAAGGCAATGAGCAGCTAGTTGGGCAGCTTTCTGAGCACCTTTCACCGAAAAGTGCCCTTCCAAACGAGGGTCTATCAACTTGTAGAACCTTCTCCTCTCTCCCAGATGCGGCCGAGCCCATTCCACAAGGTTATGCTCACCATTGGGTCTGTGTTTGTCCATGGATCTTCTCCCAGTCAACATCTCCAGTAGTACCACTCCAAAACTGTACACATCACTTTTTGATGTAAGATGACCTGCAACACAAGTGAATGTTATTAGAATTCAAGCAATTAGATATTGGATGGATTGTGTTTAAATGCATTTGGAAAAAACATAACTCAAACTTTAACTCCAATTTTGTAAGTCATAAACATTAAGAAAACACAACTGAAGATATCAAACCCATCAATACAATTGATCATCGGACAGGAGAATATAGACAGATCAACTAATTTACTATCTTAATTATAATTTGTCTAGAGTGGAAAACAAATAATAACAGAGATAAAAGCTTTAAACATTCCAAAAATTAAAACAGTCCCACAAGGAATTATGTTTACAATTTTTGTTTCGAATTTTGTTGAAAGTAATGATCATCAATAAAAAAAACTAATAACTTAGCAGATGAAAAATACCTAACAAAAGGAAGTCAGATAGAAATAGCATCAACGCCTAAGCATTCAAGACTTTATAGATAAAATGATAAATAATTAACTAAAACATTAAGATTTGGAAGTGCTATATCAACCAAAAGTTACCTGTCATGACATATTCTGGTGCAGCATAGCCATAGGTTCCCATCACTCGAGTAGACACATGGGTTTTATCACCTTCTGGGCCATCTTTGGCAAGACCAAAGTCCGAGAGCTTCGCGTTGTACTCCTGAATTTGTACAAAACGTTAGATGAACAAAAAGGGAAACACACGTAATCATAACGTAGTTTTTGGCACTTACTGCATCTAATAGTATATTTGAAGTTTTAAAATCCCTATATATTACTGGTCGATCGGCTTCTTCATGAAGAAAAGCAAGACCCTTAGCGGCTCCAAGGGCAATTTTCATTCTAATGGACCATGGAAGAGGCAGGGATCCTACATATGGCATAATTTCAACTTGAGAACATAAATAAGAAAAGACATAATCCAAATATAAAATATATAACCGCAATATTGAGTTACAGTTCTAACCCTGATAGAGAAAACTACTAAATCCCTTACATAACAACTGAGATACTCAAAGAAACAAAGTTATTAATGGAATCATTATAATGGTATAGATTATATTCATGCATTATTCTAAATAGGCAGAGCACAACAGTAATAGTAATACAATAGACGTACTACATTATGTCACCCCTTTTGCCTTGTACGTCTAGATCTCCATGCCAAATTAACAAAAGTTTATAACCTTATAACCTGACTTCTGTGGATCTGAAACCATGCTTTACGAGAGAAATCCAGCAGGGTTCTTTTTTATGTGATCAAAATTTCAAGGTGCAGTAGTGGTCTAACTATTATTCTCAAAGAAGAAACAGTGGAAACTAATTGCATAGAAAAGGGTAACTTACTCCTAAACAAGTGATTTTCTAGGCTACCCCGAGGCATGAACTCATACACCAGCAACCTTTGATCATCTTCAATGCAGTAACCTACAAGTTTAACAAGGTTCGGATGAACTAGATCGCCAAGAAAATTTACTTCAGCCTGTCATGTTATCCAAAGGAGAATGATCATTAGAAATGTAAAATTCAGTACATAATAATAGAACAAAAGAAGTTTTGAAAATGTGCAAACCAGCCATTCTTTATGACCCTGGAGCCCATCATGGTTGAGGGTTTTTACAGCAACAGTAAGCCCTGTGCCAGGTTTCACGGGAGCAGTTCCATTTTCTTCAATCCAACCCTTGAAAACACAACCAAACCCACCTTCACCAAGAAAACTTTCAGGCCGAAAATTTCTGGTAGCTAACTTAAGATCATTGAAAGAGAACTTTCGCAGCCTGGAAGCAATTTTAAGCTCCTCTTCAAGTTTGGAAGTGGATGAATTACTTTCTGCGTTACTAGTGGTTGTAGAAGAGACTGCCGGAGCTGTTGGTTGGTCTCTACTAGTATCATTAGTTGATTTACTTTCCGCTAATGGGATGCCACCAAAAGAGAATTTAAAAAAACAAAGTGTTAGGACCAGTAAAAAACAAAAAATATTGCCCCATGCATTATACGTTTTATAATAGATTCGAAAAGTCAGAATTAAACACAACCTCCGGTAATTTGCCTTCTAAGCATATATGTGAAATTCAGTTATGCCCATAGAGTAAATTCCTTCCGTATATCTAATCTCAAGTTCATACGATAGTAATTACCTACCACAACCAATGTCAAATCTGACATTTCCTAGCCAGTCTAAAATTTAGATTTTTTACACGGGCTTCTCACTTTGAACCAGAAAATCACATATGGTGGTGGGTAAAGAAAACATTCTATTGATGAAGCTAACATATGCACTGTCATATCTCTTGGGATTAAAAATGTAATTCACTGCAGTTCTGTATAAACATGAATGAAAAATCCCAAAATCACATTTCAATTTCAACTTTGTTTTTCTGCAGCCCCAAACAGCACCCATGTCATTCCTAATCGTTTGTGTATCATTTGACATCACATAGCATGGTAAATTTCAACCAGGTAGCAAGCAAAAGAGGTAAACAATCGTGCATTGGGTGCTCGAGATAGAATTCTCAAACCCCAAGACAAACAAACAACTAAAACAAAAAATGGGGGAAGCTTATGCACCAACAAAATCAATGACAAGCACATTCACATAGATGGAAATTCCAAGCAAATCATCACAAGAACAAGAACAACAACAGCAATATCAGTACCAACTGTTGCAAGTAAACAGTAATGATTACCATAATGAGTACTGGTGCCACTGCCACTGACTGAGGTGTCGACCTTGGATCTTGAGGAAATGCAGCTGCCAATAAACCTGAGCCTAAGCCAACAACCAGACCCAGCCCCTTCCACTTCCTCATCCCCTTTCTTCTTCTTCCTCCCCTTTGATTTGCACACAGCCCAAGGCTCCACCACCTTACCATTCTCAGCACCCAAACCCATCTCTACCAGTTCCTAGACAACCAAACCCAGATATCATCAATTCCAAATACCACCTCCCCCTACCCTCCCACTAACCCAGATGGCAAATTCCCAAATAAAACCTAAAGATCACAACTTTACAACCCAACAACCCTTGAAACGAGTAACCCAGAAGACCCAGAAATAGAGACCGAAAGGGGGAAAAGTAACAGATCACATTAAATGAGTGAAAATACCCAAACAAAAAAAGGAAAAAAGAAAACTTGAAGGGTAGATAGATTGGGAATTGGGAAATGAAAAGTGAAGTGAGGAGAGTGGGGGCAGAAAGAACAGAGTGAACAGCACCTGGGCTGAACTCAGTAATCTCCGCTCAAAGATACATAACTGAAATGGGTCCTCCTCTGTAACAATACCACAACACACACCATGCTCAACAAAAAATTATGAATTTTCTTTTAAATTAAACATACTAATAATATATTTAATACAGTTTTCTAAATTTAAATATTTGGATAATACTGAGCTAGCAGTTACAAGTTACAAGTTCTCTCTCCTTGGTTTGTTGCTATGTGATAAGACTGGGATTTTATTAATTAAATTAATTTTATTATTGTAATGAAACGATAAATATTAGTTAAATGTGTTGTTACAAAAATAAAAGAGATATATTTTTATTACCAAAGACTATATGTAACTAAATAAGAGAGTTTGTAACTGTAAAAGAAGAGTGGAACCTCATCAGGTAGAGCCAGACCACCATATTTCTGAAGTAACACTTATCATTTGTGTTTTTAATATTTCATAACAGTCCCTCTTTGCTGTAAAAGGAATGGTACATAAATATTATTTAAATATGTAATGACAGTTTAGTTTAATTCATTGATTATTCTAATATAGTTATTAAATACTTACGCTAATGTTTAAATCGTTATTTTAAAATGTATCATATATATATATATATATATATATATATATATATATAAGAATTGTAATGTTATTTATGATAAATTTAATGTTATTTATTATATAATTTATTAGGTTATTTTAAATATTGATGTATATTTCAGACTAAAAGATAAATTTATTGTAGTTGAATTTTCTTATCCATGTTAAACTAATTTATGAATTATAATTAAAGTGAATGTTTAATACTATTTTGATTTCTCTTTTGGTCTTTTTTGTTTAAAGTGGTTATTGAATTCTTGAGACATTCAAAGTTGTTCCAGTTTTTTTAATTTTTGTTCAATGTGGTCTTTTTTTAATGACGTCTAAATCATCAACGACATAATGTTCATGTAAGCCATCAGTAAATGATGTTGTCCATTTTTTCTAACGTGGTTGTCCATGGTGGTTAGGGCTTTCTAGTTTGCAGTTTAGCTTCTTATAGCGGTGCGAAGGTGGATTTCACAATTATGATTTTTTGGTTCGTGATTTGAGGCTTGTGTTTGCATGTGGCTGATGTAAGGGTTTTGTGGTTTTTAATGCTTCTATGGTTGATTGTTATGATGACTCAAGAGTAAGGTTTCGCAATTATGCAAATATGTGGTGGTTGAACAAGCACGGTGTCTCGTCGTAGTTGATTTGATTTGTGGTGCTAGAGATGTTGGGTTTCATTTACAATTTGTGGTCTTAGGCTTTCTAATTAGCAAGTTCGAACTCACAATGAGGCTTCGTGTGAAGGAGGCATGAAATGGGTCATTAGGGTTTTGTTGTGACTTTTGTTGGTTGTGCGAGGAAGTGATGATTAATAAAGGTTTCTGCACTGGTTCATGGTTGCGCTGTTGATGACTTTGCATTTGGTTTGGGTGGCAAGCCATGGAGGTTCTCACGGTTTGGTGCGTGATTTAGGATTTTCTGCAGGTTGCCATGAGGTTGCTTATATGTGATTTGTGGCTTGCTTAAAGAAGATGTCGGTTGTCTCGCGTTAGTAGTACGAGGATATGGAACAAGGAAGAAGATTGTGATGCATTGCGACAGCGTAGTGACGAGGAGGGAGAGTTTGGTGACCGGTGATGCAGCGACGATGAAGTCGAGGATGTTGGGAAGAAGATGAGATGAGGTGGCAACCACATCATTCACTAATGGCTCACGTGGACACTATGTCATTAACGATTTAGACGCTATCAGAGAAAAAGTACCAAATTGAACAAAAATTACAAAAATAGGACAACTTTAAACATTTAAAAAAGTTTAGGACCACTTTAAATCAAACTAACGAAAATAAAGACAAAAATAAATATTAAACCTAAATTAAATTTGTGTGTAAAGCTTAATTTATATAATGACATATTTCATGGGCTATGTGTTGAAATTATTGATGCAAATACTAAATAAGTTCATCTTATATTCTTAGTCTGCATTGGAAAGTGAAAAAGAGCATATTGGATTTGAGGAGTACATAGATTTGGACTTTTTGCAAACAAGAGTTTAGGATCTTAGGAAAAGAAGGTGGGTAAATAGCAATATGATATATATATATATATATATATATATATATATATATATATATATATATATATATATAGCTATAACACTTTGATCTCACCACACACAATCTTGAGAAACAATAATAGCTATGACAAAACTATAAACATTGAAGTTTGCACTTTTAGCAAGGTGTTACTAAGTGCTATAAAGTATAAGCTAAATACTCTAAGTTAAATACAAGGAACTAGATCCTATGAGAAGAAATGTAAAAAGTAAAATAAGGATAAGGATTTGATATGTTAAATATCTCCTAACGAGAATATAACGTAAATTCTTGTGCTACAAAAACTATAAACTTTTGGATCTTCATATTTATTCTTTTCCAAATTGTATTATATTATCAAAGTTTCAAACTGAAAAGCACATTATAGGATTCTCATGGTAATGACTGGAGGTGAGTCCTTATTTATTTTCTGCTTTATCTTTTCATTTAGTATCACAACAAGGTTAAATACCTATGTCTTGCTTTGAATCTATTGTGGTTATCTATTTTTGATTTTTTTTTATTTGTGTTTTTCCTTGTGTTTGATGTCAAACCTGACATTGCCAGTGTTGAGAAAAATGTCGCCATTGGTGAGATGACACTAACCCATTGTTGTATGTTGCTCTTATTGATAAAAATGTTTGGAACATCTTATGAGCTTTCGAGGGATTATGTCAGAGTTGCTTTAAGGAGTTCAAGATTTGTTTTGTGTACTCATATAGTGTGAAACATTGTCTCTTGCTTATAATAATGAGACAAGTTTTTTTAAACAACGGGTATGCTGATTATATTGAGGTTGAAAATGAATCAAATTGCACCTTTTATTTTTGTGAAAATATAATGAGGAATGTATAACTTTGTTTTATATATGAGCAAAGAATTAGGTATCGGTTCATTAAGGATTGACATATGATTCTATTTTGCATTTATTTGATAAAAGAATTCCTTCAAATATAATTGAAGAAAATATCACTATATGATTTTGTTCGAAACAATAATAAAGTATAAAAGCATATGGTTAGACACATTTGTTTTTTCAAAAATAAAATTGAAGTTTTGAACTCGTTAATTGATTGCATCATAGTAGTTAATATAAATTATGTGTTGTATATTTAATTTATATATATGAATATTATTATTTATTTTAATTGTATTATAAATAATGTTGAATCAAATTTTTATTCTAATGTTTGAGTGGTGAATATAATTTTAGTGAATTAGAAAATAGTTACAACATTTGTTATTGATTAATATTTATAATCATATAATAGGCATTAATTATAATTAATTATATGTGATGTGATTAATTTTTACTTAGAGGAATTGTCTTCCATCTATATGATTAATTATGATGAAATATAGGATTATATTTCTTAAATTTCCGAAAAGAATTAAGAAAAGGGTTAAATATGTTTTTAGTCCCTAAACTATTGGCCGTTTCTGGTTTTCGTCCCTCTTTCAAAATAAGGTACAATTTGGTCCTCATTCTTTTCGAAACTTTGGTTTTAATCCTCGAAAACTAACACCATTAAAAATGTGCTGATGTGGCTAACGGTAGATTGACACAATTTTTTTTTGTCAGAGTTTATCAGCTTTTCTCCCCTTCTCTCTCTTCCATATATGTATCTTTACTTACTTCATTATAAGGATAAAGCTTTAAATGCCTTTAAAGTTTTTAAGATTGAAGTATATTTATAGTGCATAAAGCAACTTAAGATTGTGAGATTGGATAAAGGTGGATAGTATTATGGTAGATACACTATAAGTGGACAAACACATAGTCAATTTGCAAAATTTCTTCAAGTGTTTCCCAATACACTATGTCTAGTTCTCTACATCATTACTGTGTGACAAAAAGAAGAAATCAAACTTTGATGGATATGGCGAGAAGGATAAGGAGTAATGCGAAACTTCCTAAATTTTTGTGGATTAAAGCACTTAAGATGGGTGTATATATAGTTAACCGAGTTTCAACCAAGACTGTTTTAAGAACACCTTTGCATTTATTCAAACACGTTTGGGGATTCCCAATTGAAGTAAGGGTAACAAAATGAGTTGGGTCCGATGGGCCAGCCCGTGTTAAAAGGGACGGGTCAGGTTGAAAATTTCAACTTCTTAGCTTGTTTTGGTTTGGTAAGTCTAGCTTATCAATCTGACAAGTCAAAATGCGAATCACCTTGACGTGACTTGAAACGTCTTTCTTTTTTTCTAAAGTTAAAAATTAAAATAAAAAATAATTAAAGGGATTAATTTCTTTTATATTATATTTTTTAAATATAATTTAAATCATTAACACGAAATTCAGTTCTAATTATTAATTATAATAAAGTAATTTAACATGTAAATATAATAATTAATTTAATTTATCTAATTAAAAATATTAACTAATCAATTAAAATTTTAAAAAATATTTTATATAATTAAATATGCTTTTATTATATATATATATATATATATATATATATATATATATATATTTATCACTATAAATACTTTTTAAGATTTGATTGATTAACTAATGTCTCTAATTGAATAAATTAAAATAATTATTTACTTGATAAATTATTTCATTATAATTAATAATTAGAATTTAATTTATAAGTATTAATGATTTAAATTATAACATTATTATATACTTGCATGTTTAACACACAAAAATATTTTTTTAATTATTTTTCATTTTAATTTTTATTTAAAAATAGTGGAGTGAATGAGTTTATCTCACTTCACCTTTGATCAACTAATCTAACAAACCAAAACAACTTGATAAATTGAAAAGTCCAACTCAATATGCTAGGATGGTCTATTTTTTCATTGTAAAATATATTAACAAAGAAAGAAAAAAACATAGACTGGGTTTTTGACAACAGTTCTTTAAAAAACCATTGCCATAAAGTATATCATATTTTAAATAAATATTAAATTTTAAGGGTATATGACCGTGGTTCTTGCAAGAACTATTGTCGTAGACCCTTAAAATTAAATATTTATTTTAAATCTGATACACTCTATGACTTTGGTTGATTTCTAATATCTAATTTTGACCAGTATAGAATATCAAATAATATTAATTTTTTCTTTCAAGTGTTCATTGCAGATGTCTTCTTCGATGTTTTCTCAAATACATTATGTACTTTATAAACTTTTTCACAAATTTAAAGGCCAGTGAAAGGTTATAACCAATTCCCACAGATACTGCCACGTAATCATTTGGTTACATCATCCTTGAGGTAAATGGGTTTCTTTCGAATTCATTGGGGTTTTGCATTATTTTTTGCTTCCTCTTGAATATTCTGTAGATTTGGCTGTTCAACCATATTAGGCCTGTTAGGAGAAATGGTAGGCCTAACATCTCTTCCCTCTTCGAGATTCACCTTGTCTTCAAGGTGAAATTGGGCTTGAATATGTGCCCATGGTTCCCAGGTGGCCTCTTCCAAAGGAAGGCCCTGCCATTGAATTAAAACCAATTGTTGTGGAGCAGCTGTGTCGGTGGACAACTTCCAATCTAAAATGGCAGTAGGAGTGAGTACTGGTTGATTGTCTTCAATGTTCGGTGGAAGACTTAGTGGTTGAGGGGAAGGAAGAGGACCCTGGTGAGGCTGAAGAAGGCTTACATGGAACACATTATGTATCCTGGCAGTAGAAGGAAGGTCCAATTTGTAGGCCACATCACCTATTTTTTGAAGAACCTGATAGGGACTGAAGAACCTTTTTTTGTAATTTGCCAAGGTACTGACCAGTGAGGGAGTGTTGGCGACGTGGACGAAGTCTCACATAAACCCAGTCACCAATGTTGAAGTGAGCATCACGCCGGTGGGAGTCTGCCCAATGTTTCATGGCTTGCTGAGCTTTTAGAAGATTGGACTGCAATTTACGAATAATTTCTTCGCGGGAGTTGATTTCAAATTGGGCTGCAGCATTGATAATATCCTTAACCAAAGTCTGAGGGATGTTTGGTGGAGAGCGACCAAACATAACCTCAAAGGGAGTGAAACCAGTAGAGGAATTGACGGTGGTGTTGAAACACCACTCTGCCCAAGGAAGGAATTTGCCCCATAGAGATGGCCTGTGATGGACAAAACAACGCAAATACTGTTGGAGAATCTTATTTACGACTTTGGTTTGTCCGTCTGTTTGAGGATGGTAAGCTGTAGACATGCGCAGTTTGGTGCCACTCAAACGAAAGAGTTCCCTCCAAAAGTGACTAAGAAATATAGGATCACGGTCTGAAATTAATCTTCGAGGAAGACCATGTAATTTGCACACCATATTAGTAAAGAGATCAACAACCTTTGAGCGGGGCAACATACCAAAATGTGCACCTTTAGAAAATTGATCCACCACAACCAAGATAGTAGAGTGACCCTGATATGGAGGCAGTCCAATTATGAAATCTAGAGAAAGATCTTCCCAGCAACGTGACAGTGGAGGGATAGGTTGCAGCAAGCAGGAGGAACGTTGGGTGGGAATCTTTGTTTGTTGACAAGTGGTGCAATGAGCAACGAAAGAGATGACGTCTTTCCGCATACATTCCCAATAAAAATTAGCCTGTATTTTAGCCAGTGTACGAGTAGCTCCTGGATGACCAGCCAAAGGGGTCGAGTGAAACTCTTGGAGGATTAAGGGAATAATGGAGCAAGACTTGGGAAGCCAAATTTTCCCTTTATAAAGTATCATATCATGTTGAATGGAAAAGTCAGGGAACATGGAGGGGTCCTACAAAATATTACTCTTAAGATCCAAGAAAGTAGTATCAGATGCGAGAGTGTATTTAAGATCTTGGAGAAAGTCCATGTGAGACACAGAAATGAGGAAAAATGAGTCTGCATTAGGTGAAACACGGGAAAGTGCATCAGCAACTATGTTTGTTTTTCCTGGTTTATAATGTATCTCAAAGTCGAATCCCAATAATTTGGCTACACAGGACTGTTGGTCAGGAGTTAGGACAGTTTGAGATAACAATTCCTTGATGGCTTGTTGATCAGTGTATATGATGAAGTGGCAACCGAGCAAGTATTGGCGCCATTTCTGAATGGCAGATGTGATAGCACAGAGTTCCTTGATGTACGTTGATGAATGTCACAATTTAGGGCAAAATTGCTTATTGAAAAAAGCAATTGGGTGTCCTTCCTATGATAAAACGACCCTCATACCAAAACCAAAGGCATCTGTTTGAATAGTGAAAGTTACATCAAACCGTGGCAGAGCCAATACTGGGGCAGTAGTAACAGTGGTTTTAAGGTTCTCAAAAGTCGTAGTAGCTGAAGCAGACGATATGAAGTTATCCTTTGACGGATCTGGTGTGACACCATGTGACGAGACTACATGACCCAAATATTGAATCGATTGCTGCCCTATGAAACACTTGGAACCCTTGAGACGAAAATTGTTAACAAGGAGCAATTTGAAAGCGGTTTCCAAGTGAGAGATGTGGTCCTCCAAGGTGGTGCTGTAGACAAGGATATCATAAAAAAGACGATAATAAAACAACGTAAATGAGGGCGGAACAAGTCATTCATGGTAGCTTGAAAGGTGGATGATGCATTGCACAATCCGAAGGGCATGACTTTGAACTCGAAGTGGCTGTTATGGGTGTGGAACGCCGTTTTAGAGGAATCAGTAGGCAACATCAGGATTTGGTAAAAACCCGATAAAAGATCTAGTTTCGAGAACCATGTAGCATTACCAAGTTCATCCAAAAGCTCATCGACTGTAGGAATCGGAAATTTGTCTTTAACGGTGACAGCGTTGAGTGCCCGATAATCGACGCAAAATCTCCATGTACCGTCTTTCTTGACAAGAAGAACAGGGGAAGAATAAGGGCTTGTGCTTGGCGTAATGAACCCCGAGTCCAACATCTTTTGAACTTGGACCTCAATTTCTTGCTTCTGAAAATGTAGGTATCGGTAAGGGCGCACTGAAATGGGAGCAGTGTTGGGTAAAAGGTTGATGGAATAGTCGGTGTAACGAGATGGGGGAAGGGTGGTTGGCGGGGAAAATAAAACAGAGTAGGTGGTGATTAAGTTTTTTAGTTAGGGAGTAGAAGATGAAGGGATAGCAGTATTAGAAGGCAAAGGAGGTATATGTGAAGTAGGAGAATGGATGGATGGAGAATGTTCAAGTTTGAGTTGAAAAAGTGCTTCTACTTTGTTGGTGTGTTGTAGGCGTTTAAGTTGGTGGGCTGTTATAGGTGTAGGGTTTGAACCTTGTTCTACCTTGAGTTCTATCATCTTACCCTCCCACATAAATCTCATGAAGGGCCCGTTATAATCCATAACGAATGGGCTAACTTGAGTAAGCCATTGAACCCCTAATACTACATCAGTGCCAGAGAGATCCAAGGGGTATAGATCAATAGGGAATTCGAGAGAGACTAATGTAATGTGGGCCTTAGGACAAAAAGTAGTGCAAGGTAAGAATTCCCCATTCCCCACCATGACTCTTAGTGGACTAGAGGTGGGCTCAAGTGCAAGGTTAAGAAAACGAGCTACCTTAGTCTAATGAAATTGTGAGTTGCACCTCTATCAACCATGATCTGTACTTCATAACCATTAATAGAGCTCGTGATCCGAAAGGTTCTAGGAGTCCAATGACCCGAGAAAGAGTGGAGGCTGATCAATCCTGCTTCCAAGGTTGGGTTATCCGATGGGTCACAATCTAATTCCGCGGTTGTCTTAGAGACATCGTCAGGGTCAGCAACGATGAGCAAGAGAAACTGAGACTTACAATGATGCCCACGTGTATACCTTTCGTAACAATTATAACAAAGGTTCTTCTCACGGCGTGCCTGCATTTCAGCTTCAGTGAGGTGTTTAATGGGTAGTTTAGAGGGAGGTGTGGGGAGTAGTGGTGGAAGTGGTTTCAGGGTGGTGGAAGTGGTGGTTAGTGGTGGCGGTCTAGAGAATTTGGTGAAGGACAGAGAGGATGGGGAAAGTTTGGATTTGTCGTCGTGTAATTTGGCGATCGCCACAGCTTGTGGCATGTCGGCAGGTTGGAGGGCGGTGACCTCTCATCGAAGGTGGGGCTTAAGGCCAGAGATGAAGCAACTAAGGTAAAAACTGGATGGATACCCTGAGATGCGGTTGGCAATCGACTCGAACTCAAAAATATAATCGTGAAGGGTCTGAGTTTGAGTAAGGCGGCAAAGTGCAGCGATCGGGTCGTCAAACTTGGATGGTGCAAATCTCAATTCTAAGGCACAGAGGAAGGCATCCCAAGAGGTAAGGAGGCCATTATTGTGCATCCATTGGTACCAAGCAAGTGCAGGTCCCTCCAGGTAGAAGGAGGCAATCTGGGTTCTCTGCTCCGGTGGTGTTATGTGAAAATCAAAAAACTGGGTGATCTTGAAGATCCAGCCCAATGCATCATTATCGTTGAAAGAAGGAAGGTCGAACTTAAGAGGACGAGCAGAGGTGTGTTGCTGATGGGAAGGTGATATAGGGATTTTGGATTCCAAAAGAGAGGTGTGAGCAGCTATGTCATGTAACGTGTTTGAGAAATTGGCCTAGGAGAAAAGAATTTGCTCCAGCTTTTTGTCAAGGGAAGAAAAAATGTCAGAAGAGTCTGCCATGGGAGGAAGAGGCTCAACGAAAGCACTAATGAAAGGTTATAACAGAATTCATATTGGAATAATCAGAGAAAAGACAAAATATTAGAGAAGAATTATGCAGAATATTTTATCCTCCCCTTTCTCAAACAAAAGCAGTGCCTTTATAGCACCATACAGGCAACATGTAATGTAAAAAGAATAAAGTTTGTTTGACATGTTTTCTCCTGCCTAACCAATTCTCACAGATACTGCCACGTAATCATTTGGTTACATAATCCTTGAGGTAAATGTGTTTCTTTCGAATTCGTTGAGGTTTTGCATTATTTTCTGCTTCCTCATGAATATTCTCTAGATTTGGCTGTTCAACCATATTGGGCCTGTTAGGAGAAATGGTGGGCCTAATAGCCAGTCAATGGAATTAGTGTATTTTTATTCTCTTAAAATGTCTATTGAATGTTTTTTTAACCTTTGATATGGATTATTAGAAAGTAAAAAATCTTCGATATGGATTATTAGAAAGTAAAAATCTTCAATGATGCATATATACTGTCTTCCTTCCGTGTTTCAATTGATGAGTTGTAGTGTTTCTTTCACATACAGGACATACTTTATGACCATTAACATTGTTCCCTGACAAATTACCGTAAGTTGGGAAGTTATTAATGATGCAAAATAACATTGCATGCATCATGAAAGTTTCACAAGCGAATGCATCAAATATTTCAACCACAACAACTTCAAGTCTTCAACTAGTGGGTTGAGATAAACATTTATTTCATTTCCAGACTGCCTTGGACCAGATATAATCATAGGTAACATTATGCATTTTCTCTTCTTGCACAATCGAGGTGATAAATTGTAAATTGTTAATATAACAGACCAACAATTGTGATTGCTACTTAAATTACCAAACAAATTCATTCCATCAATAGTTAAACCAAACCAAAGATTTCTACATTCTTAACCGAATTGGGGGAGTTGTTGATCAATATTTTTTCATTGCATTGAATCACTTGGATGACAAAGCATCCCGTTAGTTGTTCTCTCATCTACATGTCATCTAAGGATTTTAGTGTCTTTTAGATTGGTAAACAAATGCTTAAGTATGACCACGATTGGAAGGTTTCAAATTATTTTTAAAGCAAAACCATATTTTTCTATCTCACAACTATCTTCATTGTTGTTTTTTTGGCTTGAATCATGATAACCTATATTTTAGACATTTTTTCAAAACCTCAAACTCTTTCTTGTATAATATGCAATCATTTGAACATGCATATATCCTTTTAAACTTCATATCCATTAGACAAAGAATTTCTTTTGCATCATAATTACGAATTGGTAGTGTATTTCTATCTAGCGACATTTCATTCAATAGCGACAACAATTTTTGAAACTCTTATCGATCAATCCATTGGTCGCCTTTAAATTCATGAGCCTTAACACCGTTGACAATTGTGTCAACTTAGTTGAACCAACAAACTAAGGAGTCTCCACATCAGTAGACCTCATCTCATACACATGGGCTTGGGCAAAAGCTTATGCATCAACATCATGGATCTTGTTGTCTAATTTATCTTCTTCTGGTCGATCTTCCATGGTGGAATCAAATACATTTCAGTTCGAGAGATAGTTAGAAAGTCTATTAATTTGTCATGTCATGTCCATGTTGTATAACTTCAAAGGAAACCATCACAGATGAGATGTTCCCTAATTTAGATTATGTTCAACTTTCTCTCATTCAAACAGTTGATACAAGAACATCTAAACTCCACTTCATCATCACTTCTACCCTCATTACGTTGCTCAAATTGTATAAATTCTTCTATCCCTCTCTCGTACTCAATACTGATGCATAGTAAATTAATCCAATCTTAATCCATACGTATATATTAAAATTATTTACAAAATTTCAATAATCTTAAATAATCACTTTTGTATTCAAAGTTTGACTTATCACATTTTATGTCTACTTAAAACAAGTTAAATCAAAATTATTTAATATATTTCATTAATCGAATCAAAATAATTTTAGTTAAATATGTGAAAATTGTTTTAAAATAAACAATAACTTAACCTGTCAAACTAATCCTCCAAAACTATTATAAACTATTATAGAAATACAATTAATTACCCATGTTAATACTATGTGAATAATAAAACTTATGGAGTCATTACTTTTGTCTAATTACACTTCATTTATTGATTCCGTGAAAGACTTATGTATTATCCTTCAATATATTAGTAAAATATATACAAGATACTTTCAAAAGTATATTATCTTAAGAGAGATTTTAAATAACAAAATTTGTTAGTATCTATCTTTATATATGTTTATCTATGAATTTAACAAGCAAATAAATACAAAATATATCATAAATAGATAAATAGCTTAAGATATATTAGATATTTTAAATATCTTATCTTTTATCTTTAATTAATTTATTATAATTTTTATTTTATATTTTGGATTTAATTTATATTTTTTCTATTATAAATACAGTATCTATCCAATAATGTATATGAAGGACCTGTTATAAATACAGAACTCTGTGTTTCTTCTCGCTTACCACCGTATTTTCTCCGTCGTCACGTTCTCGCCGTGCCTAGCCTCGCCTCGCCGGCTGTCACCGTGCCCATCTCCGTGCCTCGCCGTCGTGCTTGGGGTAGCGTCTCATCACCTGGTCTTCCTTCCACTTTTTTAGAAAGATGGGAGAGAGGAAGGTTTTGAACAAGTATTACCCTCCGGACTTTGATCCCTCCAAGCTTCCCAGAGGCAGAAGGCCCAAGAACCAGCAGATGAAGGTTCGCATGATGCTTCCCATGAGCATTCGATGTAATACTTGTGGCAATTACATCTACAAAGGCACCAAGTTCAATTCTAGAAAAGAAGATGTTATTGGCGAGACGTATCTTGGAATTCAAATATTTAGATTCTATTTTAAATGCACCAAAAATGTTCAGCTGAAGTTACCATGAAGACCGATCCACAAAATTCAGATTATATTGTCGAATCCGGTGCAACCAGAAATTTTGAACATTAGCGTGCAGAAGTTAAAGAAGCTGATAAAATAAGCAGAAGAGGGATCCTGAAGAGATGGGAGATGCTATGAAATCATTGGAAAATAGAACCTTGGATTCTAAAAGGGAGATGGACATCCTAGCTGCATTGGATGAGATGAAATCAATGAAAAGTCTAGGCATGCAACTGTTTCTGTTGATGAAATGCTGGAAGCTCTGCAGCGCACAGCAGCTGATAAGGAGAAATTCTTGATCAGAAAGCTGATAAGAAGATGAAGCAATCATAAAATCACTTTCCATAATTCAGGAGGTTATGTCAGAAGAATTCGTGGTCAAGATTATGAAGCCGAGGAGCAATTAGATAAGCTTTCACATCGACATAGCGAAAAAGTTATACTATGAAGAAGGAAAAGATGTTTGTATCATCAAACAAACCAATTCTTTGTGAGATTTTGGGGGAAGGAATTCGACGTGTTAACAAATTATTTTTTTTAACAACTTTTTTATAATAGTTTATATGTTATTGTTTTATTGGTCCTATATTTAAATTATTATTGGTCCGTATATTTAAAATAAATAAATAAATAAAAATATTTTCCTGTAATTAAGAAATCATATGTTAAAAGTCCTAGCGGTAGATTACGGCTCATGGAAGCGAGGATTAGGTCATAAATATTGAATGACTATTTGGTGATTGTAAGTCTTAGAATGGAACAAGTGTCCAAATTTTTGCATGCTTCATTTCAAGGTTAAAATTTAATTATTATTATTATTATTATTATTACTTATAAAAATACATGCGAATATATCACTCTATATATTCATTTATCTTTTTTTATAATAGTAAAAAATAATAAAATTATTACTATAATAATAAAAATAAATTTAAATAATTTCTGTAATTTTATTATAAATAATTTTATTTATTTTTTAGGTAATTTTGTTATTATAAATAGTTATTTTAAATTTAAAAATATTAAATAAAAAATATTTAAATTAAGAAAAACTATTAAAATTGATAAAATTATTATTTAAAGGATATAAAATTGGAAAAAATATATAGAATTCCCTTAATATAATAGCCTAAATAATTATTTTAGTTTTAAAAAATGATTAAATTTAAAAAACTCGTCAAATAAAAAAATTAAATTTAAAAAAATCACATATATAACTGATAAGTTAATTATTTTTAATTTAAAAACTTATAACTGCCAAACAAAATTTAGATATCAGAAAAAGAAACCCAATGTATAGATTATTATAATTTTCTTATTTAGTTTATTAATGAAATATTAATGTTAAATTTATTAAATTTGTTAATTTATATTTATGGTCGCGTTCTTTTGTTTAAATTTAAGATGTTATTTATTCAAAATTAAACATAAAAGAATTAGAAGATAGAATTCAAACTAATAACAAATGAGATGCCCGGTAATAAAAACCTTGATCTAAACAAACAAATTAAAGACGATGAATGATAGAGTCAGTTTTGAAACCGTAAAATAAATATATAAAATAATTTTACATAAATTAAAGAGTATAACAAAAAGTAAAAAGTGTAAAAAACTATTTTTAGAGGTAGTTCTAGATAGTAGTTGTGCACAAACTACTATAATATGACCTGGAAATAATGGAAAATCAATGCATAACATTTTAATTGAAACTTGACTAATGTGATCATTAAAAAAATTAAGGTAAGATTTTGGTTATTACTTCCCCAACCTTCTTTTTGTCGAATTGACCTTTTCTTGTATTCGCCCATGCTTACTTTGATTGATTAGGGGCTTGCTTTTATAAGGGATCAGCATGGAACATGGAGCTTTACTTCACTGTTTCTTCTGATTTGGTATTTTGATTTGAGATGAATGACCAACCATTACTTTAATTATGGTTCTATGCTATTTATGTCTCTATCTACGTTACATTTAATTTTATGGTCCACAAAGGTAAATAGATTCTGTTAATTTGTGTTAACCAAAAATGTATTGATCAAAGTTGAATTCATGTCTCAATGCAACATTAAACATTTAACAGAGCTTCTTGACTAGTTGAGAATCGAAAGGAATATTCTACATTGTGAACTGAATTAAAATCTTTGTATTTTTTTTCTGGTACCATAACTCCCAATAGTAGCAAGTCTTGGAACTTTTGTATGTTCCAAATCCTTCTGATGGGAAGGATATATGTGGGGTTATCCTGCAGCTCGAGTTTCTTTCAGCTTAGAAACAAGAAAAAAGGAATTTTTAAATCACAGACTCATCATCATTGTTCGAGCCTACTTCAGTTCCATGATAAGCATTAATAATTGGAAGTTGGCATGATAATCTTTCAGGTAAAAAACATATCAAATAAGGAGAAAATTTACAAAATTTAAAGAACCAAACACTCTTTCTTTCTCTTTTCCTCCTTCAAGACAAAGTGTACGTGCGACTTAGATGATAGGAATAGAGATTACATTCTTCCCCTTCAAGAGATGTGTAACAAGCTTCTATTTAAGCTCGTTGGTCTACAACACAAAAGTGTAACCATATTTAACATAAACTTCCCAACTTTATCCCAATTTTCAACTAACAGAAGGACATCTGTGCTATTGAAAGTAAATCGAAAGATCAATTTGAAGTCCAAGCAAATTACCCATTTTGTGCTATTCAGAGTACTTTGCAAAATTCAGTATGCAAATCATCCATTTTTGTTTCTACTGCACCCGAGTAAAATGCAACCAGCTATATGTCCAATGTACATAATTCCCTAGGAAACACTGGAAGTTGCAAAAATCTTTAATGAGCGCTCAGGAATATAGGTAACACCTGTTACACCCGAATGAAACTCAGTGAGAACTTGAGTTGTGTCGTCTTGGCATTTTGTATCATGACGGGCTTGACTATTTTTGCAAAGAAATAAGTATTTCCTAAGACTAATAAAGCGGAATGTAAAATAAATAATGTTGTTTGTTTACATAATTTTCACTTGTTTCGTAAGAACATATGCTCTTGACATGTAAATAAATACCTAAAGAGATGACGGTGGGAACTGTTGTAAATAGGCACTAATTTGAAAAGACTCCGAGTGTATAATTAGAATATATTTGTAACTATTAGGATTTTTTCCCTATTTTCCCCTTTCTCTCAACCTACAAGAAGAGACTAGAGCTAGTATTGCAAAACACTCAATAATATTCCCTTTTACTCTCTTTTATATCACAGATCTCAATTTTGGGGAGTTTTAGTAAGATTGTGCCTGCGGCCATACCAACAGTGCTGTTATCTCTAGATTGACTTGTCCCTGATGTCACACTGCCTTCCATCCCCACTACACACACCTCCAGTTCCCGACTTGTAAAGTTACATGCTACTATCTACTTCTGCCCACTCGCCACTGCCACCCAACTTATCTCCTCTTTACAGTCCAAGGTTCAGTTTTCTCCAATCCCATCCTGTTTGGCTCATAAATAGTCATGAGTGCTGGTACAGAAAGACAGACTCAATTATATTCACTTCTCTTTTCTGGTAAAATAAATAATTAAAGTTAGGCACCAAAACTAATGATATAAAAAATGGACCAGATGGGCAACTGTGGCGGAACGTCAGCTAAGGGAATCCAACAATAAAACCTTATTGTTATACTTCAAAATACCCATGACAATCATACAAGTAACGGATCTTTAACCACCAGTTCCTCTTCCCGTTAATTTGAATGAATCAAATATTTCTTTGCATAGATGCTCAAACAAGAAATTAAGAGGAAAAAAACGGTCCAAAAGTACAGCAAATCTATACCTTTCTCCTCGACATCAATTTGCAAAGTGTCCAAAACAATTATGCCATCAGTCAATGGAAGTAGTTGAAGCTTGATAGTGGCATTGGATCGAGAAGGAACACATCTAATGTGGCCAAAACACGGCTTCAAATCAATTAGTACAAGTCTAAAAACACAATTTACAGAAAAGAGACAAAGAGAGAAAGATTGGATACATTACCCAAGTGGAACTCTACTATGAAACCATAGATGTGTACAACTAGGATTGGCACTAGGAATGACTTCATCACTCGTAGAAGCAACCTGAGCATTGCCATCATAACTTTGTTTCTCATTATCTTTTACAACAGAAGTAAAACTTTGTCCCTGGGTGGCACCAATTCCCCTATCATCATTTACTCTTCCTGAAAAGTCTAAGAAACCTATAAAAAGACTTCTTGGATTCGTCAGTGAATTCAGGAAGGCTGTTGAAGTAAATGAGGCTGGAGCGACCACTGTCAAAGTTAGATCCTCAGAGGTCAAATTTGAAGCTTGAAGAGTTAAGATCTGACCAAATTAAATCAAATAATAAATTAATTGTGATGGAGGATAATGGCAGTATAAAAGTTTATACGGATAATTTCTATGTGAAAATAATCAAACCAAAATAAATGAGCTCACATGAAAGCCCAAGTTGATTTGGAAAATAGTTAACCATATATTAACCTGTACGGGAGGTTGGCAAGTTTTCTCACAAGCAGAAGGAGACTGTCTTGACGTATCTGCAACAATAGAGATCATAATATCCCTTGAGCCACGTGGTCGCCAATTGGTTGGTTGCTTAAAGAACAATCTTGACGCTAGATTAAGCCAAAAAAATAATAATTAACACCTTAATTCATTTGATAGGACAACAGCAAACCGAGGTGGCTGGAAAACCTACCTGTATAATTGCATCGACATGACACCAAAATTGAATACCGGTCATTAATTAAAGCAGTCTTTCGTCTGTTGAGACTTATTTTTGATGTTTTATTTCTAAGCTGCAACTTTGACAAGTGAGAACTTATATCATTCTGAATCTCGAGACCATTCCATGTAGAAGTTGCTGGTCTAAGAATAAAAGAATGCTCTTCACCTCTCCTGTAATTAGAAACGTTTAGTAAGATGAATAATAATATTATATCTATTTAAAATTTAAAAACAACTAAGAGATTGATTTCAACAACAAAATCAAGTGTTCAAGAAACACGCATCACCTTCACTGTCTACATGCTGATATATTCTTTTTTTTCATGAACAAAGACATACGTTAATTATCCAAGGTAATTTTTTGGATTACGTAGAATATTGTACACTTCATTATTAGAGAATGAGACAACAGTGGGCAAGATGAGGAACATGCTTGAGGGCAGCCTTCATTAGAGAATGGCCAAAAGAAATATACATTAAGGAATTCATAAGCTTTAACCAATTAAAAAAATAAAAAGCTAACTTCACGCTCTACTAATGCCTCCTCCATATGCTACATTTTATATATGAAAACAAGATAATTTCTGCTGAGAGATCGACCACAGAGTATAAACAATCAACTCAACAAACTTATATCTTGAGGAGTTGGAGGGGATTTGTTAGAGTGCTGCTACTACTTCCGTAGAAAGAGAGGTGCCAGGGAGAGGTAGAAGAGACAAAAGAGGGAGACACAAAAGGGAAGAAAATAAATTATCATGGGAGATGCCTGTTAACATTTGAGATATACAAGGTTGGTTTCAAGGGTTTGGAAGAAGAAAGGATGGAAGACAATGTGGTTCAACTCTCCACCGACCAAAACTAACCACTAACAGTACGGATATAAAAAAATATAGGAGATGGAGGCTTCAAGATGGTTGGATTATGGTTTGATTGGGAAGAGGGGACGGTGGAGCAGGTCATGTGGATTAAGTCTTCTTGAAGTGGCGTTGGGAAAGCAGATGTGGGTATTACAAGGCGACTAATATCAATGCTTAAATCTTTACAAACTTGATTTGGTGCGGAAGGTGGCTTGAGCATATTTTGCCTTTCGGAAGTTAAGTACTTTGTTGATGGATAATGCTGTTCCAAGTGCCTTTGTGCAGTTGAAGCTACTAGAGTGAAGTTGTAGCGGAGGCAAAGTGAGTTTGGTGTCGGAGGGGCCACCAGTCGAGGTGGAGTGAAATTCTGACAAGAGAGCTTAACGGAGGTCAGAGTGGTAAAAAAATGAAAACTCTATTTCTGTAACAAATGAAAGGGAATACATTCTTTATGACCATCATGAACAAGGACGACCCCAACTGCCCGGTGGACAATGTATGAAGCCTACAAACAATCCTTCAACTGAGTGTACCCTATAGTTGATAGTGTAGCAGCTCAAACACGATGACAGTTTTCAAGGATGAAGGGCGTGTTGATATTGGGAAGAGCTATTGTCGGTAGTTTTTTTTTTCCTTGTTTAACTAAGAGTCAAGGCAGGAGACTGTGTAAATTTATTTGAACACAGTAAATAGGTTGAGGGGGGCACCCATTGTTTTCTTCCAGCACCCCCAACTTTTCTGTCCTTTCATTCTGCCCCTTCAAATTATATTAATAGGATTTCGTAATCCGGTAATGCATCATTGTTCCCAGATTCTATAAAGATTCGATTATGTTAATATAGGTTAGGCTTAATTACCTACTTAGTCTCCATGTTAAGAGGTAATTTTTTGTTTAGTACCCGGTTTTAAAAATGTAGGCATTTGATACCTATGTTTTGAAATTTGTATCAATTCAATCCTATCCAGTTAACGGCGTTATAATTGATGCGAGAAATTAAGGACGTTAATGAAGATGCATTCAAACATTTGATAGCTATTCCACCCAAGCTATCATTAACGTCCTAAATTTCTCGCATCAATTATAACGCCGTTAACTGGATAGGATTGAATTGATACAAATTTCAAAACATAGGTACCAAATGCCTACATTTTTAAAACCAGGTACTAAACAGAAAATTACCTCCTAACATGGGGACTAAGTAGGTAATTAAGCCTATAGGTTATTAGTGAATCGGAACATGGAATCCGGTGTGTGTTTCTTGGTTGTGTAGCCACTGAATTTCTCTTCCCCAGCTCTTTCACCCAACACTCTTCCTTGATTCTCATTACACAACCTCCATCTCACTCCTTCAAACGCACAAGTCCAACTCTCTGCACCATCTTCATCAGCCACGACCCACAATCATCACCAATTAACACCCAACAACAAACAACCAAGACAACTGTTAGAAATATTATATCTTTTATCTTTATTTTTTATCTTTCAGTTAGTTTGTTATTATTTATTATTTGTATGTTGGGCTTAGCCCATATTTTTTCTATTATAAATAGAGAACCCTATGTGTGTTTAACACAAGGGAAATTAATCCCATATATAATTTTCACTATATTTAACATGGTATCAGAGCAGGTTTTCTGATCTCTTTCGGTGGTCTTCGTTGTCTGCCGGTGGCCGGCCGTCGGCAGCCCCTAAAAATTTCACAAGATTCATTTTCTCTTCTTCTTAAATCTCAGCACCCAGAATCATAGAGACAAGTCTCCTTGGAACCACTGCCTCCTCTGAACCAGCCGCCGCTCAATCGATCGCCGCTCTCTACTGCCACCGACCATACGCCGCCGGCCACCGTCACAGTTCTGACCAGTGACCAGTGGATCTGGACCGTCTCTTCAAGCGCGACCTAACCCTGGCAGTCGCCGTCTTTGTCTCGTCTGCATGCGCTGTCATGCGCCTCCACTCTCCGGTAGATCTCGGACCTCCCTCTCTCTATTCAAACCTTCCAGAGTAGCCATTGCTGGCATCGAAATCTGTCTTCTTCTTGCCGCATGCTTCCGCATCTTCGGACCTCCTTCTTCTTTCTGCGTTTTTTTGTGGTTCGTCTACGCTGATGATGCACCAACGTCTAGTCTTATCTTTTCCGCTTTCGTCATCCTCCAGCTCTGCCGTAGAGGGTTTCACCTCTGTGTTGTTGTTCTTGCCTTGTTTTTCCTTTCTCATTGTATCTGCCGTAGAGGGTTTCGCCTCTGTGTTGCTGTTCTTGCCTTGTTCTTCCTTTCTTATTGTATCTGCCGCACAAATCTGCTGCGTTTATTGTCTCCTTCTCTGCTGCTCTCCTTCATCCACTTTTGAAGTTGAAGTGTTTATTGCCTCCTTCTCCGCTGCTCTCCTTCATCCACTTTTGAAGTTGAAGTGTTTATTGCCTCCTTCTCCGCTGCTCTCCTTCATCCACTTTTGATGTTGAAGTGTTTATTGCCTCCTTCTCCGCTGCTCTCCTTCATCCACTTTTGAAGTTGAAGTGTTTATTTCCTCCTTCTCCGTTGTTCTCCTTCATCCACTTTTGAAGTTGAAGTGTTTATTGCCTCCTTCTCCACTGCTCTCCTTCATCCACTTTTGAAGTTGAAGTTTCACAAGCTGCTGTTTGTTCATTGACATGTGATAACCTATCTCTGTTTGTCTCACACTCTTGAAGACAAATCATCTAGTTCAAAACAAGTTCAATTATTTCAAGTTTGGTTCACACAATTTGTATGCTCCAACTTGAGATAGGGTGTTAGAAATATTATATCTTTTATCTTTCAGTTAATTTGTTATTATTTATTATTTGTATGTTGGGCTTAGCCCATATTTTTTCTATTATAAATAGAGAACCCTACTTGTGTTTAACACAAGGGAGATTAATCTCATATATAATTTTCATTATATTTAACAACAACACAACCAGAAAAAGGAGGGCGAATGAAACAGTATGGAGGGCCGGGAACTGGAGGTAAGAGGTCGCCATTGGTCGTTCGCCAGAATCTGGAGATGGAGGTGCAGAGCTTGCGGTGTCCACACAACTGGTTTTCAAAATCCTGCACCGTCACCACCGGATTTCGAAATCAATCCGGTGGTGCACGCATTTCACACACAAACCGGATTTACAAATCCCCAAATCTGAAACAAAATCTGGTTACCTACGTTAAAAGAAAGGAGATGGAGGCTTTAGTTGCCCAAGGAAGAAAATGGAGGTGTTTTTGGTGTCTTGCTGTCGCGGAGAAAAATGATTGAGAGGAAATGAAGATAGGAAATGGAGAGAAGAAAAGATGGTGGAATGAAGGAAAGATGGAAGGAGCTGCGGGCAGAAATGAAGGAAAAAGGTGTATGAGTGGTGGGAGGTGCATGATGGTCTGCTGAGCAACAAATGAAAATGGAAGTGAAATAAGGATTTTATCCAAGTAGGTCAAAGGATAATGTAGCCATTTTAAAAGTATTGGAGCAGCACAGGAAAACAATAGGGTGCAGCAGGAAGAAGCCCCCGTAGGTGAGAGAGTGACGAGTGTTCTATAGGGCCGTACAAATGAATTGAGGTGTTATCACCCCAAGTACTTCTGCACCTCCTGACTATTTTCTTTTATTTTAAAAATATTCTACACCTCTCTATTATTTTTTTATTCCAAAAATATCCTACACCTCTTCATTATCCTCAACAATCTTTCTCTTTCTCTCTACATTAATGGAGCATTTATATGAATTAGATTTAAACTTGTAATATATTACAAAGGCTTAATACCGATTTTGTCCCCAGTTTCGTTCGAAAATGTCAAATTAGTCAATCCTTTAAAAAATGCGTCAATTACGTTCTCACTTAATAAAATTTGCATCAATGAAATCTTTTCCGTTAAATCCGTACAAACGTCGTTAATTATTTTTCTCTTTCTTTAATTAACGCCTTTTGTACATATTTAACGGAAGAGATTTCATTGATGCAAATTTTATTAAGTGAGGACATAATTGACGCATTTTTTAAAGGATGGACTAATTTGACATTTTCGAGCGAAACTGAGGACAAAATAGGGTATTAAGCCTATTACAAAATATAAAATTTAGAAGAAACTTCAATATTAGTTCTATTTTATAAACTTAAAAGTTAGATACAAATACATAATAATATTAATAGTAAATAATATATTATTATTATTATTATATACTAACTTTATAATGACAAAAGAATTAAATAAATTTCAAATCTTTAACAAATAACTTTTCTTTTATATTTTAAGTATTTAATAATATGTTTATATTATTTATCTAATAAATTAAATATTTTATTTAAGTTATTTGAGTCAAACAAAAACATAATATAATGTTAAAAATTATACATATTAAATGTAAAAAAAACACAATATATATAAACATTTTTCTAGAAAGTTAGAACAAAATTTTATCATTTATTAAGTAATTTGAAGAAAAAAAATATATTTAACAGTGTAAAAAAGATTGAACCAAACTTATTTAAGGAAAAATGTAAATAAAATTTTGTAATATATCACAAATATAAATCTGAACCACGTGAATGCTCCATTAATGTGAAGAGAGAAAAAGAAAGATTATTGAATATAATGGAGAAATATAGGATATTTTTAAAATATAAAGAATAATAAAAAGTGTAGAGTATTTTTAGAATAAAAAAAAATAATTGTGCAGAAGCACTTAGGATAGTGAAGGGAGCAACACCCAATGAAGTGATGTCCAAAATCCACAAAAGCCCAGAGTATAGCTAAGAGAACGCACGGTCCAACCAAATGGGCCAAATAAAAAATTGTACTGCTCCGTTCCGAAACATAATTTAAATGACTTAAAAACTTTTTGACCCAATTTTAAAGAACATAAAAAAAAAGTTATTCTAAATTAAAAATACGATCTTTTTAAAATTAAGTAATATATATATATATATATATTATATATATATATATATATATATATATATATTAACAAAATAATATTATTTTTCATTTCTAAAAAAGTATATAATACTTTTAAAAATATATCAGTACATAAGTTTACGGACTAGTTCCACCTTGGATATTGGGCTGAGCCTATTTTGCTAGCTATATCAAGAAGGCAATAGCTTCCTGCACTCCATTCAAATTTCAACCTGCAACCACTAAATACCTGAAATGTCAAAAGTAAACTCATGGAGCTTTTTAATCTAAACCTAATCCTCTTCCTTTCCTGGACATTGTAGCTGGGCAAGTTTTCCATTCTGGAAAGCATTTCCCGAAAATCCGGGAATGCCAAAGCCAACACCGTCTTCCTCTGTCACCGTGTGCCGAGTTCCCAATGGAAGTACCTTTATCACTCTTCAATTTCCTTCAATTTTCTTCACAAAATTCTAGAAAATGGAAATGGAAGATTCTCTCCCTTCGTTATAAGCTCCGAGAGCTTCTTCGTTGTAAGGTCTGGGATCCATGACTCTTAGCTTCACACCCTATGATGTATCATATGAAATATTGATAGAGTGGTTATAAATAACCAACAAGATTTTCAGGTAATCTGTTTATATCTTATTCTGTTTATATTTTATTGGGCTTATATCAGTTTAAATTTAAATTATAAATACAAAGGCAGGACCAAAAGTCAGATACGTTCCCCTTACGCATTATTCACTCTACGCTACTCTCAAATACTCAATAGTAATAATCATTCACTAAATATTCAACCAAGAGCCGAGGCTCTTCAAATCACACGCCTAACTTGAGCGTCGGAGTATCTTTTGCAGGTACATCCTCCCTCGTCAAGAAGGAGACCGATCGGTTTGTGCCAACACCGATTGGCCAATAGCAGGAGTTTGGAAGCGAGCGAGCGGCCCAGACACGTCAGCAGGTTAGTCTCTCGGTCCCAAAAATATCTACCAAAACATTTTGGCTCCCACCGTGGGGCCGAGCGTCAAACCCAACGGTGACCACGAGGAGCATGGAGGAACAACAAAGCTGAACGGTAAAGCCTGTTCCCTAGGAAGCACTCCTAGGTCAAAGACCGAGCGGTAAATTTCTCTCGGGAGAGAGGTAAAGTCCTCTCAAAGCCGAACGGTAAAGCCCGTTCACTAGGAAGCACTCCTAGCTCAAAGCAGAGAGGTAAAGTCCTCTCAAAGCCGAACGGTAAAGCCCATTCACTAGGAAGCAATCCTAAATCAAAGTAGAGAGGTAAAGCCCTCTCAAAGCCGAACGGTAAAGCCCGTTCACTATGAAACACTCCTAGCTTAAAGCAGAAAGGTAAAACCCTCTCAAAGCCGAACGGTAAAGCTCGTTCACTAGGAAGCACTCCTAGGTCAAAATCAAAGACCGAGAGGTAAATCCCTCTCAGTTCATATTGAAGGTCGAGCGGTAAATCCCTCTCGGTTCATGTTGAAGGATGAGCGGTAAATCCCTCTCGGTTAATGTCGAAGGTCGAGAGGTAAAACCCTCTCGATTAATGTTGAAGACCGAGAGGTAAATCCCTCTCGGCTCATGTTGAAGGGCGAGAGGTAAATCACGGTTCATGTTGAAGGACGAGCGGTAAACGCCCTCGGTTTGTCTTTACATGGAAAAAGTTCTAAAAAGAACTCTCCTCAACCACCAACAAGAGCGGTAGGAGCTCTCCAATACAGCAAAACACAGCCTCCCTCAAACTCATAAGTTCTATAATTAACCACGGCTAAAGCCGAACTCTTAACTCGGACTTGGGGGGCATGATGTATCATATGAAATATTGACCGAGTGGTTATAAACAACCAACCGGATTTTCAGGTAATCTGTTTATATCTTATTCTGTTTATATTTTATTGGGCTTATATCAGCTTAGGATCCATCAGGTAAATTATAAATACAAAGCCAGGGCCAAAAGCCAGGTACGTTCCACTTACGCATTATTCACTCTACGCTACTCTCAAATACTCAATAGTGATAATCATTCACTAAATATTCAACCAAGAGCCGAGGCTCTTCAAATCACACGTCTAACTTGAGCGTCAGAGTATCTTTTGCAGGTACATCCTCCCTCGTCAAGAAGGAGACCGATCGGTTTGTGCCAACACCGATTGGCCAATAGCAGGAGTTTGGAAGTGAGTGAGTGGCCCAGACACGTCAGCAGGTTAGTCTCTCGGTCCCAAAAATATCTATCGAAACACCCTATTTATTTGATTTGTTGGATTCGAGTGTAAAACGAAGAAACGAAAAACCCAAAAAAAGAAGAGAAAAAAACACAAGAGAGAAAGATGATCAAAATATTTTGAGATTGAACTGCTTTTGTAAACAGAGACAGACTACAATATATAGTCAATCCAAGCGACAAAAATAAAACTGAACAATCGTAAGTAGTAGAGGTCGAATGTAGGCCGAGTATAGCAAAAACCGAACAACCCAGCCAAGAACAAAAACGAACGTACATGACCGAATGCTCACAAGAGAATGTTCAACCACAAACGACCAGAACAAGCCGAACGATTATCAACAACAAGAAACCGAACAGTCAAAAGTAATAGAAGTGAGTCTAACTAACAAATCTCCACCTAGACTCATTTATTACAAGAAAGAACAAAATTGGCGAACGGTACACAATTACATATTGAACGGTAAAAAACCAATCCTGGTCAACAGCAACTTCTCTTTAGCGAGCGGCTTAGTCAACATATCTGCAAGGTTGTCTTCAGATGCAATTTTGCAGATTTGGACATCACCAGATTCCACAATGCTCCTGACAAAATGTAGCTTGACGTCAATATGCTTTGTTCTAGAATGGTAAATTTGATGGTTGGCCAAGTGTATGGCGCTCTGACTGTCACAATGAACCTGGACGGTCGTTTGATCAATACCCAATTCCCGAATCAAGCCTTTTAACCACAGTGCCTCCTTTACCCCTTCAGCAAGCGCACAATATTAAGCTTCAGTGGTTGACAGGGCAATAACCGATTGCAATGTAGACCTCTAGCTTACAGCAGTACCGAACAGTGTAAACACATCCCGAACGAGATGTTCTTATGTCCATGCACCCGACAAAATCTAAATTAATAAAACCTTCAATATAACATCCACCTTGAAAGTTATTCTGGAAGAGTAATCTAGTATCAAGAGACCCCCGTATGTATCTAAGCATCCACTTCAACGCTTCTCATTAAATTTGTCCAGGATCAATCATAAACCGAATGAGAACACTTACCCCATGCACCAGGTCAGGTCTTGTGCAGACCATGCCATACATGATGCTCCCAATCCCATTTGAAAATGGAACAGATTCCATCTTCCTCCTTTCATTCTCGATCTTTGGGCATTGTTCTTTGGTAAGTTTCAAGTGTTGATCGATTGGTGTGCCAACCGGTTTGGATTCAGTCATCCGATACCTTGAAATCATCTTCTGCAAATAACTCTTTTGAGATAAAAACAAGTATCCCTTCAATTTATCTCTCTTTATGTCAAATGCCCAAGATTCGCTTTGCTTCTCCAAGCTCCTTCATTTCGAAAGCACCAATCAACTTTGCTTTCATCTCATGAATCGTCCTCATGTCACTGTTGGCAATCAGTATATCATCCACGTATAGAAGAAAATACAGTACCTCACTGTCACGGTTCAGAGTATATATGCAGTTATCATAATTGCACCGCTTGAAGTTCAGCTTCATTAGAAAATCATCAAATTTCCTATACCACTGTCTTGGACTTTGCTTTAAGCCATAAAAAGACTTTTGTAACAAGCACACTCTATCATCCAGAGCAAATCCCTCCGGCTACTTCATATAAATTTTTTCCTCCAAGTCCCCATGTAGAAACGCAGTCCTCACATCCAACTATTCTAGATGCAAATTGTAGTGAGTAACTATCGCCATTAAAACTCTGACTGAACAGTGCTTCACGACAGAAGCAAAAATCTCATGATAATCTATACCTTCAATCTGAGTAAAGCCTTTGGCAACAAGTCTTGCTTTGTACCTTGCTTTCTCACCCCTGGTATAGCTTCCTTTTTCTTGAAGATTCATTTTGAACCTACAACCTTCTTACCCTTTGGCAGATCCACCAATCTCCAGGTGTTATTCTTCCTCAATGCCTCCAACTCTTCCTCCATAGCATCCTGCCATAGATGACGATCGCTGCTATGAAGAGCCTCCTTGTAACTTCTTGGTTCACTCAAGCTTTCAAGATCTTCAGCAGCATTCAAGGCGTAGCTAATTAAATCCGTCTCTCCAAACCATTTGGTTGGTTTAGAGATCCTTCTTTCCCTATCACGGACAAGATGATAATTCCTCAATTCATCACCAACTCCTCTTGAGTGATTCACATCACCAGATATACCATCTATTTCATCACCAAGATCTGTTCGCATTTCACCCGTTCGGTTCTCCTCATTCAACGACGAACGACCCCATCAGTAGTATGCTCCACCTCAACGAGCATCTTCTTCTCGCATCCAGGATTTTCAGCATGCATAGTCATTCTTGTTTCGTCAAAAACGACATCCCTACTAATGATCAACTTGGACGGTTTAGTATCTAACTTCCACGACCTGTATCCCTTAACTCCTTCAGCATATCAAAGGAATAATCTTCTCACCGCTTGGGCATCCAGCTTATCTCCTTTGACATGAGCGAACCCCAAAGAACAAAACACCCTCAAGTTTGAGTTGTCAGCCGGTCGTCCACTCCAAACTTCCATTGGTGTTTTGTAATTGAAAGCCCAAAACAGACTCCTGTTAACTAGGTATACGGTTGTATTGGCCGCCTCTCCCCATAAAGCCTTTGATAACCCTGATCCAAGCAGCATGCACTTAACCTTCTCCAGAATTGTTCTGTTCATCCTTTCAGCCAAACCCTTTAACCTTGAAGAACTCATTAAATTCCTCTGAAACAAACTCAAGACCATTGTCAGTTCTCAGACATTTCAGCCTATACCCAAATTGGTTCTCGATATGAGTATGTTAGTCCTTGAATTTTTGAAATGTTTCAGATTTATTCTCAGAACGTAAATCCATACTCTTCTTGAAAAATCATCAATTATGCTCAGGAAATACACTCATCCACCATGAGTCTGAGTTCTTGCAAGCCCCCACAAGTCAGCATGGGCATACTCAAATGGTCGTTAACTGTTTCCCTTGACCGAACGGTATCCTGTGTGATTTCCCCAAAACGCAATGGTCACAAAAATCCAGCTTCTGCAGTTTATCACGTAGAAGTAAGCCTTGCTTCTCCAATTCTTCAAGACCCTTCTCACTGATATGACTCATCCTCAAGTGCCAAAGCCGAGCGTTATCCTCAGTCTTCCCACTTGCTATTAAGACATGACCAATGACTGTGGATCCCTCCAGAATGCACAAGCCATTCTTCCTTCTACCTTTTACAACTACATAATTTCCAGAACACACCCTCATCACTCCATGCTCGACTTTCGTGGTGTAACCTCCAAGATCAAAGGAACTTATTGAAATCAAATTTCTCTTCAGTTCAGGCACATACCTCACATCCTGCAGTATCATCTCTCGGTTATCAAACATCTTCAGTCTTACCGACCCCACTCCTTGCACTCGGCAAGCCTTGTTATTTCCCAACAGCACATTGCCATGCTCCTTCTGATCCAGATTCTCAAAGAACTCCTTCACCAGACACATGTGATAGCTGCAGCCATAATTCATGACCTAGCTTCTTTGAGAATCTTCAAACGAAGCCACTAGAACACCAGTAGATTCATATCCTTCACAAGCGTATACCACATCAGCAGTTTCCTGTGGCCAAACGGTTTTGCCCTTCTCTGGACAATACTTCTTGATACGTCCCATCTTCTAACACTTGAAACATCTCACCTATTTCACACCTTCTGGCTTCGACTTTTTCCCGTTTCCAGCCTGCTTCTTCCATTTCCATTTAGCGAAATCAGCCCAGATGCCACCTCCTCGGTTGCCTTTGAATCTTGGAGCTTTTGAAACTCCTTGGTTTGAATTGATGTCACAACCTCCTCTAAAGTAATCACTTGATCCTTACCATAAAGCAAGTCATCCCTGAAATGCTCAAAGGTTCTTGGAAGCGCATTCAGAAGAATAACAACTTTATCTTCATCTTCCAACCTCACGTCAATATTTTCCAAATCATCAACAATCTTGCTGAATTCTACAAGTTGCTCCTCTATGATTCTTGATTCTGTCATCTTGAACGAATAGAGTTGTTGCTTCAAATACAACCTATGAGCCAGCGATCTTGTCATGTACAAAGATTCCAAATTCGCCCAAATTCCCGCCGCAGTCTTCTCCTTCGCAACCTCTCTCAGTGCCTTATCACCCAGGCACAATATGATTGTGTTTCTTGCTTTATCAATTATTTTCTTCTCTTCTTGCGACATCACAACACTCATGTTCAACTCACCCTTCAACACTTTATCGCATCCCTGCTGTATCAAGATAGCCTCCATCTTGATCTTCCACAACCTGAAATCATTAGAACCGTTGAACTTCTCAATATCGAACTTGGTTTCCATCACTTCTTGAGTTTCTTGATTCACTGCCTCACGGTGGGTGCCAATTGTTGGATTCGAGTGTGAAATGAAGAAACAGAAAACCCAGAAAAGGAAGAAGAGAAAAAAACACAGAGAGAAAGATGATAAGAATATTTCGAGATTGAAATACTTTCTGTAAACAGAGACATGCTACAATATATAGCCAATCCAAGCAACAGAAATAAAACTGAACGATCGTAAGCAGTAGAGGCCGAACATAGGCCGAGTACAACAAAGACCGAACAATCTAGCCAAGAACAAAAACGAACGTACATAATCGAACGCTCACAAGAGAACGTTCGACCACAAACGACCAGAACAAGCCGAACGATTATCAACAACAAGAAATCGATTGGTCAAAAGTAATAGAAGTGAGTCTAACTAACATGATTGAAGTCCATTTCGTAATTTAGTAGTGGTAGTTGAAATTTTAGTTCGTTTTGGAGGAATTTGGATTTGGATTTAACTTTCTCTGTTGTACTAGCACAATTCCGAAACTCCTATCCAAAGGGCATTCCGGAATTGTCAACTTTAGGTCGGGATAAAGAATTGCGAAATGAACATTTCCACACTTTCGGAATGGCCTTTCGAAAAGCACATCTATACTACAGGATTTTCTTTTCTGGAACACATATTCAACAATACAATATTTAATTGATTTTCGAAAGCCTTATGCATGGTCAACTCAATTCCTTCCAAATTGATCTTTCCAGAATGGTACTTTAATCTTAGTAAAAGGAAAACCTTTTCTCACCTCCCACACCTATTCCGGGTCATATTTCTCAGAAGTCTATTTCCAGATTTCTATTTCTGGAGATCTTACCTTCAACATTTATTACGCACCTCCAACAAAGCTTCCCGGAGAACCCACACGAACACACAGTGAACCAGTACCTAGGAAGGAGATAACTTTCATATAAAACAATCAAGGGTAAAAGTGGAATTCCCAAAAATGATAGGGTGCAGGTAGAAATTAATGGGGTGCAGGAAGCAATTTCGTAAAGCAAACTGAACAACGGTTACAATTATTATAATATAGAGTAGCGAATTTGGCTTCACAAAGCACAAGCCAATCATTTAACAGATGAGATATCCATTCTAACACGATGCATGCCCTATCAGTCTCCACTTATATTGATTTATCTTTTGAATCTACTTTAATGGTGGTAATGGTGTAGATTCTAGAAGTCAAACTGTTTGGGAACTCTGGTTAGGACTTTCTCAAGTGCATATTGATTATTGAACCCCCTTCCCCCGTTTGACAAGGTTTGTTTTACATGTTTGGGGATGGAGTTATCCATCTACACAAGCAGATTTAATTTGATAGCCATGTATTAAGATCAACCAAGACATCAGAAAAGTAGTGATAGAGAGTTATAACAAACATTAAAATACTGATTCGGTAAAATAACCTGAGCACTAGATTTGGTAAAGAATGATCATTTCCAGCTTCAATACATGAAATCGGCAACGACGACAGTGATCCATTTTGTGCTAGTTCCTCAAAAACAAGAGTAATGGTATCTATAAATATCACAATATCTGGAGCATGTGTAGGAGCAACATTCTGGAGAACAGGTAAAGCACTATTAATAAAAGCAGAACTGAAAAAAAACAGTTAAAATGGCTAAAAGAGAAGCATGAAAACATAATATACATTATGTTAGAAATATAATATAAATAATTAAACCATTCATGTTTTCACCTAACAGCTTAAGCTTTTAGCATAGTTGATTTATTACATGGTATCAAAGTCTCAAGGATCAAGTAGTCAAGAGTTCAATCCCTCTAAGCCCCATTCTTTCAAAAAACTAAGTTTAATTTCATCATAAGATATTTTCTCCACGGTTCAAGCTTAAGGGCTCTTGCGTGACAGTGTGCTCGAAATATAATATAAAACCACTCATGTATCTTCATCTGACAGATTAAGATATTAGGATAGGATGTTCACAAAACAATACACAAAAAATTGTTAAATTTGATGGATGACATCGTAGTTCAAACCTTTATCTGAACGCAAAGAAGATCATCCGAATTGACATCAGCAGCAAAAGAATGAATGTCTAATGGTTGTATTATTTCAAGTTTCCTTCTCCACCTTCTTCCTGGTGTATATAGGCCTTCTAATCCACAACAAACATAAAATCTATCTCGTTCCAATGAAACACCTCGAAAAGATAGAAGTCCTTCAACCCCCATTTTCTTCCATAAATATTTCTGAGACGAGATTTGATCCCACTCCTCAATGTCAAAACTTGGCTTGGAACTAGCTGCTTTAACAGGAGCTGCTGGAGCATTCACAGGTTGCGGCAATGATGACATGGAGTAACTTCTAAAATTGCTAAAGGAGAATAATTGAGAGCTAGATGATCCTGACATATTGGACCTCTGAGACGAGTTACCGATTCCTGAAGTTGAAGTTAAATGAGGAGATGGTGGACAAGTAGAAGGCTTCCCGTTATCCAAAGGAAGTATCCAATTTAACAGGTATGCACATGAATCCTGATCTGTATAAAGTGCATTCAACCTGCTTTCAGGAGATGACATTCTCTCCTGAAGTTTTTCAAATTGAAGAATTTCTATACAAGGATCTCTAAGAAAATTAACAGCAACATTCACCTGTAAAATAACCTGCATCCTTCCACATAGGAAAACTGAATTAGATCAATGATCAGAGTTATTAAAATAATTAACCTTGCCAAAAGTTTTTTGCATATTAAAGGATAACACCCCAGAAGTCAAGAAGTTATATAGAAAGAATTTCTTGATTAAGTAAGATTTCCCCCGCGAAAATTCACAAATGCCTTCAAAGGCGTGACAGAGGAAAGGTATACACTGCTAAAAGATATTTAAAATTTAGTAAAAGGAAATGTCCAATAAAAAGAAGAGACTGAGGTGAAAGCATCCACAAAACAGTTTGAAGCAATGAATTTTCAGTTGTAAAGAACATCTTAGAGATAGGCCAGTGATGATGTAATTACACAAGTAAATATGCTCCACAGTTGTAGGTCCAAGTACCGTATGCATATTGAAATTTATGCTCTAAATACTCCAGAGAAAATATAAAATTGCAGATATTATCTGTTAAACAGTGAATCCAAGCAGAGCATACGATAAACCTATTCTACGACCTCATCCAAATGCACTCGAGCATTACCATCTAACTTAAAGATTCTCCATATTTAACTAACAATAACAAGAAGAACAAGTGGATTGACCTGCAGTGTTGCATGTCTTAGTTCTGTAAAAGCTTTTTCTAGTCTTCCAGAAGTATGGACAAACAATGTATTGGACTGGATTATTTTATTGAAGAAAGAAATTTCACTACAAAGAAGAGGAAAATACAACTAGAGTAAGAGCAAGATATCATCCAAGAAAAATCCTAGATAAAAGAAAAACGCGTAAAAGCATAAGCACGGCTGAACACTAAAGAGGGGCCATAAACGTAATTATATATATAATAAGTTCAGTGGCAACAAGGATAAAGTAAGCATCTAACCCAAACTACAGATTTGGATCCTCCTCCAGTTTGCATGTTATTCATTACAAATAATTGATTTCAAAATCATATCTTCACTGTTTACGCCATAGTATGAAGGAAAACAATATCTCAAAGAAATTATACGGCATGAAAAATAGTAATTATTATTCCAAAAGAAGAAGAAACCAACAGATATAAGCTGGCAACAACAAAAAATAGAGTACACAACAACCAAAAACAAGGAAATCTTTTTCCCACTACGTGGGATTGGCTACATGAATAAAACAACAGCATAACTTATTATCATAAATCGTGTCTGTAGACAAACTATTAACCTCTAACTCCTTCAAAATGGTTTTACCAATATACTGATTGATCCCAAATTTAATGAATGAAGAGTAATTTATCTGACAGTGGAGCTTTAAATTCAAATAGTAACAAACAAAAAACACCTCTGTCTCTCCTTAACAATATTAGATCAATTATATGCACAATCATAGTTTCGAACTTTTATGACACATACCACTATGTCTCCATTAGGTAAAGCACAGCACTTCACCGAATTTCTCGCCACTCCACCAGGAACATTTGAATCAAAATTTCCTCTATCAATAACAGCACAAAAGGAAGACAATGTGGACCCTTCGGATGTCATTTTTGATCCCTTTTCATTATTTGCATTACAAGTGTTGGGAGGATTTTCTGTAGAGCTTCTTTTGGACCAAAGGGGATCATCTGACTCGGAAATCCTCACAAAGAAGTGAGAATTTTCTAACTTTTGCAACAATATTGAAGTTTGTCTTTTGAGACCCTCTTTTTGAAGAAGGTTTTCAACATCAGAAACATCATCCAGCTGCTCTTCACCACCGGTACTCAGTTCCCCTTCTCCAGACACTGTATTATTTCTGTTTTCAGTGTTTCCATTTTCTTTCATGGGGTTGTGGCCAGTGCCATTCTCACTTATCGCTGCAGCAATTTTGAACGATGACGTATCCTGCTTACATGCAGACAAGCATGCCAATATATGAACTTGTTCACCTGAATTACAGGTATAAATTAGGTCTGCTAAACTTTTTTGTGAAAGCCAGCTGACCAAATTACACATGCCAAAACTGATATTAACATATTTAAAGAATAAAACAATCTATTACCAGGGAAAAGAAAGGAACGATCAAGAGAGCGCAGAGACAGTATATCTGGTGTACAAGTCCAGTTTTCTGGAAGTTCCTCTGCAAAATGAAATCGAGCATTGTGTGTATCGCATCATACATGCAGAGAAATCTGGTCCATAAAATCAAATACAAGAGGAAGGACTTAAAACAAATTATTCTGTTTAATTCAACCGTTGAACTGGATGCTAACAAAAACACTGATATGATTTTAATTTTAGTCATATGCTAAGCATATATATTTGCAAAGGGTAATGCAATACGATACTCTAGATTGACGAGCAGCACAAAATGATGACCATGTCCTCTCATATAAATATTTGCAAAGGGTATGTCGGGGAGTTTTGTTTTGAAGAAGGTAAATATTTATTTTTTATATCCATGTATGTAAGGTTAATAAACATTAAGTTTACATTGATCTATCTTCTTATTTTCATTTTAAAACTGATCACATTAGAGAACATTTACCAGAGATAAACAAATTTGTCCCGAACATACCCTAAAATTACAAGTGAAAGCTGGCGGTATCATTTTTATTACCGCTTGCAAAAGAACAACCCGTTCCTCCCATTTTTCTCCCACAATGACGAGTAAGTTTCTTTCTCCATACTCGATAGCAAGTGTGGCAGATAATATGTTGCTTACATTTCTCGGATGAAATAAATAAATAAACAATTGTCATCTTGGGCAAACATTAAATGTAAATAAATAACACAGGACAAATTCGAACCATATTGCCATCAGATTCTATATCCATGTCCAAAATTCAGATACCAGACCAAAGTATCAACAATAATAGAAAACAAGCAGGAAAATGATAGGTGAAGAGAAGATATACTGCATGGAATGGTAATCCATCCTTCTTCCTCGTCAACATCGGAGTGCTTATTAATGACGCCAAAATCCACCTTGGCATCAGAGCGTGCATACGGATCATTAGTCACAAGAGTCTCCAAAGAAGATCCAGCAGATACAGACCTTTGATGCGTATCAGAACGAGGCTCCGGAGCAGGAACAGGTCCATACATGCCACTTGTAGACCGCATCAAAAAATTCATTGCGCCACTAAAAAAAAAAAAAAACAATATCGTCTGCAAATTCACACGATTCAATTTCAGCAAATAGCAATGGAATCTACAATTATTACCGAATCGTAAAGCGCGAAAAGGATTCTACTGGAACTGAGTGAACAAAACGAGAGTGAAAATACGAAAGCGGAATTGGAACAAACGAGTAAAGCGAATTTGAAACGGAGAATTGATTCGAATAGGATGGTTACCTGAAGAAGGATGTAGCGTTGGTGCGAAGAGATTGCGAAGGGAAGTGGAGGAAGATCCGAAGCTGGAGTCGCGATCAGTGAGAATGTTCGTATGCATGCAAATTGTAGCAAATTATTAGCTTAACTATTTTCTGGTGGCATCAACTTTTTGTTCTTCAGGTGCCTTCAACTTCAATTCTATATTTCTCTCATCTTTTTTTATTTTTGTAAATGGCATAAATTTCTTCTAGAATGATGAATTTAAAATATTATAAAATAAAGTATAAATGATTCTATTCTTTGCTTAATTTAGTTCAGCCTTTCTTTTCAAAATGATAATTTTTCTTATGAATGCCGGACTCAAATATAGCAAAAAAAAAGGTTTATATTTGGTGGACAAAACTGAATCCTCATTACCATTTCAAAATATTCCTATATTTAAAATCACTATTCTCATATAAGGATAATTTATATATATATATATATATATATATATATATATATATATATATATATATATACACAAACACTTTTATTATATAAAAACAAAAGTACTTTCATACTTATTTTTAAATGCCTTATATTATATTTTATTTTACTAATATAAAATTAATAAAATAAGTATTAAAAATATAAAAACCTTAATAATTATGTCAATGCTTCACCTATATACTTCATACTGGATCAACTAGAAAAACGTTGCCTTAAACTCACATCATTTAAAGTGATCATTGCAAAAAAGAAAATAAACACACACAAACAGACAAAAACAAAAGGGTAAACTAATATAGAAAATAAATAAAATATGAAATTCACAAAACTATCATATATTATATTTCACATTCAAACTTAAGCACAACATCTAAATATATTATAACATCTAGACTCAAATATTATCTGCACACATGCGTTATTGTCGAGTTATGACGAAATAAAGAATCATGAGTAAAAACAAGCGAGAATCATGATCAAAGTAAGTCCTTAGGACCTTTGGTCAACAAGAAGCTAGAAATATAGAGTAGACGAAACAAGCGAGAAATTCTAATTGCATTTGTCTTAAACTAAGAGTTAAAGAAAAATGAGTAAAAACTTACTTGCTCTATAAAGAAAATTGATAGGTAAGGAATGGAAGTGCACTTATGTGATCTCTTAGACACCTCTTGATCGTCAAATAAATGAGTCAGGAGTCAGAAATCCTAGAAAAAAAGGATAGGGAACTCATAGAAAGAGTTCTAGAAAGATGATGAGTGTTTTAGATAATGAAACGCATTTATAAAATTATATTTATATTATTGAATTATTTTATCATTAAAATATTCGGTCTCATTATTTTTTTCTTGTATTATACATATATATATATATATATATATATATATATATATATTTGAAAAAAATTGATATACGTAATATAGTTATAATTCAATAATGAATTGAATAAAATTTATATGAAGTTATTAATGGTGTAACAATAAGAATAAGGTATACCTATGTTATTAATGTATGTATTTTTTTTATACTTAGATATGACAATAAGGTACGAACCCAATCTCACCTTTCCATTTAGATGGAGAATGATTCTTTAGAATACAAGTAGAAGTATCATATGACTACTTGTACTCAAACTTTTTTTTTCTTTACATGTATATATGTATATAATAAAAATTATTGTTATATGCTTGTTTTTATAATATTTAAAAATATAAAAGAAATTATTTAAATAGTTAAGTAATTTAAATTATAAAATAAGTAAAATACAATGGTTATTCTATATTAGGCTTTACATAATCATGCATGCTCTTTCAAGATGTTTTTTCTCCGATTTTATGCATCATTTTAATATATATTCTTCAATATATTTTGTATATGATTGGCATGCTCAATATTTTGTAGTGTTATGTCATGTTTTGGTCCAAATTCTTGATGTATATGATTGTTATGCTGAACATCTTCTTGTCCATGAAGTTGGTAAACCTTGCTTTTTTCATTTATAGGATTGGTATACTAACCACGAGATCGATACACCTTATTTCCTTCATCATATAGGATTGGTACATGTTGTTCATGAGGTTGGTACATCTTGTTTTCTACATCCATAGGGTTAATAAATCTTGTCCATGAGATTGATACACCTTGCTTTAGTGACTTTCGAGCTAAGGTTAGTACACCTTGCTCTTTTCTATTGTTGATGTAATTAGTGTACACTTTATTTTTGTTATTTTAGACTAAGATTGATACACCTTGCTCTTTCTATTTGAGTTAATGGAGTCAATGTTGGTACACCTCACCTCTGTTGCTGTCAAGCTTAGGTTGATACACCTTAATCTTTCTATTAAGGTGTGAGTGACCATATTTATTTAACTATTAATTATATAATTTAAATTCATAGCTTTACAATTGAAATTTAGGCTTATAGATATGTACCTATCAAAATTATCATGTAAGTCATCTGTGCCCAACACATGCAATAAATGTCCTGCATTCTTCGGTGGATTTGGGCTTCTAAATTGAAATGCAAGAGATCTGATACAAGCAAAATGTATATGATGGGATGTTCTAAAAATATCTATATAATAGAAGTATATGGACCCCACAAATGCATATATACTACAAGAAACTTGTACATGACATGGCCCACCAAAATGTATTAAATCATAAAACAAGACCACATAGATTAATAATTGTATGAAGAATAACTTTGTATACTTGTGAAAATTCGAAATGATATTAAAATAAAAGAACTCTTTAATGTCTTCCTTCTTGAATTAAACATAGGCATAGTTCTGATTAAATTAATTAGTATAAAAATAAGTCATATATATATATATATATATATATATATATATATATATATATAGGATTCTCTTTTTTCTTTTTCTCTTTACATTTATTTCTCAATTTACTTTCGAATAATTTTTTAAATTAAAATAATTGTTTTCTCAATTTTATTATTTAAATGTTCATTTCTTTAAACTAATCGTATTTTAATTTAATATTTTTTAATCTTAATCATTTTATTAATTTTTATTGTCATAAATAAATTACCACACATGCACATGTGTTTCATATATAAATGGATATTTTGTTGGTATTCACGCTTTCTAAAACTAAAATAATTATTTTATCAATCTTATCATTTCTTTAAATTTAATATTTTTTAATTTGATCGCTTTTCTAAAACTTAATCATTATTTAATTATAAAATTATTTACAAAACAAATAAAAAATATTTATAATAAAATTACAAAAACGTAAATACTTAGAAAATGATATTTTAAAAGTGATAATAGTTTTAAAATATTGAAACTCAATTATTTTAATATTAAAATATTTTAATATAAACAATTTCGTTATAAATGAGTTTTATTATTTTAAAATATATTATCTCTAGAAACCACTTTTCTAGAGTTATTTGACTTTTCTCTAAAGATTATAATTCTTTGTTCATCTATTTGAAGATCAGAGACCGTTTGAGTGATCATAATGGGGAGATATTCAAGTCTAACCGATTAGTTTCTTGATCAATAGAGTAAGTTGGCTTTTTACTCCTTTTTTTGGTCAGTTTTGTTATTCTTGCATGCTAGTTATCATTGTTTGCATGTGAAGTTTAAGTCTTCTATAAGACTCTCTGTTAGTCAATAGTTATAACAGTGTACTTTGATCGTGTTTCTGTGATTTATAGGAGTAGATAGGAATTTATGTACGTTGGAGTTGTTTTAGGGTTTCTAAAGGGGTTTGGTCTTATATCAGCTAAAGGAAGCTAATATTTGGTTTATTTTATGTTGAAAAGTATGAAATTATGTTGCTAGGTTGTGAGAATGATGTTTATTGAATAAGTTATTAAAATGGATTTTGAGTGACGTTTGTGTATGGATGAGTGTATGTTGTCTATTGATGAATATTGTGGTGTATGATTGTGATAGAATGCTTGTTTGAACATGTGTAGTTGTTGTCTTGAAGTTATGTGAGTTATAAATCTGTTATAGAGTTGAAAACAAGTGTTTTTAGGTTGGCTTTTGTTCTAAATAGAGATTTTGGTAAGTGAGTTTCTAAAGGAGAGAGACTGTGGGATAATAACTAAGATTTGGGAGTTGCATTATGGTCATTTGAAACTTGTACAGGTCCTTAGATAACCAAAAAAATGATGTTGAATAAAGAAGTAGTAATTGAGTTCAATTGAAGGCTTGTTTTATGTTAAATAGGGGTTTTGATAGATGAGATTTTGAGATACTGGTTGGATGGGAAAACCTGAAGTTTAAGGCTAGTTTTTAGACCATTTTATGACTTGATTGGATACTTGGTTTGTCAAAATGTATTTAGAAATGGGTAAAAGTGAATTATGAGCTTTTAAGCAGTAAATTGGTGTTGGTAAGTATGAATTATTGAAAAAATGATCAAAGTAGAAGTTAAGTTTAGTCATAAACAGGTTGGTAAATTACAACTAAGGTTTATAATAGCGAGATTGGATCTATGAGTATTGGGAGATATGTTGAGGTAAAGAAGTTTAAGGTTGATAGGTGATGAATCATTATTTTGCCATATTCACTTAGTTTTCCACACCGAATTCAATTAGTGAATTGTGCTTAATTGTCCATTATTTCCTCAGTTTTGCTATTTGAGCTTAATTTGACAAGTAATTCATATTTTAATTAATTTGAATTATTTGAACTCAATTATTTCCATTATTATTTTCAGTAGAAAATTTTGGATCATATTTTTGGACAACAAGAGTGTTGCCACGTCATTTGTTATTTTCTACATCAACATTTGTTTTTAATTTTGTTTGTAATTTTATTTCTTTCAATTTTTGGACCAGATTTTAGATATTGGGCCTTTTTTGTGAATTAAAAAAGGCCCAAACAAGGGCTGACCTAGGTTATTGAGCCCATGCAACAACTACCCTTAGACACTCTCTTTCATTCTCTATTTTCATTTTTTAGAAGGCTAGGACGTGAACAGCGGGAGCTCCCTTTAGGTTTTGTTTTTCATTTTTGTTTCTCTCCTTATTCGTTCCTTGTGTTTCTAAATTTGTTTGAAGTTTAATTCGAATTTGGTTTTACTATGTTTTTATTGTTCTTGCTTCTTCATTTTCGTTTGATTCTGCATTTTCAATCTCCATTTCATTTCTAAATTGAATTTCGTTTTGGGTTGAGTTTTGTTTTCTGGTTCTGTGTTCTATTGGTGCTTCCAATTTAGTTTGGGTGTTTTTTCCAGTTTTGTTTGCCTTTGTTATGATGTTTTCACTTCCTAGTATATTGCAATTAATTGCATATAAATTTGATTTGAGTACAACCTCGATCAATAGGTTCAAATTTTGCATTCTCACTGAACAAATATAGTCACTGAGCGAGTAGTTTTTGTACTCGCTAAGCGAGTATGGGCATTGAGCAAGCATAACCCACTGTTTTTGTATTCGTAGAGTGAGCCATGGGGCTAAACAAGTTAGTTTAAGGTAGAAGCTTGTTGTAGTAGTGGATGGGCAAAAGTACTCACTAAGCGAGATAGTTTCCTTTTTGTTAAGCGAGTACTAGCACTGAGCGACCTATGCAGATCATGTTTTGGGTTTTTCTTCCTTTTGCTTTCTTGTAACTTGAATTATATTAGGGCTTTGTGGATTATTTAAGAGTATCTATTGAATTGTATGATGTATGATTGGGATGAGTATGTATTGATCATGTGCATGGTAGATGGACATAACTCCATGACTCTCATGGAGAGAGTAAGTGTAGGTGTTGATGTAAGAAATCCAGCCTTGTGGGTTATACTAATGTTCCAATAATCGTTCCATCTTAGGTAGAGAAGGAAATTATATGATGAGAAGTAGAAGAAGGTCCTAGTCTAGGTGTTTCATTTTGGCCTAAGACGCGGAACGGACTAACCTTATGAGTGTGGTATGGTGAAACTCATTGACAATGTCTCTGCAAAGTAGTAGACCACAAATGTATGACCTCCCATAGCTCGACATCAATACCTATATTCGGATTTGTCAAGTCTAGAATATGTATATATTTTTATATTCTTGTTTGATGTTAAAGTAAAATGTGTTGTATGCTGAATTATAATTACGCAATTTGCTTATTTTACAATATTAACTTACATTTGCTTTTGTGGTTGTTTGTTTGTTTATCATCTTTTTATTTGTGATGATCACTTTAATAATGAGAGCAGATAAGGATGTCTTGTAATTGATCCAAAACGAGGTGTGAGAAAATCATTGACATTGTTAAGTTGTAGTTATTTAGGTGTAAGTCTTCAACTTTAGAAGTCTCAACTTTCTAATCAGTTACCATATTTGTAGTACTTATTTTAATAATTTTAAATTTATTTTAATAGTTTTATACTAGTAAAATAGGATGTTACAATTATATATAATCATTTTATTACTTTGTATTTTCATAAAAAGAAATACACCTGCCTTCACTATTATATACAAAATTAATGTATATAAAATGTATTGGAAATTATATTTTGTACATAACCAACGTATACAATAGCTATAAAACAAAAAGAAAACTTATTATTTATTTTTTAAATAATAAAATCAAGAGACTACAACTATGCATATTTTTTCAAATTTGAATTTAAAATAATTTGTGAAATAAGTGATTTGTTATTACTTAAGAAAAAGAAGATAAAACTTCTTTAGAAAAAGAAGAAATGTTTATATTAAAATGTATGATTAGAAAAAAATATAAAAAATATGCTTATTTTGTAGCAAATAACATCTATAAATCTAATAATTGAAACTTTCACAAAAAAACAAGTTTTGAAAGGTCAAACAAATACAATCCACAAAACAAGCTAAAAAAAGAAAATTTCAAGACACTGCACACCATGACACGTGGTTGCCTGTGACATGTGGTTGTGTCTTTTATTAATGCATATCCACTTAATATACAAATTTAACAATTGAAACTATCAAAAAAGCAAGTTTTTAAATATCAAACAAACACAATGCAAAACAAACTAAAAAAAGGAAATTTCAACATGTTCCACAACACAAGGTTGCCTAATAGTGTGAGCTGTGATTATGCCTCAAATTGACATATATCCATCTAATAAAATGTTAAAATGAACAATAATAACAAAATGAGATAAAAAGTTTTAGGACCACTGCAGGCATGATTTTTCTATTAAAAGTTAAAATAAAAATATTTAAAAAATAAATAATAATAACGTAATTTGAAAAATATAAATATTGTAATACAAATATTATTTTTACAATAAAAACAACAAACATCCCAAAAATAACATAATAAAACCATATAATAAAATTGATTACAATTAATAATAAATCAGTTCAATCCTTACATTAAAAGAACGTACGATCACGGCCGAACGGCCTTACATAAGTTGCAACTAACTCTGTACCATATAAAAAGGAAGCATGATCGAACGGTTTTCAAAAAGTCAAATACCGAACGGTCACATAGAAACAAAAGAGAGGAGGTGACCGAACGATCACCTCACAATTAAACTACTATCGTCTAGCCGAGCGTTCCTATTGCTCGGTCTTCACTTCCACTTCTATCAAATTCTCTTCTTTCAGCGCATCCTCCAACAGCGCGTCACCACCTGCTCACATCCACACGGATGATCATTGCAACGACAAGACGGACGTACAAGGACAAGACAACACAATAAAGCACAGGGTAAGCTTACATAATTTAATTCAAGTGATAACATACATTTCTCACATTCACACACATCAAGTACATCTCATCATACGATTTAAACAAGACCTACTACTAGACTGACTGTCTGGACTGTATGAATTATGTGTAGCTACGACGTTCGTGCACCCGGGTGATGTAGTAACTGGGATACACTCAACAGCTGCCACCCGAGGTTAGTCCGTTCCGTCCAAAGTACCCCTAAGGACTAGGACCTCCTGTCGTTCCCACACATGATCTACCCTCCTCTACGTGAGGACGAGTACTCACGAAACATCAGGATGAACCGCCAGCTAAGCATTACCACATTCATACTATACAAATTCCAATATACATCCAAGAGTCGTTCCTCCCTGTAACGCTCGTCCAAAATACACAATCTTCCTTTCATCTCATATACCATTCATCTCTTATAATTCTTCATTTTAAAGTCATTTTTATCTTAAGTTCCAAAAACATGGAATATCGAACGTTCAGCCCTATACCGTTCCAGAATAGAAAAAGATCGAGAGAGTTACTTTTAGATTGAAGGATGAATTAAGTATAATCACAGAAACATGACGAACGTTATTTACCACGTGAATCGGTTGAATGAACTGACTCTCGTAAGTTCAGACCAAAACTCAGAGGAAAATTTAAGTATGTAGGCCTTAGGCCGGATCAAATAGTTGTAGTCACATCGAGACGTTAAAGAACCATGATTAAATAACTTTATTACAGAAACTTAATGTCAGTCAATGACCGAACGCTATAATAGAGGTTCTACCAAAATTGGACGAACGTTGTTTTTCATCATCATAGATTACATAAGAGACAAATACGAGCGATTTGTGTAAGACTGAACACTACTCAGTACGAGCGCTTGGTATAAGACCGAACACTACTCAGTACGAGCGCTTGGTATAAGACCGAGTACTACTCAGTACGAACGCTTGGTATAACACCGAGCACTTCAAATCTTAAAGTACAAGGTTTGATAAATGAAATAAGATACTATCGAAATAGGATTTACGAACGACGAAATCAAACCATTATATATATATATATATATATATATATATATATATATATATATATATATATATATCTATTTTACTTTTTCAAGGGATATCCGGATACAACTATGCTTGGCCGAACGCTCAAGCATAGTATTACCACACAAGGACGCTCGTCCTCAACTAGGGTTCTCTCCAAATGAAAGAATTCCCTTTTTACTATGTTTACCAGGAAACCGAACGGTAAATGACCGTTCAGTAACGAACGTACTCTTTCATATGAAACTTTCATACCAAAAATATTTCTTTCCAAAATCATTCCTTAACATATAGTGTCATAAATTTATACATTCCTATCAAATTCAACTGTCATACTTCATATAATTGATATCACAAAATTTTCATATAACTTATACATATTTCTTTTCCACTCATTAAACAACAGAACGTTCATGAAATCTAATCACATCCATCATCATGCATCAAAGTCATTTAGTCAAATAACGAACATTCATTCAGTACAACCATATACAAATACAAATTAAATTAAATAAGCTTCCCTTACCTGGATAGTGATTAACGTTCTAAGAGTAGGTTTTTGGTTCGCCCAACTACAGCTTTCTACCCTCAACGATCACTTAACTCTTCCAACTAAAACGATCCACATAAAAATAAAAAATAACTTAGACTACACCCCTGCATGCAACCAGAACTTGGCTTTGCATGTAACAAAAGAACGAACAACTAGGGGGAGAAAACTTACCAGCTTAAACTTGAAACTCGTTCGGTGCAAGATGAAGCTTGGGACGCCGGGAATGCTTCCACGGTGCTTGAATGTTGATCGGAACAGAGAAAAGGTGAGTTATCGTAGAGAGAAGGGAGAGTTTTCTAGAGAGAAGATGGAGAAAATGAAAGATCTGATTTCTGGAAAGAGGGTGCATGCAGAGTGAGTGAAACGGAAACTTCCGAAATCAGATTTTGCTTCTCTCGTTCAGAACGAGCGTCCGTTCACTCGTAGACACCTGCCTTCCACTATCTGATTCTCTAATCCTCGTTGCCTGACACTTGACGTCCACGCAGAGGGTTTTTAGTGCGTTTTAAATGACTGACATAAGGGTTTTTTTTTTTTGAGTGCATATTTACGATGACAGTCAACATTTTTTTCCATACCGTTTGATATATTTTGTCTATTAAAAGTTAAAATAAAATATGTTAGAAAAATATGAATGAATAATAATAATATAATTTGAAAAATATAAACATAGAATAAAAAGTAATTTTGACAATAAATATATTATAGTAACATAATATAAATACTAATTAAACATTAACCAAATTTTTAATTCACAATAAAAAAATGTGTCAAAAGTTTAAAATAATAACAAATCATAGACTATAACATTAACATATAATACATATAAATACTAATTAAACATTAATCAAATTTTTATTTCACAGACAGAAATTTGTGTTAAAATTATATTTATGAACTAGAGAATAAGTTAATTTATAGATTATCTATTACTTTCATAAGTTGATCAAAAACAATAAAGTTGGAACATGTCATTATAAACTTTTAAAATTATAAAGGTATACAATTTTAAAATTAAAAAACATTGGAAATAATAATTTATTTAAAATTTAATACGCTTATATTAAATTCAACTAATTTCAAGATAATTTATGTGAGAACCTAAAAATTTTGGGATTAAAAGATAGATTAATGTATTAGATTAATAGAACTAGATTTTCATAGTATAAATAGATTTTTTTTAACAATCTGGTTCATTAGCCTACTCCCATTATCTCTCTAAAATCTCAAGTTCTTCTAGTTCTCTGTCATGTCTCTACTTTTTGTCCTCTCTGATCCATTTGATTTTCGATCAAGTGGTGCCCAAGCGTCCACGGTGTAGAGGGCTCCGTCTTTGACCGATCAATTTCTTCATTTTGACTGGTAAGTTGTTTTTCCTTTTTCTCACTATTTTCAACCTAGCACATGCAACCATGCGTCTTGTGTTTTCCTTTTTCTATTCTCTGCTAAATTTTGAGCTTTAAGAGCTGTTTTCTATCACCAATGTGGTGGTTTGTAGGGTTTTGTGAGTTCTTGCTGTGTAAGGTGCTGTTGAGGAGTTCTTGTGAGTGGGCTGTGATTTTGAGGTAAGGGGAGCTAGAATACTTCTTTATAATTAGTTGTATGTATTTGCATATACCAAGTTTTTGTACTGCTATGCTGTTGGTATTGTGTTTTGGTTTGGGAAAGAGTTAGTTACATGTGTTGGACTGTATGACTGTGGAATTGGAGTATGATGGTTGTAAATTGTTTTGGATATATCTAATTGCTGTAATTAATCATGTTGAAGTGCTTGGGGTGAGGAATCTGTTGTAACATTGATTAGGTAGAAACTTAGTGTTCTAGTAGGGTTTTAGGTCATTTTGAGAGGAAGTGAGGTAGTGATTTTCGGCATTTGAGCTTTAGAGTGTTTTTGGCATACTTAACTAGTGTATTGTGAGTTGTTTGAGTCACCAAAGTGGTTCAAATAGGTGCAAAGTATCAGATTTGGGTTGGGGTTCCTCAAGTTGTGGAAATTGATGTTGAGGAGAAAAAGTTGAGTTGTAATCAAGTTATAATAGTAGCAGGAAGGTTTAGGAACATCTAGACAAGTTTAATTAGGTGTAAAAAAATGAATTAGAGGTGTTAGAAATTGGAGATAAGGCCTAGAAATGGTAAGGGGTGTTTAAGTGCATAATTATGCAGAATTTGCGTTCTGCAGATTATGCAGACTCGCTATGCGAATGGTCTCGCATAGCGAGTCCCTGCTGAGGGCGTTTTTTGTTTGAGTCGTTCACTGTGCGAGCTGGTGCGCTATGCGAATGATTGGAGGGTGTTGCTCTTTGTTTGGTGATTCGCATAGTAAATATGGGCATTGTGCGAATGGTGGTTACCTGGGAAAATGCTAGTTTAATTCGAATGCGAGGGTTTAGGGTACGATAATGTGTAGCAGAATTTTCAGTTTAGCATAGCGCACAGACTTTGTGCGCTGAGCGAATGGACTTTAGCTGAGTGCATAGGCTTGGTGCGCTGAGCGAATGTGAGTGAGTAAAATCCATTGTTTTTGTTATTCGCACAGCGAGTTTGGTGCGCTGAGCGGCTTGCCCATAACCTGTTTTTATTCTTTTTATTCCTATTTTCTGATAACCTTGAATTATGTTTTGATTATTAGAATGGTGTAGAAGTATCTATGATAGTGTATGATCAGTGAGGTTATATGTTTGGATTCAATGTGATAGTATTATGGTATTTGGTTGTTCATGTATTGAGTTAAGTTTCAAAGTGACAGTATGGTTGATGGGCGTAATTCCATGGATCTTAAAGGGAGGTTACATGGTGGTGCCCTATGTTATGGACGTAATTCCATGGATCTCAAAGGGAGGTTACATGATGGTGCCCTATGTTATGGACGTAATTCCATGAACCTCATAGGGAGGTTACATGGTGGTATCTTATGTTGTGATCCACAGTGAATTCTCTTGTTGAGATTCAAGTATGTTTAGAATGAATGCAAGAGCTCAGTCTTGGGGGTTATCCTGAAACTTCAATGGTCTTTCATTCTCAAGTAGAGAGGATTGATCTATGTCGTGAGGAGTAGGAGGTCCTAGTTTTGGGTGCTTCCAGTATGGCCCAAGGTGAGTGATAACGGACTAATCTCGTGAGTGTGGTAGGGTGAAACCCATTGGCAATGACTTTGCAAAGCAGTAGAAGCCACCACGAGTACACGACTCGCCATAGCTTGAGAAACATTCTAAGTTTGGACGAGTCAAGTTTAAAGTATAACATGTTATGATGTGTGATCCAGTTTACTTGAATCAAACATATATGTTGTGTGTTATTGTAATAGTATGATTTTTGTATATCTAGCTCACCCTTGATTCTGTGTTTGTCTGTCTGTGTATTGTTTTCTCTTTTGTGATGATCACCTTAATGGTGTGAGCTTAGGGATGCAATCTTCTCAGTTGACTAAACGGAAAGTTAGATGAGAAGTTTGAAGTGTAGGTTGTGCTTTTGGTCCTTCAGGTGAAGAATTTCATTCTTCACAAATCTATAGTTTGTTGTATCATTACTTATGTAATGTTCATTTTAGTAGTTTCATATTACTAAATTGGGATATTACAATTTCAACAATTATATTATTAAAAAGTAAAAACTATAATTTTTTTAACTTTTAAATATATAAATATAATTAATTATATCAATATTTTTTTCTAAAATTAATGTTTATATTAACAAATTTAAAATTTGAAATATACAGTAACAAAATTTGAATTTAAAATTCTAAATATAAAAAAACTGAAAGCATATGGTAACAACTTTAAATTTAAAATTCAAAAATCTAAAAATGTTATAAAACAAAGGAAAAATTGTTAATGGACTCTTTTAACGCTTTAAACAACTTTCACACACACACACACACATATATATATATATATATATATATATATATATATATCCTATGAGAAAAGTTTTTAATTAAGATGGAACCAAATCGAAAAAAAAAAATAAAAAAAATGAAAATATTGAATAATGAAAAATAATATTATAAAAATGAAAATATGTTACAAAACAATAAACAAATAATTCAATAATAACATAATCAATCTAAAAATAAACTAAATAATAAAATATTAAAAATAATACTTCATTCAAAATTGCAATCCATTTTAAATAATAATTTAAAAAATAATTTTAATAACTGAATTATTAAAGGTAAAAATTATAAATTCTTTAAATATGTAAAAATAACCATAGATTTCAATTTAAATATTTTTCTAGAATTAATATTCATATTATCAAATTTGAAATTTGAATCTAAAATAATTAAAAAACCTAATAATAAAGTTTGAATTTAAAATTCAAAATATAAAAAGTAAACTAAAATAAAATTAGTGGACAATTTTATTGTCTTTAAACAACTTTATTATATTTTTTACCTATGAAATGAAGAATTCAAAAACTTTAACAAAATTACGCGAATAATGACAAATAATAATATTAGAAATTAAAATATGATACAAAATAATGCATAAATAATTAACAATGCCATCATTAAAATCTGAATAATTGAATATTAGAAATAATATTTCGTTTAAAATTATAATACACTTATAGAAATAAGTATTATTAAAAAATGAAAATTATAAAAAATTTCAAACTTTCAAACGTATAAAAAAATTTAATGATTTCAATTTCAATCTTTTTCCAAAATTAAAATTAAAATTTGTAAATTTGAAATCAGTAATATATAATAATAAAGTTTGATTTGTTAGTAATTTACGTCATATATATATATATATATATATATATATATAGAAATTTATTTAATATGTTAGGATTATTATATTTTATTATTTAATTTATTAAAATAATTTAATTAATTAAATTATAGGTAGGCAATATATATGTTATGGGGCTATTTTTAATATGGACGGAGGTTTTGATAGGTGAATTTATGAAAGAATGATATTGAAACTAAAATTAATGTTAGGGAGTTGTTTTTAAATTATTTTAAACTTATCTAGAATTTTAAATAACCATACATTTGATGTTGAATTAATAAGTAGTTAATAGGTTGAGTTTAGGGTGCTTTTGGTTCATTTTTAGGAATTTTTATAGGTGAAAATTTAAAGGAAAAAGTTTGAGTTAAGAAAGAAGATTTATGTCTATTTTTGAGTTAATTGTGACTTGTTTAAACTCCTTAATTTGTAAATTTTGGTTTATAACGTGTGAAATTGGTTATAAATGTTTTTGAGTGGTTAAATTGATATAGTGTATCTTGTTTATGAAAAAATGAATAAAATAACACTTAATTTCATCCATAAACATGTTTTTGCATCAATGGAAAAATAATAAAGTAACACTTAATTTCATCCATAAACATGTTTTTTGTATCAATCTTAGTATTAAAAAAGTTAGTTTGGTCATTTGAATAGTTTCAAGGTACATATAAATTAGTACAGTAAGTTGTTGTCAATGGCATTGTGATGTTCAATGTTGTTAAGTCTGAGAGCCCATGGGTTTCAGAACGTTGTTATCAAAAGTTTGAATTTGAAATTACAAAATACTCCATAATATTTCATATTCAAAATAAATAATTTTAAAATGAAGTATTTTTTATGGACTTTTCACTGTCTCTTAAAAACTTTCAAATATTCTCAATCTTCAGAAGAGTTCACATTTAAAATGAGAATAAGTTAACGAAAGAGTTTAAAAGATTTGTCCGTTCTTAATAACATAATAATATATTATAATATATAATAATATTTAATAATCATACAATAACATAATATTACTAATATAATAATAATAAATTTTAAAATATTATATAAAAACAATAAATAAAAAATTAAATATTAACATCAAACTAAATAATAAAATATTAAAAATAATATTTTATTTAAAATTATAATACGTTTGTGTCAAAGTTAATGTTTTTTTATTAAACTTGAACATTATTAAGTTAATATCTTTTATTTTGAAATCATATTTATTATTATTATTATTATTAAAAGTATATATTTATTTTTAACTTTTTAATTTACTTCTAATTACTATAAAAAATAAAATTTAATGGTCTTGAAAATATATTCGTACTTGCACAGGTAAAAATGCTAATTTTTAAGGATTTTCTAAAAGGAAATAAAATATTTCACGTACAGTATGATACTTTAGCTTTTTCTAATTAAATTCCGAATTTTTGTTTTCAAAATTAATATTGAGCAGAGTTAAATGTGTTATTTTATTTCAAAATAAATTAATTTTGTCATAGGAAAGTTGTCATCAAATATTTGATTAAAAAAACACAAAATTAATCAAATAACAAATGTACTATTTCAAAACACAGTAACTACATTTAAGTAATATGTAAGTTTTGTCCATAAACCAATTTATCTTAAACCAATCCAATCAACTTAGATTATTGTTTATGTATTATATGTACAATTTATCTTAAACTCAACTAAACTCTCCTAACTTATTATATGGACAACTTGATCATGATTTTTACCATAAAACATTTTATTGCCAGTTTCAACACATGTTATTATATATATATATATATGAACGAAGTTTTCTTTTCTACATCCAATGCCACAAACACAACCTCGTGATATGCAAGGTACACCTGGCGGTGGACAATTCGCATTGCTTCAAAGCTCGAAATTTCCTTTGAATTTTGGCAACTACTGGTAGTGAATTTGGGACACCAACCTTACACTGTATTTGTCTTTATAACATAAAACTACAAAACCTACATGTCTTTATACTATCGATACTGATATTTAATAAAATTATTATTATTAGTCTAACCGCAATTTAGTAAGACTATCTTAATAATTGAAATATTATAATAAAATACATAAATAAGCATAAGTATAAAATATATATTTTTGGTTTTTTATGAAAAAAATTATGTTAATATTTTTAAATTATAATTACATCCATATCTAAATAACAATTAAGAAGGCCATCGTTAGTTTGACTATTCTGTAACTTTTCCACTTGTACTATTTATACTATCTCTTATTCAATTCTTATGTAACTTTTCCACTTGTACTGTTTATACTGTCTATTGCTCTTGCTTGTGCACAAATGTGATTACAAAAAGTATATAAACAAACAACAAGAAAGATATATATAATATAAAAATTACATACTTAAGTAATACTTACTTTATTACAAAAAGACTCTCAATTTTACAACTCTTCCACTTGTACTATGCTCATACATAAAATGTAATCATAGTAAAAAAAACAAACAATAAGAAAATGATAAGCTAGTAATATTTTTAAACAATTAAATATATAAATTGATATACTCTATAATGTAACAACTCAAATTTATTTATGAACAAAGAATCTAATTTAAGGGCATTGTTATACACTCCAAATATAACTTATTCTAGATTCAATTATAAAAGACGTATGCATTAAGTTATCCATGTAGTCCTACAACTATTATGTAATGGTGTGACATCGTCAAAAAGTTGAGTTCTTGTACCAAATCTCATCATAGATCTTCTTCAACTCTTATCTCTAAACATTATCCTCTATACGAGTCTTTGAGTTTAATAAAATAAGGATTACCACACCTTTGGTACTCAATGCATACACAACATTAATGATATGATATTCCTCCTTAGGAACAATGTTATCCCTACAAAATACACAATTCTCATAACATTAAAATTCAATTAGTCCTTTGTCTCACCTTATTGAATATCTATTATATGAAGTATTCCTCCAACGTCATACCCATTCTTAATATACACTAAACAATTTGTTGTGATCGCGGTTATTGTCGTGTTTAAGATAAAGAATAATAAGAGCAATGTTGTAACAAAGGGTCATGATGAATTTTTGCAATGCAGATAAAAGAAAACTCTTTGTTATTAAAACAATTAGAAACAAGAAAACTATAGATGCATACATGGACTCAGGAATGGTTCAAGACCCCAATGTATTGTGGTTCATTATTTCTTATGATAGGATAGTTTGTATGTAGAGTTTGGAAAGAAAAATAGAAATAAAACTTCAGTAACATGCATGATGTGTGAGTAAATGTAATTGCATTCATGTCTTAGTTTAGGTCATTTGCATGCATAATTGCATTCATTGAAGGATTTAGTCATGGATTATCTTTGTTTCGGATCATACATTGGCATTTTGTGTTTTTATTGTAGATTGATGATTCTAAGTGCCAAAATGACAATTTGGGAAGAATTGATGTACAAGATACCAAGATGAAACCAGAGAGTTCAACAACCAAGCTGTGAACAGTCTCACAACCTGTGGAGTTACATGTGGACGTTGCTTCTAAATGGAGTTGCAAAACAGAAAGTTCAACAACTGTGCTGTGAAAGTTCCCACAACCTGTGGAGTAATCTGTGGATTCACGTAAGAAAACAAAATTAAAGCAGAGAAGAACACAGGCAGAGTGGGGAGTTTTCCATGGGCTGTGAAAGTTTCCAGGAGCAGTTATTGAGCAGTTAGTGATCTCTTTTATGACTGATTTAAAGAGATTAAATTAAAGGAAAATTGGAGGAAGTTAGGGAAAAGGAAAACCACTCTCCTAAAAAGGAGGAAATTGTGGAAATGATGGGAAAGGAATGAAAACACGTGGAAGGGGGAGACAAAAAGGGGATTCACGCACAACAAAGGGTTTTCTTCTTCGTCTTCTTCTAGGAGCGTTTGGCTGCAACTTTTTGCGGAACTTTTGCTTCTTGATTTTTCTTTTTCCATTATGCAGAACTAAATTTCCTTTTGTTAGTGGATTGATGTAGTGCTTTGGATTATATTTTCTGAACCTTTTTCAATTGATGTTAAGTTCATTTTAATTATCCCAGTGTTCTATTTATGTTTTAATGTCTATTCTATGAGCAGTTTCACAGTTGGGAGATTGGGAATTGCTTGCGTTTATAAATAGAACAGATTAGATGCTGTCATAATTGGGAAATTGGGCAGGACTAGTTAGTTTGAATTGAGATATGATTGTTCTTCATGATCTTGTTGAATTTGTAATTGGCCTAAGGGATTGGGGATTCAAATTCAAGGGATACGTTTGCCTACTAAGGGACTAGGGGTAAACAAGCTCTAAATAAACTCAAGTGGATAATTATAATTTACACATCGATTGAAAAGAGGAGGAAATTATATGAAAAAGTATGAAATCAATTCTCTAACATTGTTTATACTATTTGAATTTTCATCACTTGTTTATGTTCATCATTTTACTTGACAATCTTTGTTGCTCAAAATTAAGTAAATTAGTAAAACTAGTACTCAACTCATTCAATCCTTGAGGACGATATTTTGTTACTACAATTACGATTGGTACACTTGCCAAACGTACATCAATGCAATTTAAATTTAGTGGAGGCTCTATGTGATCTAATATTGGTTTACATTTGAAATTATGAAATATTGATTGAAGGGGAACATGAAACTCTTTTGGTTGGGGTGATGTCGTTTAAAATTTGTTAATTTCATTGCTTAATTAAGTTGTATATATAAATTTAAGTTGAGATTGATATATGATGTGAAACTTTCGTGTGTTTATGTCCAATTCTTGCCTAAGCGACACAATTCTCACTTAAGAAAGACCCTATTTTCCTAGTCCAATCATCTCAGGAAAATTAAGATTTTGGTTTTGTTAACTGTTGGATAAGACTGAAATTTTGATAGTTAATCCTAGACATATAGTTTTTTAGTTTGACTAGTTACAACTTCAATTGGAAAATTGATATATTTTAAAAAGATTTGATTATATATTAGGTATGTTGAAATTATTGATTGAGAATGATTTGAGAATTGAAATTGGAAATCTTGATACGTAGTTGTGTTATTGGTTTGAATCACAAAAGTTATGCATTATTGTTTTCTTGAATTGTGTAGAGTAGTTTGGAAATGCTTTGATTGGTTAAGTGGCTTTAGGGTTTTACATAAAATTGAAAGTAGTTTTATATGAGGCAAATTAAGGGGAATGTCATGAAATGATTACTTTTAGGAAGAGATTTTAAGGTTAATGGAGAGATTATATTGCTTGTTTAGTTGCATGGTTGAATTTTCCTAAGGAGGTGTGGCATTTGGAAAATTTGGGTTAGTCTTGATATGCATATTTTAGTGACTCGTAAATTTGGACCAATCTTGATATATTTTATTTTGGTGACTGGTAAATTTGAACCAGTTTGGATATATTGTATATTGGTGATTGGTAAATTTGGGCTAATCTTGGTATATCATACTTTGATGATTGGTAAATTTGGGTCAGTCTTGATATATCATATTTTGGTAAATTTTGGCATATCATATCTTATAGTAACCTCCTTGGCTAGGTTGGGCCAAAGGTAGGAGATGTTCATGGAAAGGTGTTTCCTTGGATGAATGGTGCGAAAATATGGTGGTAAATGATCTAAGGATGATGAACTAAGGTGTGGATGGTGTATAAGCTCATAACCTCTAGGAGATATAGTAGTGATGGTGTAATGTTTGGTGGCTCCAAGAGAGGTTAGGCAAAGAGGAAGGTGAATAGAGGAGCCTCATGGGTTGCTCTAGTATTGATTTAGGAAGTTTATAGCCTAAATTTGACAGCATAAGATTACATTAATCCAAGATCAAATACAAGGGTAGAGACACCTTTATTTATAGGCCAAGGGTGTCTCCTTATAACCCTAAAAACATGATCTTCCACTTTTGCTCTCATTGGCCAAAAGAAGAGGTCTTCTAAGGAGTGGACAAGTGTTCATAAATCTTCTCCAATAATGTGAAGACATGTGGCCACTCACAAAATACAATATTCTCTATTCCTAGAGTGCCATGTGACCACTTCTAAAAGCAAACACTCTTTAATGGTGAGGAACATGTGGCCACTACCAAAAAGAAATCTTCTTCACTCCTAGGGTACCTTGTGACCACTTCTAAAAAACAAATAATCTCTAATGGAAGCATGACACACACTTTTCACTTGGTTTAGATGTCTAACTTAAGGAAAATCTTATGATACTTAGGCCTTAGTACAAGCTTTAAACAAACCTACATTACATGGCCGAATACAATGGCCTATATATCCTACACTACTCTTTAATCCACACTGCATGATGGCTTCAAAGGTGACCCACAAGGTAGAGTTGATGTCATCTTCATAGATTGCTTCTATTTTCTTTAAAGTGCTTGACCAGATGTCATCTTCATAGATTGCTTCTATTTTCTTTAAAGTGCTTGACCATGGTTAAATAATTTTCCATCAATATCACTTTATAATTAAGCACTCTATAACATGTGCACAACTTTTAAAGTTTGAACAATTCCATATATCAAGATATTGAGTCTAGTTTTATAATTACATAGGTATTTGTGAATGGTGTTGTGATATAATTATTCTTTGATTTTATAATCTCATGATAAATATATGACTTTTTAAAGTCAAAATAAATATATAAATTCATATAAATTATTTGAATCTAGAATAAGTATGTTTATGATTTCGATTACAATATAAATTGTGTTGTTATGAATGATTTTATGAAATTTAATAGTAAAGTTATATATCAGAGTAATAATAAAAGTTTAGAGTGAATTATTATATTAGTATGATGATAGACTACATCCGAAATTTAATATAAGAAAAGAACAATTCATTTTATATATAGTATTTAAATTCCCATGATAATTATTATAATTTCATTAGATTATTCTTATATTATGATTATAGTTTTCACGTGCAGTATAAGTATATTTATATACACAAAAATAAATATTCACGATCGATAACGAGTATATAATGTTCTAAATGAAAATAAATCATATAATGTTCTAAATAAAAATAAACATATATACATTTATATATTATAGTATTTAGCAGATTCCTTTGCTCAATAAAAAATATTTTTATTTTAAAAAAGTTAAATTTAAATATTTTATAAAAGTATAAATATTTAATATGTATATATATATATATATATATTATTTTGAACTAAGTAGAGTTATTTTCATTTTTTTCTTAATTAGATTTTTTTTTATTTTCTAAGTCATCCAACAACCCTATTATATTTTGGAAACATTAAACTGAATACTTATATTTTTTATTATAAATTAAGTTAAATTTACTTCACATAATAACTATATTATTATTATTATTATATAATTAAAATAGATTATTTAATCCACCTGCTTATAAAATTATAATTAAAATTTTCAGTTATTTTAAAAAAATTAATTATATCTAAAAAATTATTTTATCAAGTAAAATCACATTATTAATTTATATAATAAATAAACAAATAAAATAACTATTTAAATATTATTAAAACAGAAAAAGAAAAATTAAAGTATAAGTCTATGATAAAAATAAAAAATAATTATAATAAAAATATACTAAAAAAATACAAAAATAGAGTCACTCCCAATCCACCTTAAAATGGTCAAATCGAATTCAATTTTGATTTATAAATTAAAAAATATTACTTTTTCAGTCCATTGATTGGAGTTCAACTAATGCAAACACGTGGTAAGGTGGATGTTTAATCTCAGGTTGAGACCTTATTATTAATTAGTTAATTATTTATACTAAACTGTTTAATACCATACATAACAGTATCCCACAGGAATATAAATGACTCTGAATCAACACTGACACGTCACCAAACAAATTAAAACATGCACACCGAGAATGACGTGGATTGGATAAGAATCAACCCAATGTCCATTTTTCACTTCCTTTTTTCTTGGTCAAAATTGAAACTTCCTATTTCCCTTTCAGCTAAAATTCAAAATTGTAGCTAAAACCACATCCATGGTTTCAAAAAATTACAAATAATAAAAATCAAAGCTTCTTTTTTTCATCCTCCAAGATCTAAACGTATGGTTACAGCTTCACCCCTTCTTTGTGTTGTACACGTTTCCATTTACTTGACCAGAAAAATGAAATCGTGCCATATTCAAAAATATCTTGAACTTTACTGTCAATAATTAACCAACTCCTATGGCGGTTTTGTTAGAAAAAATTAAAATAATTTTAAGAAAAGAAAAAGGATAGAGTTGTAAAAGAATATTTTAATTATATATAAAGAAAATAATAAAAAAAAAAAATAGAATTATGTGTGACTGCGGTTACGGTTGTTTACTCCCTCAGTTGCTTCGTCTTGTGGTAGTGGTGACACTCTGCGTTTGATTTGATCACACATAATTCCCCTTTCGTTTTCCATCTAATAATTTCTCCTCACACAAAAACCAGTTAATGGCTACCCTTCAATTCCACCACAACTTTTCTCAGATATTCTTCTTCTTCATCTTTTGCTTTCCTTAGAGCTAAGCAATAATTTCTCTGCCCTTCTCGCTCTCAAAACGCTGTCGTTTTCATGTCTTCACAATCGGCACGCTGGTAGCACCTGCGGAAGAAGAAGAACCAGCAGCGGTAGTTCACATGGGATTGGGAAAAACTGTAAGAAGAAGAGGAGTCATCGAAGGTTCTAGAACCGCCGCCGATGCCGATGGACCTGTGTGCCCAAATCCAGAGATCCTTCGACCAACGTTACACCTCCCACGCTCGCCACTCGCTCGACGAATTGCCTGACAGCTTCACCATCACTGACCCCCACATCCCGGGCCACCCTATCGTTTTCGCAAGCCCGGGCTTCCTCAAGCTCACGGGCTACGCGCGCTGCGAGGTCCTCGGCCAGACCGCCGCCATCTTCCAGGGCCCGGGCACTTCCCGGAGGTCCGTCATGGAAATCCGCGAGGCCGTCCGAGAGGAGCGCACCGAGCAGGTCGTTTTGCTCAACTACCGTAAGGACGGCACGCGGTTTTGGATGCTATTCCGCGTCTGTCCCGTGTTCAGCGCCGACGGCGGCGCCGTCGTTCACTTCGTCGCTGTTCAGGTCCCGCTTCATAAAAAGGACGGCTCCGGCGTCAGGGATTTCGGCTTCGGGTGCTGTCGGAAGGAAGTGTGCACTGATTCGTTATCGGAGCTTGGTCGCGTGTGTTCCGTGGAGCAAGTGTTGGAACGTGATGTCATTGGTTGGCTTGTTTGTTTTTGCATTTTGCCATTTTCCTTTTCAGTTGAGAGCTTTGTGTTAAATATTGCTTCACCAACTCTGAGAAGTGTTGGTTGCGCACAATTAAAAATGATTTCAGGATAAAACACAGATATGTGTGCTTCTGTTCGTGTTTTTTTAATTAGGATTGTAGTTTAATCTTCTTAATCTATCTAAAATATACTTTTATTATATCAATCGCGGATATGGAATGGAACTCATGATTAGAATTCTGGCAATAAATTTTAACCTGTATTCTGAAAACCATGAATACCCTTTTTGATGTTGTGTTTTTAGGGAAAATAGTTGCATCTTCAATGGATTTAAAAATGTTTACAAAAAAAAGTCATCATAAATTGATTAAGTAAAACATTGAATAAAAAGATCAAAATCACAACGAGAACTGGATTTAAGTTTTCTGCTAGTTCTAAATCTTGCATCCTTTTCTTTATTCATACTTCTACTTGCTGAACAGAAGAAGTTAAATGCATTTTACATTTGATGCAGAATTAATGTGGTAGCCTCATGTGGTCTCGAAATTGTGCTAGTGGTTTGGTTTATACTGATTTATTAGCTTTGTCAGATGCAGAATTGGAGAGGGAAGATCCGTGTGTGGCGAGTGATGAGGAGATGCGAAGTGCCGCCACTGCCATGGACAATATCTTCTCTGTGCTAACCCATTTTAGTGAAGCAACTGGCAGATTTGTGTGTAGGAAGAGGTGCAGCATTCCTGACGTGGGTCTTTTAAGCACATCCTTGATTATTTCTCTTGGTAGAATCAAACAAAGCTTTGTATTGTGAGTTATTGGAAATGTCTAGTTTTGGTATTACTTTACCAAGAGCTTTATCCTTTTTGCAGATCCTTAATTTTTTGTTTATATGGTTTTGAGTTTCCTTGCAGAACAAATCCTCATTTATCGGACATGCCTATTGTTTATGCTAGTGATGCCTTCTTGAAATTGACAGGTTCTAAAACTATTTCCTTGCACAAATTGAGTTTTGTTTTGATAAACTTTTCAACAAGTACTTATAAGGAAAAAAATAAGGCAAATGAATTACACTTTTCTTTTAGTTAAAATCAACTTATGGATTCCAACTTTTATAGAAGTGCTCTCATCTAAGTTTTTCCAACAACTGATGTGCATAAGTTGATTGAAGAAGCTTGATTCATTTATCTTTTCTTTTCTTATGCTACTTATTGAAAAATTTATCCACCATAACGAAAGCCTCACGCTTATTTACAGCTTAATGCTGGGATCTGATGTAAGGATATAAAACCAATAGCTGAAATTTACTTATGTTTTAATTATTCCATTACCTGAATAGGTTATGAAAGAAGTGAAGTTTTGGGTCGCAACTGTAGGTTTTTAGGTGGAACAGATACTGATACCTCTACTTTATATCTGGTAGTATGATTTTCTTGCCATAGTTTTTAAATGTTGTCTTCCTAATTTGGCAACTTGGAGTCTCGGAATAATGGAAATTAACTTTGGGATTATGCCTTTTTCTTGTTGTTTACAGATAAAGGAAAGCATTAAAGCTGAACAACCATGCACAGTACGTATTTTGAATTACAGGTTAATACTTCACTTTTGATTCTGCTGCCAAAGCTGTGAAGTTTATTTATTGAATATACTAATATTTTGGACACTGGCAGGAAGGACGAAAGTTCATTTTGGAATTTTCTTCACATCTCACCTGTTCGTGATGCTTCTGGCAAGGTAATCTTGGCAAAGTATTCCTTAACTGAGCTACAAATCTTAAACATCCGTTTTCTAGTTTCTGTTAGTCATTTGTTTTTCTAAGTCTAATTGGAGACAGGAGAGAATTTTAACTCAACCAAACATGAATATGGTCTTGATATTGGTAAAGAGATGACAGCTACTATTTTTCCTGCTTTGAACAGTACCATTTTTTAAATATTATAATCAGTCAGGTCCTAATGTGTAACTATATTTAAAATTATGAATTTTTTGTGGTTGTTTGTTAACGTATTATATGATTATGAACTCTGAAATTTGTCAGTCGTTGTGCATAATAAGTGGTTTGTTGCACTGGAAGAAAAACTTTCATTAAGGAAGAAATGGTTCATATTGTGATAAAACTTTTCCTATTTTGTTTGCTTTTACCTCTTGTTACTCCTCTCCGCCGCACCCCCAAAATTGAAAAAAAAAATAATTCAAGAAATGAAGTCAGTAAACTGATTTGCAAAATTTTACAATTTATACAAAATTGCTTCATTGGAGATTGCACGACTGTAATTATTGTGTAAGTTTGGGTGATGTATCCGCAGATAACTTGATGGATGTATCATTTGCTGCTAAAGTGTTGTGGTGAATAGTAGTAGCTGAAATTGTAGATGATGGCTTAATAATATTCACAATTCTGACGTGGTTATTTAGGATAACTTTGATAGTCCATGTTATGGTATTGTCTGGTTACAATTTTACATGCAAACACTTGGTCTTTTGTTTGCCTGTTTGATTGGTACCTTGATGTTCCCACATTCTCATTTTCTTTCTGTGGTTGAAGTAATGAAAAATCCTGATTCTGGCCTTCTCTTGCCTCCGTGGTTTCAGTTATCAATAATCGTAAGTCAGTTGGCTGAATTTGTTTTCATATTGATGCAAATCATATATGTATTCTTATGGGTTTTCGCTGAGTTAAGTTAGTCAGGGATGAACATCCATTACGTGCACTTTGGGAAAGACGTGATCCTTCATAGATGGGTTTCAAGTGTGATACATCATGTGATGGTCTTTCACATTTATGTGTCTTGAATCTGATGATTTGTTACCCAGTTTATCGTGCTTCCATACAAGCTAAATTGAAGCCCTACTAATTAGAGTGATCGATGCTGTTGTTCAGGTTGCATACTTTGTGGGAGTTCAAATAGAAGACAGCAATAAAAACGACGATAGGCAGTGTTTGAGTCCAGAGAAAAGGCAGCTTAGTGTGGTTGGTGTAGTGAAGGTTGCAGTGAGGAGTTTATCAATGAGTGCGGGATCTTCAAAGTCGTAGCACAAGGATCTTGTGAGTTCGTTCCTTACAATATTCATCCATTGGGGACAAATGGTCAATCTCAACCAGGATCGTTGAGATGATAGAAAGAAGTTAAAAAATTAATTGTGAAGAGAAAAAACAATCCATATATTGTAAGAAAACATTCTGCTTTCCAAGTCTATAAATAAAATGTATTCTATTTCCGCCTTCTGCTTTGAAAAGAACTTTATTTACCGTAATTTAGCAATAAAAATTTACTTGCACTAATTTCACCTTCTCCTTCTCTATAATATACAACTCTGTAGTTACTGATATATACATAATATGTATATATGTATGTATTCAGACTTTAATTAAGCAATGAATGCCTTCATATATTTATACTAGGCATTTATTGCAATTCGTAGATTAAGATCTAATGATAGTTTTTATAACAGACTGGAAGATGAATTGCAATCTATATCCAAGTATTAGAACATTAAACTTTATTTTGTTCTCTCTCTTTTTCTAAAATACTACAATTAATGAATGAATAACTTAGCTCATTACTGCTTTACATAGTTAGAGTTAGAATACTTCAACAGGATATTATTAAGGACCACTTTAATTTCGTCCTTCTAATGCTCAGATTTTTTAATATTTTATTTTTATTAATCCATTATTTGTAAAATTTAATGCAAACATGAATTACTCTTGTCAAATATGTTCTTATTTTTTTCACTTAAAATTTGATTGATTTGCATAAGTATATATTGTTGTAATATGAAATGAAAGTGACAAAGTGAGAAATTATATAATTATTTAGCTAAAATAAAAGAAATACATTTAACGTTTTTTTTTGTTTAAAAGCTTTAAAAATATGAACAGGAATGGAGTATTATTTAATTAAAAATAAATATATTATTATTCGTGAGTACAGGGCTTTTTTTATCCTAAAAAAGAGAGTAAATGAACACTTTTCTCATAAAGAAGTGAGAGCAAATCATTGTTCATAAATTAGTAGGGTTGATAAGGTTGACTAACGCCAGCTGTTAGTCTTTTGATTGGACATCTTGTGATTGATTGAGTTAAGAATTAGGAATTGACTTAATCATCAATGACCATTAATCCCTAACCTAAAAAAAAATAAAACAAAAAAAATAAAGTGAGTGATGAGATAAGATTAACCAAAAGTAATGGATATGTTAAATAGAATAGAAAATTCCCAAGGTAAGATGAAAAGGGAATTAAAAGATGTAAAAGAATAATGGTCAAAAGTCAAAAGCTCAAACACTCTCCACCCCATACCCACATGCATGAACAAAGGCAAAATGAGTAATTCAGTTTCCTCAAATACTTTCTTTCTGTCTAAACCATTTTCATTTCACCTGAACCCAAACCGCACCGCTCGGAACTCCAGCGTGCACGATAAAAAGCATGTAGAACCCAGGTGGCGCCACAGCCAGCGAGGGGGGCGCACGCGCCACCACTCTGTACCCTGACGGCGCCACCTGCTCAACCCCCACCACCTCCAGCAAAAGCAACCTCTGGTTCATCGCGAACGAGTGCGTCGTAAATGACGGCGCCACCAGCGTCACTCCCACCCCTCCCACACGGTACTCCCGTACCAAAAAATTCACCGCAAACACCTTTCCATACGACGCCGTATTGTTCGTAGCCTCAACAGCGACTATCGAGGGACGCATTGAGTCAAACTCTGTCCCCAAATACTCCGGGTAATACGCATCCAAACTCAACTCCGTCGGGTACGGGTTTGCCCGAAAATCATAAACCCTATGCGGGTTGCTCCCGCCCACTAAAACCCTGCCATCTGGTACCAGCACAGCGGACGAGTGATACATCCTCGGAGTACTCGCCGGCGCCAGTAACTGAAACCTCGGAAACTGGTCAACCAAACCGGGTCTATACAAAACCGGATGCAAAACCGGGTTGGCCGCGTTCTCCCACCCGGCGGTACCATTCATTGCACCGTTCAAGATAATGACATTCCCATTGGGAAGCAGAACCATGTCAGGCATAACCCTCGGCGTGGGCATTGTTTCCATGACCCACACAGGGTTCGAATCCGTCACTCTCAACCTCCCGCACGTTCGGGAAGCTTCTAGAAAGATCTTCAACGTGTTGGCCAAGCTAAACGCGCCGGGGTAGGCCCCGCCGCATATCATAATTTCGGCGTCGGGCAAACGCGTTCCGTTGAGACCCGTGAGGTTTAACGGGAGGAGAACGGAGGAGGCTGTGCTGGGGTAGTTTCTTTTTTCTTGGCCGGGGATGGTGGGGAAGTTGCGGAGGACTTTGTTGGTGGTGAAGTTGAAGAGGATGGAGTTGCGGTTGGCGAAGATGAAGAGGTTTCCGTCTGGTAAGAGGTGCAAGAAGGGGTAAAGATTGTTCTCCTCGCCGCGGTTGGGGTCACGCGTGTGTTTCAAGAAGGGAAGGTAGTGGAACGACGAGGAGGCGACGTCGTTTTTGGGGACGAATTCGTAGGTGAAGGAGTTGCGGCCACCCACGACGATGATTTTCCCCGAGGGAAGGATTTGATTGGAGGAGTACCAGCGGCTGTTCGAGAGGCTGTGGTTGCGAAGTTCGCGCCAGTCGCAGGTATTGTGTTGGGGGCAGGGGGTGAAGGAGCGGAGGGTGGTGTAGCCGTCGTTGAAACCGCCAGTCTGGAGGAGGGAGCCGTCGGGGGTGAGAGCCCCGGAGGAGCACCAGGCGTCGGTGCGGAGGGTGAGGGGGCGGAGGGTGTTGTGGGAGAGGTCGTAGAGGATGGAGTGGGCGGTGCAGTCAAGCTTGAGGGCGAGGTCGTGGGGGTTGAAGCGGCAGCGATGGTGGGAGAGGGAGATGTTGGAGGGGCCGAAGTCGGTGCGGTCGAAGATTACGACCTTGTTGTCGTACATTACTTGCATGTGCATGGCGGAGATGCCTATGCTGCGCTGCAGCTCCACCCAGTGACCTCCTTTGGTGGTTGTACCATTTTCAATGCTAATTACGACCTCAAAGAACATGCTTTGAACAAGAATAAGAAAGAAAGATGGAAGCTTCTTGATCTTGAAAGCCATGGTAAGTGTTGGGATATGGTGCTGTGTGCAATGATGTACTTTTACTAGTTTTGTGGTGAGTTGTTTCTCTTTCTAATTTCTTTTCAATGGTGTTTCTCTTGTCATGATAGGGTGCAGAATACATGTATGAATTGCAGATGAATTTATTGTGGATATCTAGTTTGTTGTGAGTGATGAAGAAAGAAAACATGCAACAATGGCACGATCAGTTCGTCCGAGAAAAAACAGGGCCCAAGCCTACCACGGTTTCAGGAGGACACTTGGAAAATTTGTGCTTTTGCCTCATTTTATATTATTACTTTATTTATTAAATAAGTAATAATTCTTACAAAAACAAAAATCTCATTTCCATCTAATTTTCATTTCTCTTTTTATACGTACATGTAAAAGGACAGATTAATTTTAAAGCAACATTTTTGTGTTTACAGATGTTTCCTTTTAAGTAAGGATTTATAAGGTTATGAGACTAAATGATGAATCGTTCTTACGTGTTATTAATGATTTCTTAAAATAATGTGTAATTGATATTAATTATTCTATTCCATTCACAAAACTTAATTCTAACATATAATTTAAGAAACTGAACTTGGTTTGGCGCCTAGCTTTTGTATTTTGAGCATTATTTTCTATATATGTTAAACAATTTGGCATACATTAATCACTACATATTCTTTGTTTTTATATCTGAAAAAACAATTGATTGCAGGGAGTATGAGTGAATGGGGCCAGCAATTAAAACACTTTAATTGGAAAGATTGACTGTGGAGGTTAGACCTCTGATTAACTACATTGAGTAGCATGGATCAGTTTTGTCTAATTTGAATAGAAACTCAGCTTGCACAACAGGAATTCCTCAGTAATTGTGAAGCATGATGTTATCGAATTGATTTTGTACTCTGTATAACTAAATTACTATTGGTCCTACCAAACCAGACATATGATCTACAACTTACATATAGTTGAAACACGACTCCCTAGACCGGATGATGCAAAAGTCGATATCTATGGTCTATTAATGATACGGCGCGAAAAGATTACATATTGAGTTTCATCGTAATTCGATAATTGGGCTTTAAGATTCATGGGCTTTTTTCCACGTGTATCTCCAACTCTTTCCTATTGTATTTTTCATTTTTATAAGGTTTAATCATTTTCGAAAATTTTTATTTGTCCACAATCATCTCATTTAGGTTCTTGTATTATTTTCTTGTATTATTTTCTGTAAAATTGTGTGTCTTTAACTTGCTCAAATTTTAGTGACGTGGTGGAATTTATTTTATTTAAAGTTTCAAATAAAATCTCAATTCCAATGAAATTATATCAAGTGTCATGTTTGAATTCTGTTACCTCTAACTCTTTTTCCGGTGCCATAGAATCCAATAGCCCCCAAAGTTTTTTTCTCTTCCTCCTCCTGGTCACCAAATAATTTCTCCGTCGAACTCACAGTGGCCGGATAAAATAAAATAAAAAAGAAAAAGAGAAAGACGAATACGGGTAAGATTGTGGGTGTGTGTGAGTGTTGGAAGGGAATAAAGATGGGAGGGTTTACTGGGCATGACTGAACATTGTGCAAGGTAGTAGTCTAAAAATGCAAAAGGATACGAGAAGCATTATGGTAAAATGGTGGTGTCAGAGAATAACAAAAGAATGATGAAATATGTATGTGAGATAAGAAATGTTATTGGGGTGATCAAATTGTGGAGGAGGGAAGAGAAGAGAAGGTACCATAGGAAAGGAAGGCAGTGAGATAGAAGTCAATCTAGAATGCGTCTAGCACCAAGGCGATCGAGCTGCAAGACTATTGTAGAAACCTTCAAATTGTCGTGGCTAAGAAAGGCGTGAATCATGTGTTGGGCAATGGCATGTCCGGTGGGCTCATCATCAATGACGACAACGGCGTTGAGGCCAGCGCCACTAATGATACAGCCAAAGGCCCCAGCCTAAAGGGCAACCTTCTTAAGAGCCTCCATGCCGGGAATTAAGGGGCCACGCCGGGGCTCAACGATCTTGTTAGAGGACAAAGCCTTCCCCAAACCAACCATGTCACCCTTCAACACCGCCGCCACCAAAGCGCCAGACTGACTACAATCCCAAACGTGGTGTGCCATCCCAATCTCGCCGGGGAGCGCTGTGTGCATCTTCTTCGTCGGGGCTTCGAATTTAGGACTCACTAGCACGAAATACAACTCCTTCTTCTTGGGAAACTTTAGCTCTACCATCTGCAGCGGCTCATAGCTCTGAATCAGCACGAAACGCCCCATGATCGATGGGGTCACGTCGTCCGCGTGATACCCCGAAACCTTCTCTTCCGATTTCAACGATGCCACAACAAGATCCTCCACGCTCAATCTCTTCCCAAACATCTCGTTCACCGCCATGGCCGCAGCGGCGCCGCAAGCAGTGCTCGATCCCAAACCGCTTCCCAAAGGCAAGCCCTTCTATAGGGAGAGTGAGAGGCCGACGGATCAAATGTAGAGCATTTTCATGACTTCGATGGTCGAGATGCTAGCGCAGTTCCATAGAGTGTTTTTGCTGAGCTTGTCGGGAGCGTGGCCGGTGATGTCGGAGATGCATATCTCGTCAGGTGAACCTGTGGGTCGACCCTGACGAAGACAATTGCCCCATCCCGTTGATGACACAACCTAGGAAGTCGAAGCTGGGACCGAGATTGGTGTTAAACTGCTTTTCGGTCGCAAAAAAACATAACAGTTTGCCCAAAATGAAGTATAGGGACTTAGTTTGCCTACTAATGACGTATGGGATAACCAAGGATCAATCCAACCACTTGGAAAAATTTAGTTTAAAAATGTAGAGTTAAATCCTTTTATTTTACTTACTATTTATTAAGTGGGAAAAAGAAAATTGAATTTTAAAAGAAAATAATTAAAAATTGAAATCTGCTTAAACAGAATAAGAAAATAAAATGCAAGAAAGAAATTAAAGACTGAAACCTAAGCTAAAGTATGGAATCTATATATAACAGAACAAAACCTAAACTAAAATGAGAAATGAATGTTAGTAAAATGCTAAAGATAAAAGATATACAAGCATGAAAATTGGAATTAAATCACGGATACATGACAGTAGCAATTTAAAAGCTATACAACGCATCTAACCTAAAGCGAAACAACAAAATACTAGTATCAAAATCCGAAACATAAGTGCAATCACAACAATCAAACTGCAGAATCTAAACTTGTAGAGAAAGTAAATCACCACCAAAAATTAAATCGAACCTAATCCAGATGTTATCAGAAAGAAATTGAAAGCTGTTTCGATAGGGTTGTGGAGACCAAGATCCGAACCTAACAACTCTGCTCTGCTCCTTCTCTATGTTGCTTTCACCGTGTTGTATTTTTCTTTCTCTTCTCTGATTCTCTGAGTAAGGTGGGCCAAAATGTTTCGGTAGGATTGTGGAGACCAAGATCCGAACCTAACAACTCTGCTCTGCTCCTTCTCTATGTTGCTTTCACCGTGTTGTATTTCTCTTTCTCTTCTCTGATTCTCTGAGTAAGGTGGGCTGGATACCTGCAAAGGCACTCCGACGCTCAAGTCAACAGGGGTGTTGTTAGAATAAGAAAATCTTTCTTAATTTTCTCTTAGGGGAAAAAACGTACATTTTTTCTGATGTGCTTTGTATATTTAAATCAGCATAATAAACCGTTTACCTGAAAATCCGGTCAGTTACTGAAGTTGACTGTTTAGAAGTTGTAACCGCCAAATCGTGTGTTGATACTGAGTCAATTACTTCCATGATATATGACCGTGATTCACGGCGCTATTTGGTCAAGACGTGTAACTGCTCATCCGTAACCGCTAGATCATGATGTCGCATACTGTATGTTGATCATCATGCGTGCCGACCTAAGTGGACGACGTGTCGCACATGTGCCTCACGTCTCGACGTTACTTATTCGGTTGTCGAGCCTCAGATGGTCGAGCACGCCACGTGGTCGTATGTCACTACGGTCGGTTATCAAGTGGTCGTCGTCGGGTTATTAGTCGACCGTTGGAGGATTAGGTAGTCAACCATTGGAGGATTAGGTATCCAATAGTACAAAAGCTGTAATTGAACTAAGAAACCAATTAAACTCCGTTGAATCAAATTCAGAATCATAAAATGTACATGAAACAAAGAAAATCATAGTAAATGAAATTGCATTGTAAAGAAAAGAAAGATTATAAGAACAAGTTCCGATAGAGGAGGATCAAAGCCACCGCGGGCTATCAACACCGCGAGTGCTTAAACCAAAAGCAAAGAAACGAAAGAAACAATCGATTGAAACCACCATGATCAATCCAAATCCAGAATCTATATTATGAAAAACAAGTAAAAACTCTAAGAAAACCGAAAATCTCTTACAAAGAGTTAGGGTTGGATAAAAATAATTGATATGTACTGTACTATAGTTAACTATACTATATTATACTTAAAAAAAACAGATCCACTTTTACTAAAAGTTCAGTATACTATTTTATGGTTTAGTTTTTAAAAACTAAACTTATAACACTTCCCGTTTAGTTAACTGTGAGAACTGTATTTACTCTTTTCTCTTCTCTAGTTCTAGTTCAACTGTTTCGTCTTGCCAAAAACCGTTATTTAATAATAAAATATTAATAAAAGGAACTGTTCACATAAAAAATTAATAATGAAATTTTTAAGACAAAATTTTTTTATCACAATTTTTTATATTTTTTTTATCAATAAACATATATTACTTTTTAAATAATATTATTTTAAGTAATAAAAGTAAAATATTATTTTTTAAATTTAATTTTATTAAATGATTAAGTAATAGAAATCATAAAAGAAAAAAAGACTATATAAAAAATAATACTTTAAATATATTATATTCTTTAACATGTTATTAAATATGTAGAAATATGTTAAAAAAACTTTTCACGATATTAAAATGCGTGTAAGCGCACATACTAAAATAACTATTTATTTTAAAAATCAACTTACTTTAAAATAAATATCAATATTATTATTTTTAAATGATAGTATTTTATAGACTAAAACTAAAATATATTTTGAACATTAAATTTTATTAAATGATTATATAATAAAATATCATAAAAAATAGTAATATAGCAAAAATAATTAATATTATAGAAATATCAAATGACAAAAATATTAACAAACGTTTATTAAGAGTAAATCATATTTTATTATATTATAATAATTAATAAATATTAGTTTAATTTTTACATAATAAAATATAAATAATAAATAATTGATTAATAAAAAAATTTTATGAGCAACAAAATAAATATAAATAAAAAATTATTTTAAAATAAAATAAGTAGATAAAAAGATAAAAATAAATTATATACACATATAAAACAAAAAAATATAAATAAAAAATTAAAAAATAATATAAAATGTAAAATAATATTCATGAAAAAATAAATATAAAAAAAATAAATAATAAAATAATTTTCATACACATATAATAACAAAAGAAATATAAATATAATAAAAAATAATAATATCAAATAATTAAAAACTTAATTTGTAAGATACTTATAAATAAAATAAAATAAAAATATTAAAATAAATTTCAATTAAAAAGAACATGTTATACTATTCAGTTTAAAAACTAGTATAATTCAGTTTAAAATTAGTATAGTTAGTAGTTCAGTTTAGTTTATATCGCAGTTTAGTACAATTTAGTATAGTTCAGTTCAGTCCAGTTTGATAAAACAAAAAAACAGTTCAGTCCAGTTTGATAAAACAAAAGTTTTACAGCTCAGTTTAGTTTAGACAAATTAGTTTTTAGTTCAGTACATATTTTAGTAATACAGTGCAGTTCAGTTCTATTTGTCCACCCCTACCTAGAGCTAAGAATGGTGTCTGTCACCCACCACCCGTTACCGCAAAACTATTTACTTGCCCTTTTTATAGGGTCAGAGACAGAGGGAAAGGGAAAAAGGAAACCTTGACAGCTCTTGAAGCTTCTCCTCTACGCTTCCTCTTCTCGATTGGACGACTCTCTTTACTTTTCTCATTTTGCTTTTCCACCCTCCGATCATCTTCATCTCCTTGCAGAACAATCTCTGGTCACGTGCGTGCTTTAGGTCTCCTTTGGTTCATCATCACGAGCTATGGAGCTCAAACCCTTCTCTTCTCGCGTAGGAAGCCCAAGCTTTTCAGAATGTTTCCTCCAAATGAATTGCTAGGCAGAGAGACCCCTAAAGAAATCAGCTTCAACCTCTCCCAAAACATTGTGTTTCACTAGACTTTTTCAAAAGGGCTTCAGCTCATCTCCATCGCAGCCCATTTCAGTGCAACAGACTTCTTTTCCCCTCCGCAAAGCATCAGCCCGCCAAAAGCATTCCAATTCCCTCACAGCAGCTCGAGAGATGCTCCTTCCACATCCACTCAATACTCCCTACACCTCCCCATGACCAAATTGCCCTGCAGTAAATTTTCACCAACAACATTAACCTACTTTCATTAATTATTGCTCTCCTCTCCTCTATAACAAATGCACCCCCACACACCAGGAACCTCTACACACAGAAATCATTCATGCGTTTCTTCTTCTTCTTCGCGAGCTAGATTGTGATGGTGGGGTAAGTCTGCGTGGTGTGAGTCAGTGTGGTGGTGGGCTGTGCTGGAACGTTTGTGGTGGTAGTTATCGGAGCAGCAGGAGGAGCTTCGTCTCAGGTGAGCGATGTCAATCCTTCAACGGATGTGATGATCCGTCGACGGATATGAACATTCGCTGAAGGGGTAACGAATGTCAACATCTGTTCCCCCTTCAACGGATGTCAACCAGATGATGAAGGTGAAGAGGATCTAGATGGGGTCGTGGCTCATGGTCAACATCGGGCCGCTGTGAAGTCAAGAGATCTGGCCGCTGGTCAACTGCAGCTCCAATAATATATGGATGTGAAACCCTCCTAAATCATTGTATGTATCCATCGACACATTCTGAAGGGGATGATGCAAGTCTCACATTCATAATAACATGATCACTGAAGTGCAACCACGCATGATCAACAACGACTACATCTGCATCTGCAACGACAGTGGGTGGTCTTGGAATCTCCTGGTAAAACCCAACTGCCTCATCACACGCTCAAGCAAATGACGGGAAAGGTGTCACCAATTCGAATCCATCTAGAATACATGCATATGCTGAACAATGGACGAATGCCTTGATGTCCCTCATACGGATGTCATACAACTCCACTGTATGTAAGGCCATCCACCTGTGACCGAATCTCTGCAAGAGTGGAACTCTGCCTAGGGCTCTGCCACCTAATGGCACGTGGTGTTGTGTCATCATAAGATGACACCAATCGCCTCCTACCCATGGTAGGAAAATGCTCGTATATCCAACTCTAAAAGTAATTATTGAATTAAATATTTTCCAACTTCGGACATAGTAATAAGTAAATGAAGTAAATGTGCAAGGTATATGTGTACCTAAAACAGAGTCAGATATCCAGCCATCTGTCTCGTGGAAGCCATACTCGCATCTCCGAGCTGCTCGTACAAATGGGCGAGTGCAACAACGCCCCAAGCATATCTGTCACACGCGTGTATATCTCTAAATAATAGTAAGTATGACACGCGTATAAAAGTGACACTCTTATTTGCGAAAATCGTGCATCCTACTAGATGCAACAGATATGCTCTAGTAGCATAATCCCATTGTTGCGACTGACACCTCTGACCATATATATCTCTCAGCCAGTTCAGTCTGACTTTCGGACCACGTGCCTCCTCCATCTCAGCACCAATTGTACCACCATCAACGCCAAGCAGGTCCACAAGAGCTGAACGAGTCTCCTTAAACTCCAGCTCCTCCAAATCACATAACTGAACCATCACCGGGAGGTGAAGCAAAGTGGACACATCGTCAAGAGTGATCGACATCTCCCCTACACGGAGATGGGAACTACTCATCTCAAAATGTCATCTCTCTATGAAACCAAGCAAAAAGCCTTTATCAACATAATCATAGGAAATGTCTATGAGAGGCATCAAACTAGAATTCAACACAATGTGTTGAATTCCCTCGACGCACGGTCGTAACTTATTAACTTTTTTACCGTGCGAGATCAACTTTAGCATGTCCCCTCAATCCTACAAAACAATATTTAATATAAATTGTATTCGAAAACAAATTAATAATTCAAATTTAAGTTCTGCACTCACCTAGCCTTGCGAAATACCATAAGCAACATGCTAAACATAATGCGTCAGCAATGAAGCATCAAGTGGACCTCCAGGAAATCCACCGATATCCTCTTTTATGTCACCAACATCTGCATCCCTCTCCTCATCATCATCGTGGTCAGGGGCTTGAAATGCGTCCTCCTGAACATCACCCTCATAGGCCTCCTCCTGAACATCATTCTCATAGGCCTGATATGCCTCCTCCTCAATCGCTTGATCCTCAGCAATAGGGTCATCATGAATAGGAGTTGCACGCCTTCTCCGAGCCGAAGCTGTAGGTCATCTCCTAGCTTCACCCTGTGTAGAACTCTCCCCTCGAGAACTCTCTTTGTGAGAAGTATGACATGCATCGCGTGTTCTTTCCATTTCTGATAAAAATTATTTTATTTAAATTAATAATTATTTCATTAAATTATAAATCATTCTTTCATTAAATAAAATAAAATTAATTTACATATAATTTCCTAAAGATATTATAATAAAAATTTACATTTTAAATAGTATATAAATTATTTTAAAATATAACAAACTAATAAACTAAAAACAAACTTAAATAAACTTAAATAATAATAATTTCATTAAATCAAATAAATTAAATTAAATTTACGTTACATTTTATAAAAAAAAATACTTAAATAGTAAATAAATAAAAAAAAACCCGCCCACAGCCCTACGGATGTCCCATATCCGTTTCGCCTTCAACTTCAAATGGATCTACGACATCCGTCGACGGATATGGGACATCCGTTTCAGTGCCAAACGGATGTGTGACATCCGTTTCAGTGCCAAACGGATGTGCGATATTCGTTTCAGTGCCAAATGGATGTGCGACATTCGTTTTGGCGCTCCGGTCATCTTCTCCACAGAAACACCACAACAGATAACCAGAAACGCACCCACAACACCCATCTGCGATCAAAACCCACAAAACAAAACATAGAACACCTATTCAATTCAAGATTTTTAAACAAAACTAACCTCCACCAGCAGCTGTTTCCACCCACGAACCACCGACGTACCACCACCTCCACACCACCGCAACACGAACACCCACACCACCGCACCACCAACGGCTCTCCGACGGCACCAAACGGATCTCACGAGACTGAGAGAAGGATGTGGGAAGAAAGTGAGACGGATGTGGGAAGAGAGTGAGAGACGGACGGATGTGGGAAGAGAGTGAGAGACGGATGTGGGAAGAGAGTGAGACAAAGTGGGGAGGTGCGGTTGAATGACAGGAGAGATGAATAATTATTTAGGGTTTTAAAGTTAAAGTAAAATGTTAAAATTTTAAGGATGATTTTGTCATTACAAATTTTATGGGGAGGTGCAGGGAGTATCGGTGATGGTGGAGGGAGCAACCTTCCAGCAGTTCATATATTACTTCAGCTTTTAAGTTGTTCTTGGCTCATTTTTATTCGGCCCAATTAGCAGCACCAACCCAATCTATTTTAGCTCAAATTCTTCTTCAGCTCAATACAGTCCAAGGTTCCTGCTAGCTTTCCAAGTCCAATCAAATCCAAATTTTAAAAAAAATGAATTAAATGGTTAAAATGAAAATAAGAAGAAACAAAATATGAAATAAAAACCTAATTAAAGAAAAACATTTTTATTGAAAGAATTTTAGAAAAATACTCCTAAAAAACCTATTTTTGACTACAATTTTACAAAACTACAAATTTAAACTAAAATCTTAAAACTAACCTAATTCTAGAAAATTAGAAACTAAAAGAAACTAAAAATACCTTTTAAACACAGAAAAATGGGAAAAAAATAGAGAGTTAACAATTGGTGGTGGGAGCAAACGCTTTGACGAATGTGGTTACGGGTCGGCGCAACCGGAAGAGCGAAGGAGGAGGAAGATAGAAAAACTCACACTTAATATAATTTGTTTGAAATAGTTTTTTTTAAATTTTAAATAAAATAAATTCCACCACATTATGCCACGTCATTAAATATTGCGGAATCAGCAAGCCAAGACACACAAATTTTAATGTCGTCCACTGAATTTAACGGCAACGTCAAAATTGACTCAATTTTACAGAAAAATGGACCTAATTGGGATAAAAAATAATATGAGGACCTATTTAAGACAATTCTGCACAAATAGGAACTTCCAAAACGATTAACCTTTGTATAAATAATCTCTAATTAATCTAATTAATAGAGATGATTATACATTAAAATTGATTTGTTGGGAAATTTTGTGTGTTATTAAATGAAACATTTTTCAATTTTGAATTTATTGTTTCGAAGACTTACACCTCATTCATTTCTTTGTTGAGTGTTTGCACTCCATTTTCTTTAGTGTTCTCCTGCTCCTTTTTGTTGAGTTTTGAGACATTGTTAGAGTATTTCATTCACATTTGTTCAGTGTTTGCACCCCAAGCACCCTATTTCCTTCTGTCTTAAGTGCTATCCTATTCTCTTTCATTAAGTTTTAAGATATTTTTAGAGTATTTCGTTGATTATGGAAGTTGTTCGAGATAGCTTGGGAGCTTGGAGGTGTTGGAGGCAGCTTGGCTGTGGAGGTTAGCGGTAGCCGGAGGCGTTGGCAACTTCAACATCGAAGTGTTTTTTTAAAGATTCTCCTTGGAGATGCATGATTTTAAATTATTGGATTTGTATACGATACATTATATTAGTTTTTTTTTAAATCTTTCATTATATTAGTTTTTTAATTATTGTATTAGTTTATACTTTTTTAATTTTTGTATGAATTTAAATGAATTTATAAATCTTTAATTACATAATTTGTAATGTTAAAAAAGAATTTACATGAATTTATTAAATTTAAAAATAAATTGATGAAAAAATAAAAATATAAAAATGTATGAAATCGGATATATAAATCCGAAAGGAAAGTTTTTTAATTATTGTATTAGTTTATACTTTTTTAATTTTTGTATGAATTTAAATGAATTTATAAATCTTTAATTACATAATTTGTAATGTTAAAAAAGAATTTACATGAATTTATTAAATTTAAAAATAAATTGATGAAAAAATAAAAATATAAAAATGTATGAAATCGGATATATAAATCCGAAAGGAAGAGTATATTCGATTTTCCTTGTATCGAAAGTCAATAGCCTATGTATGTTTTGATAAAATTTGTTTATCCCCTGTTCGAAATGCTATGTATGATTTAAAAAAATTTTGTTTTGTAATTCCATATATGGTGAATATTACTTTTAATGTTTAATTGTATTATATTATTTTATAATGTAAAAGTTCATTACATTATTTTAAAATGTTTAATTCTATTATTTATAAATATTTAATATGATAATTTAAAAATTTGTTATATTATTTTAAAAGGTTTAATTATATTATTTATAATGTAAAAGTTTTTTTTAAAATCTTTTATTATATTATTTTAAAATTTAAAAGCTTGTTTATTTTGAATGTAAAAATTTATTAGATTAATTTATAACGTTTAATTATATTATTTATAAATATTTAAATAGATAACTTGTATACAAATTATTTGTATGAATGTTTTAAATTTATTAAAAGTATAAATTTATTTAAAAATCATATAAAAATTATAAAAATTATTAGGTAGTTTTAAGTATTATTATTTTTTTGGTGTTTTAATTTTTAAGTTTATTAAAATATTTTTTTATTTTAAAATTTGATTTAATTTATTCTATTAGTTTTTAATTTTGTTATAAAATAAATTGTATGACTTTTTTTAGTTTATTTAAAGAAAATTGGTTAATTTATTCTATTAGTTTTTAATTTTGTTAAAATTTTGTTATAAAATTAATTGTATGACTTTTTTTACTTTATTTAAAGAAAATTGGTTTGTAAAATTCATATGAAAAATTTGAATGAATTTTTAGGTATTTTATGTATTATTATTTTGGTGTTTATTTTTAAGTTTGTTAGATTTTTTATAATTGTTTAATTTATTGTATTACTTCATGTTATTTAAATAATGTTATTTGTTTTTCGATCATTATAAATTATATTAGATATTGAGGGAAGAATTTTATATTATAGGTGATTATAGTCTAAATGGACGAATATCTTGTTCTTAAATAAATTTTAGCATGATGTTAGATTTTTCCTCTTTTATAAATGAGGTTGCCGAGAGAGATCTAATGAATAATTTCACAACATATGAAATATTTTCTTCTCGTGAAAACTTAATTAAATTGGTGAGAGGGATTGTATATGATCTAGGATTTGTTGTGGTGACTATAAGATCTAGGATTTGTTGTGGTGACTATAATAGGTAAATTTCTTGAATTAATAATGTATTAATAATATGCTTTGGATGGATATATGATGATTAATTATTGAAAGAAAAATATGATGTATGAATTGTTTATTAATATGCTTTATATTGTATACATGTGACGATGATAGATGGTTTGATGCGAGAATTATGAAGAAAATAGTCTATAACTTATTCAATTTTTTTCTATTATTATCCCTTATATTTTAATATACTTTCTAGTATTAATTTATTTTTACTTACTATTATTTATTTTAATTTTATAATTAAATAAAAGCTAAACATGATTAATATTCTATGTAAGAACCCACTTATCCATCACTTATTTAAATTGAGATTATATATATAATGCATAATATTACTATTTTTGGTTGCACAACTGATAATGGTTGATTTTACGTGTTTTTGTGTAAATATTTTGGTGAAGAAATCAACTCCTTCACAGCTTTTACATTGCTTTATCCTCAAGTTTAATGTGTTTTCTAGATTTCTTGTGTTTTAGTTAGTATATGATTGTTTTTACCTCTAATATCTTTGTTTGAATGTGTGAAATAAATGAATAGGAAGCAATTCTAGTGGAGAAAAACAATCAAGAACTCAAGGGAACATGTTTTGGGACAATAAAAGATCAATTTGAAGCAAATACTCATGTTGGACGCCTTTGAAATCACACAAGAACTTCAATTTTAGAATGTTGTTAAAATTGTTGTCGTTGGACGACCGTTGAGCACTCTACTATCTGGAATGCCACTGTTGGACTGCCGTTGAGCGGTGACGACGCTGATGTGTCACAATGAGTTATTTAAACATGAGTCTTGCGATTTTTTGGGCATTTTTTTGCACCAACTATTTGATAAAATACTAAAAAGAGTTTCGTGTCTTGTTTTGTACACTTTGATGTCTAATTGAGTTATAAAAGGAAGAATTGTCATGTGTTGCACAAGTCCATTGGTAGAGAACGATATTTATCACTTGTTTTGCCGCGATCAGTGCACTTGTCGTTGGTTTTGCAGCCAACAAGTTTTTGATCAAGTGAAAGAGGAGAAGAATGCCCAAAAAATCGCTGAGACTCATGTTTAAATAACTCATTTTGACACATCAATGTCGTCACCGCTCAATGGTAGCCCGACAGTAGCATTCTAGAGAGTAGAGTGCTCAGCTAACGTCTAGCGGTAACCTAGCGGCAGCAGTTTTGACAACATTATAAAATTAAAGTTTTTGTGTGATTCCAAAAGCGTCCAACATGGGTATTTGCTTCAAATTAATCTTTTATTGTCCCAAAATACGTTTCCTTGAGTTCTTACTTGTTTTCCTCCAGTATAATTGCTTCCTGTTCATTTATTTCATACACTTATACAAAGAGATTAAAGGTAAAACAAACATATACTAACTAAAACACAAAAAAACTAGAAAACACACTAAACTTGAAGATAAAACAAGATAAAAAACTGTGAAGGAGTTGATTTATTCACTAAAATACTTACACAAAAATACTTAAAATCAACTGTTATTAACAACTCCTCTCTTCCCTTGAGAACCTTTGTTACTTATCATCCGGATTGGAACATCCTTACCTTTTATTGGTCGAGGAAGGTTAATGTTTAAATTTCAGTTGAGACAATTCTAATACTTCTGCTGATAAAAACAATAGATGTCATAAAGAACCATTTTGTTCTAACTGTTGACAAACGAAAGAGAGTTAGAATGATTACACAATATGCTATAACATTATTTTTGTTTCTTTTTCTGTGTTGTTTCTATTCTATTAGCTAACATATATATAGATTCATAAAGGGTGTTCAAATGTTATCTGAATTGTGGTAAATGCTGTGCACCTTGTTGAACACAACTCTAACATAAAACTGGCTTGGACAAAATTTGATCGATGACTGAAATCCTCATATATGGAAATTCCACCATGCTTCCTTCATTAATTAGTAGTCCCTGTCCCTCTATACTTGTATCTAGTGGCCCAGAACAGGTAATGTAGGAAGTTCAAGCCACTTAGCACACACATGAGCCAATAGAACTTGTGCAGGTGATAGTGGTTAAAGTTGGCACCAGAAAGCCATGGTTCGTGGGTGCCATTTCCAGTGACACTGTTTACAACAGATACAACCACTGAACTTAGGTAATACCCCATTGCCAAAGAGGCCCATGAAAGAGATGTGGCCAATGATCTCATCCTTATTGGTGCTTCTGAGAAGAAGTATTCCAACAACCCAGCCAAGGTGAAAAGATCAGCAGATCCAAGGAACAGGTACTGAAAGGCAATCCACAAGAATGTGATAGGTAGTGGTTTCGTTGGATCATCAAGTTTGCCTGACTCAGTGGCTACCCTTTTCCTTTTGATTTCAACAAGAGCAGCCACTGCCATGGCAACTATAGAGAGTACTAATCCAAATCCTATCCTTTGGAGGTGGGTGATCCCCATTTCTGATTTGGTGGCTTTCCTTGTGTAGGGGATGATGATGTGGTCATAAATTGGTGCAAGGATCATGATGAACACAACTGGGAAAACTGGTAATGAAGATGGTGGCACCTTTAGGGAACCAAGCTTTGTGTTCATAGAAGCGGCTTGTTCAACAGAGAATGTAGACAACTGAGCCAGGCAACAGTTAAGAATGATTGTACAAGCAAATATGGGTAGTACTTTCAGAACTACCTTCACATCTTCTACTTCTTCCACACTGCATTCTAGTGATGAATACCTTGGCTTGTTTGTAACTGCTTTGTTGAGAAATTTTAGCTGCCCTGTTGGGGTTTTATTTGTTGTGTTTGCCTTTACAGTTTCTTGTTCTGATTCCATTCTTCCTGAGTGTGGATTAGAAGGGCTAGAAGCCATGTTAACAACAGCACTGCTAGAGTTTTTGTATGTGCAGCTATTCAGTACAGCAGCAAAAAGAACCTGCTCAAATTAAAACAAGAAATTACCATAATTTCTTATCAGTTAACAGTGTACAAACTTTTTCATTGGTATTGTAAAGAAATTAAAATGATTAGAGATTGACGCTTACCTTTAAAATGGTTGTGAGTGGACTTCCAGAAGGGATCTTGTTCTTGTAAGTAGGGGAACCAGAAAGAAAAACTGGAATAGATACAAAAATGCTAATGGTAGAAATTGCAAAACCCCATTGCCAGCCTTTGTTGTCTTCAATCCACACAACAAAAGTAACTGCAATGAGGGCACCGCATGACAGGCAGAAGACAAAGTAGTTGAAGAAAGTTGATCTCTGCTTCCGACCAGACGGGGTGGTTTCATCAAATTGCTCACCACCATGTGCTGGCAGTGACCCTTTGATCCCTCCAACCCCCAAAGCCACCAGATACAGCCCAACAAACAACATTGCTGCTTTCCCACCATTAACTTCTTCACACCGACCGTCTCTGTCACACTTTGGTGCCTTTAACGAAGGATCACGAGCTTGGATGGTCAGAACAATCAGACCCTGCACAAATTGTACACATTCTTTAGCCAACCATGTTTTTCAATTAATATAAAAGGCAGAACCAACTTTTAGGTTGTAAGTGGTATCCTGATCTATGAACTTTTTCATGACTCATTGCCAAATCTATAGTAAGTTGTTTTTTTTGTTGATATCAAGTGACAAATGGACACAACCAAAATCTGTAACAGAATACCAAGCAGTGGAGCCCAGTACCAAATATGCTCATGGGAATTGCTCAGAGAAAGAAGGCAAAGCAATAATATGCTGCTTTTGGACAACTACAATGATCAAAAAGTGTGGCTAGTGCCTACCATTTCTCGAATATTTGACCAACAAAAGAATGGTCCAATACTATGCACAAAAGTGTCTCACGTCTTACATAGAACAAGGTGCTAGTTCCTTGGACCGTGCACGGACAAGGACAAGGACGTGTTATGATCCACTGGTACCATTTTCATTATGAAATATCACTGTTTTTTGTTGGCGTTAGCAACTTATGTGTGTGCGCAAATGGATCACCACGACCACACACGTGGTTTTACTTTGCTACAACTTCCTTGTAAGTGCCTTTACAACTTCTGGAACGTGCAGATTTTACAAAAGAAAAACATTCTAGAATAAAAACATAGTCATTAGAACAAGATGCTCATCATGAATATCTTTTGCCACAAACATTCCAACGCAGACATGGCACTTAGCTAAACTTGACACGATCCACCAATGAAAAACTAACTTTATCTATCATCATATCATCCATTTTTTCTCTGAACAAATAGATATTTTAGGTTAAAAAAAGTTGTGATTCAGGCTCAGCATGTTTCACACCCATAACATTTTTTTCTTCTGACCAATTTGTTGACCAATTCAAGCAGTTTCCAAACAATAGCGTGAAGTAAAAATGATACTTAATTGTTGTGTTGAAATTTGGTGAGCACATAATGAAAAATGTTTCTATTTACACATTAAAATTTAAACGTTATAATATTATTAGTAAATAAAATATATGATTTTAAGGTTATCTCTCATGGGTACCAACAAAACACTATGTATATTAAATAATGTAAAAATAATTAAGAGACGAGGATGAGGTGTACAACGTGATGATGACACGTAATAGTTGGGGGCAAGATTTGAGGAGGCAAAACGACAAAAGTTGATGCACTAAACAAAGGGGTCCTAGGCATTTGATCAAATTAAATACGTTGCATGAAAAATAATACGTGGGTCCTCTTATATTTAATAAATCAAAGATAGGCTTACAAGGATACTTTTCCAAAGAATCGAAACAATATAAAAATTACTTATTTAATTAATAGTCTTTAAAAAAAACACTCTTTAGCCTTCTCTCTATATCATGCATCTCTTTGATTTCACTTCGTGTAACACCAAAAGATCATAGTATGTAGAATGACAAAATCTCCCCCACCAACATATTTTATCTCCTCCACTCCAAAATCATAAAGTCGTCGAACACTATCAACCATATTATGTGCCCTCCCCATTTAAATTAGATGGTGACCACAAGAACAATTAATATATATATATATATATATATATATATATATATATATATATATATATATATATATATATATATATATATATATATATATATATATATATATATAATTATTTATGCACATCATGCTCATACATTACTTTTTTTTTTTGTTTCTCTCAAATCTAATTCTTCCTTGCCCACCACTAAGATTGCAAGTTCAAGGTTATAAACATATACACATATAATAATATTTTACTATGCTTCTAGAGATAAAATGAGAAGAGACATAAACCATGTAAATATTGTGAATCTGTTAAAGTAATAATTATTGTTGACTTGCTCTATGACTTGTGTATCTCAGTGGGCATTAATGAAATTCATATCATATCATAAGGTTTCGATAGACCAAGTGGAAGAGGGAATGCAGGAAAAAAGAAAGAAAAAGAATCCAGGGTTGGATAAGTGTTTTTAACACCATTCATGGTTTTTAAATTCTTCCATGAGAATTTAGTTTTGCACCATTTGATTCAACCCTACCAAGCAAGTTGCAAAGCTTTGCAACGACTCAATCTTATTCCTGTAGACACGTCACATCCTTTTGCCGGAGACGTGTACTTTGAGTCACCCAGAAAAAAAAAATAAAACGTCTTTTTTTACGAGATTAATTAATATTCTCTCCTATATATTTATCATGGGTATTAAAAAAAAGACAAACAAAAAAATTTGATTTTCCTTTTTCTTTGAGCGACATAACATGGAAAAGGGAAAACAATAAGTGCAAAAGCAAGGATGAGTTTGTTCAACATGTTTGTGTTGAATGAATGAGTAGTGAGAGAAACAGAAGCACTTATGGAGAAAGCAAAAAGTGATGTTGCTGATCACATGGAAGAAAAGATGAGAGAAGAGTGTAGTGGCTTACCATGAACTCAATAACTGCACTTATCAGGTAGACACGATAAGTGGTGAAAAAGGCATCGGATAAGAAACCACCAAGGAGGGCAAGAAGGAAGGCAGTTCCCATGAAATTGGTGACATTGTTAGCAGATTTCGAAGGTGACATGTGCATATGCTGTTTCAGGTACAAAACCAAGTTGCTAGCATTCGACAGAAACGCCAGATTCTCCAATATCTCGGCCACTGTCCCAAACACAACAACCTCGGAATCAGCAGTGAATTGTCTCAAATAAATTATAACATTTCTATGTTTATCCTTTCTGTCTTTTACATAAGAAGAGAATTAAGGCTGAAACCATGCCCCCAAGAAATTAATAAACGATCATACATTCTGATTCTGACAACACCAGTCTACATCTGTTTTAAATTCTGAATCAGTAATCTTTTGATGATGGAAAAAATGGGTATGAATGAAATTTTTGATTGAGTGAAAAAAAGAAGATTTTGAGACAGACCCAGAACAAAGGAAGCTGCAAGCATGCCTCCATGGCGTCCTCTGAGAGCAGGTTTGTTGTTCCAATCTACATAGCCTTGCCATGTGGTAAGTTGGGGAGCTTCAAGTTCCTGCAAAATTAATTTGATGGAGTGTGTTATGTTAATGCAACAGAATATGTTTATGAGAGTGAAAAGCGAGAGAGAAAGAGAGGGAAGTGACCATGGTGGTGTGTTGAAGTTGGATCTGAGAGAGAGAGAGAGAGAGATGATGGTTGTGATGAGTGTGGGAGAGATTTATAGGGAAGAGTCCAAGTTGGGCATAATGGGCATCACACACTACACCTTTGACATTCAAATTCACCAGTCCTCCTTTCACATTCATTTTCCTTATTCCTTGCTAAATCTACTTTATATTTCCTTATAATAATAATAACTATACTCGTCAGTCGTCAATACGTTAAAGGCTTCTGTATTATATTTAAATGCGTATTTTACACTTAATTTATATATCGATTAAAACTTATAAATAAATTAAAGCTACTATAAGTGTTTACCAAAATACATCTTCACTGATATTGTGTTTACGTAAATGATTATTAATGATGCAAAAACTTGAATTTATACTATATTAATAACTTAATTTTGAATTATACAATTCAAAAAATAAATCGTCATAAAAAAATATTTTGAAAATCAAAATCAGGCACACTCTATTAAAAATATACTTTTAAAAATTTTATAATTTCTAAGCTTTGAATCATATATATATATATATATATATATATATATATATATATATATATATATATATATATATATATATATATATTTAATTTCTAAATATATTATCGTCAACAACATTATCATCACCATCGTTATTAATTAGATACGACTGCTAATGATATCATTAGTTATAAATTTTTACAATTGTTAATGCATGAAAATACTCGTAATTTTTGTAAAATAATTTTATAAATACAAATTAAAGTTTAAATAAATTTAAATAAAAAAATTACTATCTGAAAAGAAAAATTTTAGAAATATAGAGAAGGTTAACCCATGCCTTCCATCTCCATCACTACATAATCAAAGAAAATGCAAACATTCATACATGCAAAGGAGATATTTTAGGATATTTGGAAACATCCAAAGTTTGAAATTTTTTAGACGACGATAAACCAAAGTAAAAAAATGAAATCCATACTTTTTGAGGTACTCTAGAATTTGAAGTCACAATTTTCATATATATTGATTTTAAAAATGTTTTATTTTTACATAAATTAAATTTTAAAACTGAATCAATATAGGAGAAAAATCGATGAAATCAAACAACTAATTTAACTTTTAGATTAAAAAAATTGAAGCAATCCTACCCACTATGTACTTATGACATAGAACTTTACATTATTTGAACTATTTGTCACCTTTATCTTTCATGACCACTTTACTAATAAAGCTTATAATTAGTAGTACTAAGAAATTCCATTCTTATAAACTTTTTCCCTATTCAGACACCCTCAAACTTCTTCACACTAATTAAAGAAATTTCCTTTTCCCTTCCACCCAATCTAAAAAAAGTCTAAAAGGAGATTAAGCAAACAAATTATTCCTAGGGGTTTTTTCTTATGTTCACAAGCAAAAAAATACAAATATTTGAATTACATGGACTTTTACACTACAAAAAGCATAAGCACTTCTATAACTGCAATGGTTTATTACATTAGTACCTACCATTTCGCATGTGAATACCAAACATACGTTTAAGGTCAAACTTCCTAAGGTTTTATATGCTCGAAAATATTTATCAATGTACATTTTTGTAAGCTAGATTATTGTAACTTGTGTGATGTAAAAACATTTTATAAGAATAATGTTATCATGACTAGTGCAAAATAACATCACACGTTTAACGTGTAACGACAAAAAATTCAACGTAAAAAATGACTTATGGCAGTTTTGTAAATAAAACGTTGTTATAGACGTAGATTCTTTTAAGATTAGATGTCAAATAAGGTATAGATGTCGGTTTTCTCAGGATCAGATGTCAAATGGTATGCATACAAAACTGAAAAGTCATTGTTTTATTGTCTTTAGACATCGGCTACAGGCCACCAGCGTCTAATGCGTCTAACTCGAATTAGACGTCGGTTTCTCCCTCTACAGACGTCAAAAAGGTCTAAAAATACCTCATTTTAAGTGTCAATATTAACTTTTTTACGATATAGACATCGACCCCCCACCCCCAGACCAGACGTCAAACCCTCTGTCAGAAGTTGTAAAATCAGAATTGAAATGTCACTTTCTCAAACACTAGACGTCGGATGCCTTCCCCGAACATCAATAAGTTGTGAAAATACTCTACAAGTAGCACAAAAATGAATTCTTTTAGCATTTAGACGTTGGTGGTGGAGGGGGGTTAACGTCAAATGCCCTTTTAAACCCTAAAAACTCAGCACGTGAGTCTCACTTTCTTTCGTGTTTTCGTTTCGTTCGTGTTCGCATTCGCCATTAATGCTGCAATGTATGTTTGATTAATTTTCTTCCAATTAATTTATTTTGCACCAATTAACTTTAGTTTGCATCGATTAAATTTCATTTGCACCAATTAAATTTTGTTTGCACTTCACGAATCTCGACGACGATATTGAGTGTCCAATCTTCATTGCTTGAAACTTATAGTATATAATTTTATGATGTACTGAAATAGTTTTCTATATTTCAGGTGTGGTAATATTGTAAAAATAAATTAAAGGGATCTAACGTTAAAATTAATGTCTGAGGAAGGGAATCCGACGTCAAATCGACGTCTTTCAATTGAACGTGAAATCTAAATTGGACATTGAATATCAAAAATAAAAAGCCTCGAAAAAAGTTATTTGTTGTTACATTCTACTCCTGTCAAATTTTTATAATTTATGCTTTAAGTGAGCTGGAGTCAATTTGCCTTAAATTAAAAAAAACTATATTTTTCTTATGTATTTGAAATTATTTTGACTTTAAACTACTTATTTTTAGAAAGAAAAATAATTAGCCTTTTGGTTAGATTGCTTCATATTAGGAACCTGATTTTATACGACGTAATCTTTGAATATTTTGATTTCTTTTAAAATAATCACGTTTGAAATAGTGTGTTCTTCCTACCAAAAGTAGGAGCATCAGATTCACGCTGAAAATCTAAAGGAGGGCAAGATCGCAATATATGATAAAACACATTGTTTGACCAAAGACCCTGAACTTAGATGTGTAGAAAATCATAAATATTTCATTAATAAAAATTTTAGTACGCTCTAAATTACCTTAAATAAATTAAAAATATTGTAATAATTAGGTGCTCAGCATTCATAATTTACGGAGGATACTATTTATGTAATTAAAAATTTGAAATTATTATTTTTTATGTTGTATTTTGTTTCTAAAAGATTAATAACTTTACAATAATTTTATTCCTTTAACTACTACGGGTATTTTTGAGTCTATTTGATAACAAACTAATCTCTTTATTTCTAAAGTCGGTTTGTTATATATTATTATTAATTGTATGATGTTTGAAGAAAAGATTGGATCCACCCTATTTCCACTAACATGTGTTGCAACACACATAAGTAAACGAAGGTTGTCCTACGTACCCATTAGGAATTGATAGCTTTGTTCCTTCATCACGAAGGTGTACTTAATATTAAGTAGACTTAATACAGGAGAAGAATCCATAAATACTAATTTTCTTTTTTTCTTTTTTTCTTTTTTTTCTTTTTTGTTTTATGTTGTATATATTTTATTATTTTAATTTTTTTTTTGTTGATAAAAAAAAAAACCGAAGGTGTGCAAGACATGTTTACGCATGCATCACATTCACACACATTGGTGCATAGTTTTAATTGGTACGTAAAAGAAATATTAGGCATGCAGCTTAAGACAGTAACACGAAATGTAAGAACCCTAGGTTGGAGAAGTTAGTGGAGTTTCCATTTATGGTTAAAAAATGTGATTTTTTTGTTTTTTTGGAAGAGTTCATGCATGGTGCTCAAAAGAGAGTGAGTCAAATTTTCACCTTTTCAGGACATACCTAACCATCGCGCACTCCTTAATGTACAGCTAGTGACAATAACTGGATCCTACAAAAGTCATTATTTAATCAAAGGAAATTAACAAAGTTTTTTTTTTTTCACACTTCATGAGGTTCAACATCCTTTGACCCTATCCCTAAATGTCAAATGTTTTGACTGATGAAGATATTACCCTCATTCAAACCACATTCATGACCTTTATTTTTTTCTTTTTTGAGACATGTGATTCTCCCTTGCATGTGTTTCATATATTGGTACGTCGTGAAGCAGTTTCAGTCTGCCATGAGAATTGAGAAATTCAAAACAAAGGGTTGTTTTCCAGAACAATACTTAATTAAATTTGTTAGAAATGTTTTCTACTTGGTAACACCTTCGAGAGGAAAATGTTATCCTTACGTGTTTAAGTTGCAATTTTTTGTTAACGTCTATCATCTTGTTAGATGTATATGAGTATATTAATTGGTGATTATTATCTTATATACATTATATAAGTATATAAGTATATATTGTAGGAAAATTTGATAAGAACAATTTAAATCGATTTTCTTATGCGTAACTGATCATTATCTTTAAGAATTTATTTTTAGTATATGTACAAAATTTCCCAAAGTGTATAACATGATTTTTTTAAAAATAACAAAAATAGCAAAAACTTTTTTAAAGAGTTAATATAAACCTTAAAAAGGAGAAAATCAAAGAGATGTGAGAGAAACTCAAGAAAGTGTATTTCTTATTTTGGAGAGAGAAGAACACACTCATTTAGAGGTGTGCAATGGACTCAACCAAATCTGAGCTCGACCACAAGTTCAATCACACAAGTTCAATCGGAGTGACTAACATGAGCTCAGCCAACATGAATGTAGCGCTTATGAATGAATCTAAAACAAAAAGAGTATTTAATTGGAAAACTTTCAGCATTAACACAAAAACATCTTATTACGTCATTGCATTTACATCTTACTGTTAGCAAATCTTTGAGATCTTGAATTTTCATGATACTCACAATTCCACATATACAGTAAAGAAGAACTAACCTGGATCCATTGTGGACTTCTTCCTGTCTTTTCCTGTCAACTGTTCTCTCTCTCTTACTCCACTTTAATGTCTTCTGGATGATATAGAAGTTGTAGGAGGTTTTCTTTTCTCTGTCAGGTTTCTCTTCTTTATAAGAACGTTACGTTCTCTATATCTTTTCAGAAACTTAACGTGTCCTCTTTAATGATATTTTAATTAACTTTAATAAAATACCAAAATGCCCTTTTAGAGTGAGAAGAGAGGGATTAATTTTAATAACTCTAAAATAACCCTAATAACTTTAATACCTTATATTCTAATAATCATCACATTAGAATCCTTACATCAAAATTATACTTTAAATTACATGAACCAATGTAAATTATTAATATAATTTAACACTTACATGTATGTAACAAATGTAAAAAATACATGATGACATTTTTTTAATTAAATGGTCAATATTTAAGTCTAACGTCTAACACGTATATAATAAACATGTAAGCATTAGATGTAAAAACTAATTTTTACGTATAATGCTTATAAGTCAGACATAAATGCATTTAGAAAAATCTAAAAAGTTCATTTCTCTTCAATTTCCTCCTTGTGTGAAGTTCTCTCTTTATTGTAGACCATTTTGTGAGTTAAGACTATCATTGATGGCCAAAAATTGAATTTTTAGTTATTCTTGTGTGTGATTCATTGTAAAACATCTTTCCCTTCAAATACTTTTCTGCATTAAGGTTAATTTTTCATCCTTCTTGTAATAGTGTTGGTGCGATTTTGAAAAAAACTAATCATTGCTATGGATGAATGTCTTCCTTGTTTGTCTTGAAGGAAAGTTTTATGATTTTTTGTTTATATTAAATATTTGATTAATTTCGGATTTATTAAATGAATAAGAAAAAAAGAAGAAAAAGAAGACAAAAGACAAATAAGTAAAAGAGGAAAAGAGAACGAAGAAGAAAAAAAAAGAGAAAAAAAAAGAAGACGAAGAAGAAATTTAGTACAGTATGAAAAAAAAATTTAAATAAATTTACGACTATTATAAATACATCAAATACAAATTTACGTCTATATAAATGCAACATAAATTTACATTTATTAAAAAAATTAAATTTACTTTCCCACAATTACGTGTAACCCTACAATAAATATAAAAAATCTAAAATAACATACATAAAAATACCTGTTAGTGCTAACTATGAATTTCTATTCAATAATTTGTTTCGTTAAATATTTTTTTTTAACTTATATATCAATTGATTTTATTTCACGGATTGTTTCATTTTCTTTTTAAAAAGTATGTATGAAGAACTTTATTTAAACAAATTCTATTTATATACTTGGTATATATTATATGAAAAGTGAAAATATCAAAATTAACAAGATAAAAAAATACTGCAGTAATTTTCTTTGCATATAGACTAACCCAATTAACGGAACAAATTACTATACATACTAAGCAGGAAACATGTGCGGAAAACGTTACACATTAAAAAAAAAAAATCTTCTTCTATCCTAATAGAAACATATTCTTAGCAGATAAAAGAATTAAATATTCTTTCAGATGGATTATTTGTTACATTCTTTCTTGATACTTATAATTACTTTACATATAATTTAACCATAATTTTGTTATACTAAAATACAATTTTGATATACTTAAATAAATATTACATAATTTTGAATACTAAAATGCACTATAACATTGCCATAAATGTGTTTCTTTTTTGTGCAAAAGGGTGAATCCTTATTTTACATTTATATGTATATATACACACGTTTCTTTGCTAAAAACAATATTCAAAAACATGATAATTGTCGTTGTTAAGGATTGAGTCAAATATAATGTGTCATTGCTTGGATTTATTTGTAAATTCTTCCAACTCAAATTTTGGCTGTAACCGTTCGTGTATATCAATATATAAAAGAATGCTAAAAATACTATTTAATTTTAAAAAAATATATATTATTCTAACCACTCTTAAAATTGTTGTTGATGAAATCATACAATCTGTAACATCCCAATATTTCACATTGGATAATTCATAATTTATATATTGTAACATTACATTTACGGTAACATCCCGTAATCTTACACTTAAAAATTCACAGTTGATATATTTTAAACTCAGATTTCAACTATAAACTCCTAAATATAACTTGAATTCTTCTAACTTATTCTTCGATCTCTTTCTTCCTTGGTATTGTTTCATACGACATTCCTTCATCTGCTCCCGTATAACGAATTATACGATCATCGCACATACCCAAACACAAAACAAACACAAACAAGTAGGGTGAGCTAACATGCAACCAATCATTTATAAAACATGCATGCAAACCTCATATAATAATTATGTCAAACATACTCATATCATCATACAACAATCACATCATACATACTCATCCATTACTTTGATACACATGGTAAAATGACATCACAAGACTTGTTACTTTATACCCCGACTCGTCCGGACTAGAATGATTACCGAGCTATGGAGGGTCTTGCACTCGTGGTGGCTTTGTGAAACTTGGGCACTACCGCCCGGCACTACCGCCTTATGAAACTTTAGGCACTACCGCCTGGTGGAACTTTAGGCACTACCGCCTGATGGAACTTTAGGCACTACCGCCTGGTGGAACTTTAGGCACTACCGCCTGGTGGAACTTTAGGCACTACCGCCTGGTGGAACTTTAGGCACTACCGCCTGGTGGAACTTTAGGCACTACCGCCTGGCCACAGTCACGAGGTAAATCCGTTATCACTCACCTTGGATCATATGTAAGCACCCAAGACTAGGACCTCCTGCTACTCCTCACCACATGGTTCAATCCCCTCTACATGAGAAGAAAGACCATTGGAGTTTCAGGATGGCCCCCAAAACTAAGCTACCATGTAATCATTCTATACACCCCCAAATCACCACCATGTATCCTCTCCTTGAGGATCATGGAATTACGTTCATGAATCATACTATTACCTTGAAACTTAACCCAAGACATGAATAACCAGGTACTATCATATTATCACAGTGAATCTAACATACTCATACATTCACATACTTTCCACATAAATAACATCATTATAGTTCACAATCATGTTCAGATGCATAAATTCAAATGCAATATAATAAAATACAATCATCGCATAAATCACACAAACTCAATATATTGCATAATAATTTAACAGTACTCAATCTGTTCAATAGGATTTAAGTTAAAAACTTGTCGAGTAGACTTCCAGGAACGAGAGGTGCGTCACAATGGACAACTTAAGTACCAAGTCTTTCCTTAGCCAAAGTGTTCCTCAACTAGTTTTTAACAAATTTCTTATTTACAGATTCAAAACAACAGCATATAATATTAACACCGAAATTTAATATAGATATCAAAAAATAGAAATTAAGCAATATTGAGATCCCTGAGAAGATACGAAATTAATATCTCTAAATCTGTAACTCGGATTTCAAATCTGAATGGTCACAATAATTCACTATTTGTTATAAACTACATATTAAAATTTCAGGTTGATCCAACGGTTAACTAGATAGATATTGAGGTTTTACCGAGGTAACTCAGGTGCAGAATTTTAAGTGGTTTTCGGTTATACTCAAAATGCGGAACTACTTTCCCTAAGCACAGACATTTAATTACAAATCTGAACGGTCAAAATGACTTAATATGTCTTATGAATTACATACTAAAGTTTGGGCTCAATCTAACGGTAAATGAAATATATATGAAATTTTTACCATGATAACTTAAGAACAGAAACATAGTGTTCATCAGATTTCTCAAAACTTAAAAATTATTTTCTCCAAACATAGACTTTCAATTAAAAATCCGATCGGTCAAAGTGTATTAATATATCTTAGGAATCATATATAAACTTTTCAAGTTGATCTAACGGTCAAAGAAGTCATAATATATATTTTACCGAGATGCCTCAGTAACAGATCTACAGGGGTAATTAATTTACTCATATATGCAGGATTTATTTCTCTAAGTACAGACTTCTAATTACAAATCCAAACGGTCAAAGTGAAGAAATAGGTCTTAGGATTCATATATTAAAAGTTTAGCTAAATCCAACGGTTAAAATAATTAAAAGAAAAGTTTTACCATACTAACTCGAAATTAAGAAAATTATAATCATGAAAACTAAATTTATATAAGTGAATAGATAACTACCATTACCAAAATTTTAACATACTCATAACTCATATTCATTATCATAACATGGATAAAAATCATATACAAGAAGGATTAGCTCCCCTACCTCTATTCCAGACTTAATCTCCTGCTCCGAATTTGTTTCCCCGAAAACCCTTCAGAACCTCTACTCTTCTTGCAACTAAAAATTTCTCCCTAACTCTTTCTTCTCTATTTCTCAAGCTCTCACTTGATTCCTCTTTTCTTGGTGCCAAATACCCTTCCCTCCCATGGCTATTTATAGTAAAAAAATTTACTATTCATTAATATTTTAATATTATTTATTATTTTAATATTATTTAAAAATAATATTTCAATCATTTTCTCACCAAATCTGATCCTAATTTCTACCTACTACTTTCTTCCATGCTAAGGAATCTTAATGCTGAAAATTTATTTTTACTATTTACTTTTTACTTATTTACTATTTACTTTTTACTATTCAATTTAAAAAAAATTACTAAATAAGTTACCAAAAATTTGAACCTCTCCTTCTAAAATTTTTATAATTTTATATCCAAAATTTACATTTTTCTATCCATTAAAATTATTATTACTAATAAAATACTAAAATTTACTACTATAAATATATATATATATATATATATATATATATATATATATTTTATGGGTCTTACATTCTCCCCAACAACAAAAATTTTCGTCCTCGAAAATTCGACATAAAAATTTTAATTTAATACTCATCTGCACGCCTAGAAATTTCTCAACACAGTTTCCACTCCTAGAAATCGTACGCCTCCAAAAGCCACTTATGTTTACCAAAATTTTATACTAGATTGCTCCACCTTACCCTATACTTCTATTTTCCGTAAAATTTCTAATTTCTCTGATGATTACACGGAGTCCAAAACACTATTACTAAATAATTCATCCTTATGTTTTCTTTTCTATACCCATTTATCAAGAACTTGTCCAAAAGTAATACCTATATTGAGTATGCTTTATAACATCCATAGAAACCCTTCCATACTTAAGATCATGCATAATTTCCTTTACTCGTCCTTGATGAACTTATCTAATTCTCGGTAATACTGCCTTCACCCTTAACTACAACAGTCAACTCACAATTCTTGAAGACCATAAACTTCTAAAAACATATTTGAACATGACCAAACCATTCTTTCGATCATACCCTCGACTATAATGTCTATCCTTCACTTGCATTGGTCAGATATCCCTAAAATATCGATCCTCATCTTTTATTTAACCCACACTAAATGTTGAACCACTATTTTCTTTCCTTGATAAACACTTCTGAAATATTTAACAAAACTAGAATAATCAAGCTTATTTCAAGATTATACTCCAAATTACTTCAACCTTCATGTAATTACTTTCCTAGCAAACATTTCTAGCCTAAGTTAAAACAGCTAATATGAATTCACAAACTTAATGTTGTCTCTAATCCAGTACCTAACAATTGCGTATCTCTGATAAGACTCAACAAATCACTCAATCAACAATGTTATAAATTATGAAACCACTTATTTTAATCTCAATAAGGCCGAATTTAAAACTAACTAGATTCCTTATCAGTACTGCACCCACTCATTTAAATAAACCACTTATGCCACATAAGTTAAATGATCTAGAGATATTATCAAGGCAATCAACCACATCCAACCTCAATTATAACGTGCTTCCCTAGATCAAAACCATATTCCCAGGATATTTAGTGTTACTAAATCTAAAATTTTTATCTTATGCGAACTAAAAGTAAGTATCAACAAGTTCACTCATACACATCACTGGATAGAGATCAAGGTGCGACATCACCATTGAGGTTTGAATACTACCATATAACTATGCCTGATGAAATTGCTCCAATCACAACCTACAACTTCTTAATTATTCCTAATTCCCTAATCACATTAGTATTGCAACCCTCCTTTTTATCTATTTCCAAACTCTTCTTCTTCCTTATCTTGCCATATTCATAATAATATCAATTCAACCTACACTACCTCTACTAACTTTAACATTCCAAAATCAATAAAATTTATAATCGTAAATCATGACATTTTAATCCTATCATAAAATACCAAATATTTGCATATGACGAAAGCCAAAATTTTCGTACTTGGATTTTCTCCACTACTCCTCATACCAAAATCACATACTCTCAAATCTTATCTCTAATACATTTTACTGTAAAATCTAACCATCTCTTTTTAATCATCCATTTAGCTTAGAATCCTTTCAATACTTCATTCTTCTCTAAAGACCTCGTGTTCTCTTAACTTACAAATTTCTCCTCCTATTAAACTTTCTCTCAATCCTCTTTATGCCTTATACCACTTCTCATATACTCTTCTTCGTCTAATATTTGATTTATTCTTAATCTACTTCAGTATTCCTATCCCTTTTTATTTTTAAACTTTATGTCCAAATCTTCCACCATTTTCTTTCTTTAGATTCCAATCTTCACTGATACATCAATCCATGTTACCAATCTCACACAATCCCACCCTGTTTCTTATCATCACTTCCTTCTTCTGACTTCTAACGTTACTGATATACTAAACCAAACTGATTTCTCAAATCTCGCTACATTCATGCTTATCCAAAGCTTCTCTTAATCTAGCCTTCGAACTCAACTCCTTTTTGTAAAACGTAAGATATCTCATCTATTAATTTTGTTCTAGAAACTTCTAAAAATTTTACTTCTAAACACCAACATCTTCACTCCTCCTTTGAAACTTAAACTCTAGTATTATATCTCCCTATCAAGGTTTTAACTAATTCTAATATCTTTCCTCAAACCCTCAGAATTAAGAAAGGAAAATCATCTATGGTAAAAGTAATGAGCAGTTAGACACAATACTCTACTATCTAGATTTGGAAGAAATGGTAAATTATACCATTTAGACTCAATTCTTCATAGAGAAGACACGGAAGACCCACAACACAGAGGTCATCCTAAGGACGAACTGCTCTGATACCATTAATGTAACATCCCAATATTTCACATTGGATAATTCATAATTTATATATTGTAACATTACATTTACGGTAACATCCCGTAATCTTACACTTAAAAATTCACAGTTGATATATTTTAAACTCAGATTTCAACTATAAACTCCTAAATATAACTTGAATTCTTCTAACTTATTCTTCGATCTCTTTCTTCCTTGGTATTGTTTCATACGACATTCCTTCATCTGCTCCCGTATAACGAATTATACGATCATCGCACATACCCAAACACAAAACAAACACAAACAAGTAGGGTGAGCTAACATGCAACCAATCATTTATAAAACATGCATGCAAACCTCATATAATAATTATGTCAGACATACTCATATCATCATACAACAATCACATCATACATACTCATCCATTACTTTGATACACATGGTAAAATGACATCACAAGACTTGTTACTTTATACCCCGACTCGTCCGGACTAGAATGATTACCGAGCTATGGCGGGTCTTGCACTCGTGGTGGCTTTGTGAAACTTGGGCACTACCGCCCGGCACTACCGCCTTATGAAACTTTAGGCACTACCGCCTGGTGGAACTTTAGGCACTACCGCCTGATGGAACTTTAGGCACTACCGCCTGGTGGAACTTTAGGCACTACCGCCTGGTGGAACTTTAGGCACTACCGCCTGATGGAACTTTAGGCACTACCGCCTGGTGGAACTTTAGGCACTACCGCCTGGTGGAACTTTAGGCACTACCGCCTGGCCACAGTCACGAGGTAAATCCGTTATCACTCACCTTGGATCATATGTAAGCACCCAAGACTAGGACCTCCTGCTACTCCTCACCACATGGTTCAATCCCCTCTACATGAGAAGAAAGACCATTGGAGTTTCAGGATGACCCCCAAAACTAAGCTACCATGTAATCATTCTATACACCCCCAAATCACCACCATGTATCCTCTCCTTGAGGATCATGGAATTACGTTCATGAATCATACTATTACCTTGAAACTTAACCCAAGACATGAATAACCAGGTACTATCATATTATCACAGTGAATCTAACATACTCATACATTCACATACTTTCCACATAAATAACATCATTATAGTTCACAATCATGTTCAGATGCATAAATTCAAATGCAATATAATAAAATACAATCATCGCATAAATCACACAAACTCAATATATTGCATAGTAATTTAACAGTACTCAATCTGTTCAATAGGATTTAAGTTAAAAACTTGTCGAGTAGACTTCTAGGAAAGAGAGGTGCGTCACAATGGACAACTTAAGTACCAAGTCTTTCCTTAGCCAAAGTGTTCCTCAACTAGTTTTTAACAAATTTCTTATTTACAGATTCAAAACAACAGCATATAATATTAACACCGAAATTTAATATAGATATCAAAAAATAGAAATTAAGCAATATTGAGATCCCTGAGAAGATACGAAATTAATATCTCTAAATCTGTAACTCTGATTTCAAATCTGAATGGTCACAATAATTCCCTATTTGTTATAAACTACATATTAAAATTTCAGGTTGATCCAACGGTTAACTAGATAGATATTGAGGTTTTACCGAGGTAACTCAGGTGCAGAATTTTAAGTGGTTTTCGGTTATACTCAAAATGCGGAACTAATTTCCCTAAGCACAGACATTTAATTACAAATCTGAACGGTCAAAATGACTTAATATGTCTTATGAATTACATACTAAAGTTTGGGCTCAATCTAACGGTAAATGAAATATATATGAAATTGTTACCATGATAACTTAAGAACAGAAACATAGTGTTCATCAGATTTTTCAAAACTTAAAAATTATTTTCTCCAAACATAGACTTTCAATTAAAAATCCGATCGGTCAAAGTGTATTAATATATCTTAGAAATCATATATAAAATTTTTAAGTTGATCTAACGGTCAAATGAGTCATAATATATATTTTACCGAGATGACTCAGTAACAGATCTACAGGGGTAATTAATTTACTCAAACATGCAGGATTTATTTCTCTAAGTACATACTTCTAATTACAAATCCAAACGGTCAAAGTGAAGAAATAGGTCTTAGGATTCATATATTAAAATTTTAGCTAAATCCAACGGTCAAAATAATTAAAAGAAAAGTTTTACCATACTAACTCGAAATTAAGAAAATTATAATCATGAAAACTAAATTTATATAAGTGAATAGATAACTACCATTACCAAAATTTTAACATACTCATAACTCATATTCATTATCATAACATGGATAAAAATCATATACAAGAAGGATTAGCTCCCCTACCTCTATTCCAGACTTAATCTCCTGCTCCGAATTTGTTTCCCCGAAAACCCTTCAGAACTTCTACTCTTCTTGCAACTAAAAATTTCTCCCTAACTCTTTCTTCTCTATTTCTCAAGCTCTCACTTGATTCCTCTTTTCTTGGTGCCAAATACCCTTCCCTCCCATGGCTATTTATAGTAAAAAAAATTTACTATTCATTAATATTTTAATATTATTTATTATTTTAATATTATTTAAAAATAATATTTCAATCATTTTCTCACCAAATCTGATCCTAATTTCTACCTACTACTTTCTTCCATGCTAAGGAATCTTAATGCTGAAAATTTATTTTTACTATTTACTTTTTACTTATTTACTATTTACTTTTTACTATTCAATTTAAAAAAAATTACTAAATAAGTTACCAAAAATTTGAACCTCTCCTTCTAAAATTTCTATAATTTTATATCCAAAATTTACATTTTTCTATCCATTAAAATTATTATTACTAATAAAATACTAAAATTTACTACTATAAATTATATATATATATATATATATATATATATATATATATATATATATATTTTATGGGTCTTACACAATCTTTGTCTGAAAGTCGATATTAATAAAAATACTTAAAAAAAATTTACGCACGTCTTACTTTTATAAGTAATTACGTTCCAAAAAGAAATTATGTATCGTATTTCAAATAATATACGTAATTTATTTCGAAGTTACGAATAAAATGGTAGTTATATAAAATATGCTTTGATATAGATGAAATTCTATGAGGATGATGTTTGGACTGAAATTGCATGCATATGAACACGTTGATTTTTGTAAAAATAGACTATAACCTACTTCTCACTACAAAATAACAACTCAACTTTTCAACATGATTTTAAATATTGATAAGACGTTGAGATAAATTCAACGAGACAATTGAGTATAAATTATCTTTTAGGTATGGATGTACATAAAATATCACTATTGATAAATTGGAAATAAAACTTGAAGTATCAAATCAAACCATTTTTGGATTTGAAAATTATAATTCTAAATTAATCTTATAATTACTTATAAATTTATTTTATTGATAATTAATGTAAGATATTTAATACACTTTTCACGTTAAAATATAGAAAATTAATATTAATAAATAATTCAATAAAAATCCAATAACAATTTATACTATAAATATTATTAGAATAAACTTCATAATTATTAAAATATAAACTTTAAATTTAATTCAAATTATAAAATTTATTAATAAAACAAAGTTCACATCATATATATATTATTGTAAATTTGTTTTAATCAAAATTTATACCCAATTATATATTATAAATTTATTTTAGTTGAGATAAAATTCTCAATATTTTGATTTACAGTGGTTCACTTTAAAAATATTATTTCAATTTAAGATTCGATGAAGAGTAATTTTTTATTAATTGATTTACAAGTTTAATGATAAGAAAATAAAATGTATAAAAAATAGAATAAAGTGTTTGAATAAATGCTACAGTGTAGAGTTGAGTGTACATATATCTTTTTCCTTGTGCAGAGTTTATACACGCAATATCAGTGTAGCCTATTGACCATTAGTGAGAGTGAAAGAATGAACATGAAAGATGCTTTAGTAAAGTATAATTAGTCTATGCTTAGTTTTGATGTAAAGACAGATAAGTATATAATTCAATGAACATTATTAACCTTTTACAATGAACCAGTCGGTGTATATACATCAGTGCATGCATTGTCAAATTTTGTGGTACCATTTTATAGTTAATTTCAAACGTTTAATTTAATTATGTAGGTCAAACTATGATAAATATTCCACAGAAATTGACAGAAGGGTATTCAGAAAAAATGCATAATATTTATATAATATAGTTAACGTGGAGAACAAAATCTTACCTAGCTAGAATGTTATATGTACCAGAATTGGAAAATGTTATTTTATAGAAGAGAAATGCAATATTCTAAGCCAACCTTATCTCTTTTTGACAAAGCCGAGTAAGCAAATCAAAGAATGCCACATTCAAATATAAGCAAATAAGTCATTTTTTTAAATTTTTTGTAAACTGTTATGTATGTATTAGATGTGTTAGGACTTGTTTGTGGCTAATTACTGGTTCCCAATTGCTTATGTTGTCACATCATGAGCTGTGGAAGGTATAAACATTAAACTACCATTACTTTGTTTCTTTCAAGTTCCAAACCAAGAAATTGTATAATTATAACTATTATATATATATATATATATATATATATATATATATATATATATATATGAATGATTGAGGAATAAATAAATAATACAAATTATTAGACGTTATAAATTGATCTGTGCTAAGAGTTTATATCTATAATATTCTTTGATATATAATTATAAGATAAATAGTTCGTTAATATTTATGATATTTATATTATACAATCATAATTAATTACTAGTGAAAATATATGTGACATCCCAAAAATACAGTAAAAACCATATAATTAGAAAATCACAGTTAATAATAAAACAGTACAGTTTTCCAACTTAAAAGTTAAAACCAAACGAACGCTCAAGGACGAACGTCCTTGAATACGGTCTTATAACAATAAGGAACGAATGCGCAAAGTCGCACGCCCATACAATAATCACGAATTACAACCGAACGTAAAAATTTAAAACTTGACCGAACGGTCATACATAATAGTACTAAAGGATCGGCCGAGCGTCTCACTGCTCGGTCTTCACTTCAACTTCAACCAGATTCTCTTCGTTCAATGCCTCCTCCAAATGCTCATCTCCCTCTGCTCACATCCACACGGATGATCATTGCAACGACAGGACGGACGTACAAAACGAGACAACACAAGGAAAACGCAAGGGTAAGCTTACTTAATTTAACTCATGCATCAGTCATACAATTCATTACATAATTCATCACATATCAAGGCATTATAACACATGCACAAAATAAAACTAGACACGACTGACTGTCCGGACTGTATGAAATCTGTGTAGTTACAGGCGTTCACGCACCCGGGTGGTGTGGTAACTGGCATTCTCATCAGCTGCCACCCGAGGTTAGTACGTCCGTCCAAAGTACCTCTAAGGACGACGACCTCCTGCCATTCCCACGCATGACGTGCGCCTCTACTTGAGGACGATCACTCACGGAATATCAGGATTGAACAGCCAGCATTAACTTCCCACAGTCATACTTTACGAATTTCAACAATCATCTGAGTCGTTCCTACCTGGAACGCTCGTTCAATAATCATAGTTTCATTTTCATCTCGTATACTGTTCATCATTCATTACTCATCAATTAATATCCAATTTCATCATTTATAAGGATGAGCATCAAAAACCAAATGTCCTACCCTCGCCAAGAATACGAGGACGAACGTTGCAGACTTGACCAAGAGAACGTTCGTTAGGAATTGGAGAACGAACGCTAGATATATGATCGAGCGCCATTTTGAGCGAGCGTTCAATCTAAGACCGAGCCCCATTTTAGGACGAACGCTCAGTTCAAAACCGAGCATCATCAGGACGAACGCTCAGTGTGAGACCGAGCACCAATTAGAGCGAACTCTCAATCTGAGACCGAACACCAATTTGAACGGACGTTCGGTATGAGACCGAAATCCACTTTGAACGGACGTTCAACATAAAACGGAACGCCAAACAGAACGAGCGTTCGGTATAAGACTGAACAGCAATTAGGGCGAACGTTCGGTATGAGACCGAACGTTCAAGCAAAGCATTTTGGTATGAGGACGCTCGTCCTCAACCAGAATTCTACCCGAATGACAGAATCCTATTTCCACCATGTTGGCCAATATAACCGAACGGTCAGAGACCGTCTCAATAACGCACGTATAACATTATAGGAAGTAAAAGGATAGAAATTTGTAAAAGACTATTAATACACAAACAGTGCTTGGCCGAACGCTCAAGCATGTCAAATTTAGGACGAGGACGTTCGTCCTTAAACAGTGATTTATCAAAATGACAGGATCAACATTTCAAACCTTTTATTTGGGAAAAAACCGAACGGTAAATGACTGTTCAGTACGAACATACATGTTCATAAAGTCCTCTTACAATTCATTTTTCATTTCCAGTTCATTTCTCATAGTTCCACTCATTCACATAAAGAAAATCTCATTTTTCATACGAATCATATCATGTACTTTCATATATTTCATTTCATCCAAGCAACGAACGTTCATGCATCTAAATCACATCCAAATCAACATATAATATTCTCATATTTTCAAAATAACGAACGTTCATGCAAATCAGTCATGGCAACATCATACACTGAAATAACGAACGTTCACACCCACACATGCAACAAAACAGTTAAATTAAGTGAGCTTCCCTTACCCGGAAATGGACGAACGTTCACAGGCGCACACAGACGCTCTCTACTCAAATCCTTATCACCAACGCTCGTTAATCCGATATCTGAACGAACGTTCAGAAACCCACCTATTTGGACATACACTGTTAGGACGAACGTTCAGAAGTTTTAAGAACGAATGCTACGGGACGAACGCATGAGCGAACGCTCGTCGGCTAAAGAAAACGAACGTTCAAATCAAAATGGACGAACGTTCAATTCGTCTCAATTTGGACGAACGTTCGGGCTGGTAATCGTTTACAGGACCCCTGTAAACGATTACGCGAGAGAAAAGGCCAATTTGTACAGAAAGTCCAACGCAGGTACTCAGTCAGGTGAACACAGGTCACCAACTAAACGTTCAGAAAATTTTGGGACTAACGGTTCTGCAGAATTTCTGCAGAATTCCAGAAACGTAAAAAAAATATTTTTATCTCCCAAAATTTCCCAGACTTGCACCAAGCGTAACAAAATTCAACAATCAAAGAAATATATCTAGCTCCCCTTACCTCTTGAAGACTTCCTTGAATTACTTCCAGAGAGTTTGATTTCCTTCCAAATGCACCACCAAAGCCTCCTTGCAGCTCCAACAGCAGCTCCCCCTTCTCCCCTCTCAATTTGGCAGCAAGAAATTTCCACTCCCAGCAGAACCCGTAGCCCCCTCTTAACCTCTCCTCTTCCCCTCCTCTTCTCTTTCCTTTTCTTGTTTTCTTTTTATTTTTGTTTTCAAAGGGAAGCAACGTTTGCTGTCCCTTGTGGCAGCGCTCGTTGCTTCCTCCCTTGTCTTTCTTCTTCTTCTTTTTATTTTTTTTTTATTTTTTTTTTATTTTTTTTTTAAATACAAATCCTTACATTCTCCCCAACAACAAAAATTTTCGTCCTCGAAAATTAGAACGGAGTCTCGAACAGATGGGGATACAAATCCCTCATAGCATCTTCCACTTCCCATGTAGAGTCGCCCGTCTTTTCATCCCAGACGACCTTCACCAATCTGACTGCTTTCCTCTTGTAGTATTTGGTGTTGCTATCTTCAATGCGTACCGGCTGCATCTCCAATGTACGATCTTGACGAAGACGAATATCTTCTAACTCTAATATGTGAGAAGGGTCGGATACGTACTTCCGAAGTTGAGAAACGTGGAAGACTGGATGCAAGTTTGATAACTGAGGTGGCAAGGATAACTCGTACGCAACTAGCCCGATCTTCCTCAAGATCTGATAAGGTCCGATGAATTTGGGAGACAACTTCTTGGGTCGAACGGCTCTCCCAACTCCCGTAGTCGGATGTAGTCTAAGGAAGACGTGATCTCCAGCATCGAACTCCACTGGCCTTCTTCTTTTGTCAGCGTATGACTTCTGTCTGCTCCGAGATGCCTTCAGCCTTTCTTGGATCAATTTCACCTTCTCAGTCGTCTGCTGAATGAGCTCTGGTCCGGTTAAGACCTTTTCTCCTTCTTGAAACCAACACAATGGCGTTCGACACTTTCTCCCATACAGAGCTTCAAAGGGAGTCATTCCTATGCTGACTTGGAAACTGTTGTTGTAGGTGAACTCTACCAAAGGTAAGACTTCATCCCAAACGCCCATGTGATCTAGAACACACGTCCTCAACAAGTCTTCAAGCGTCTGGATGGTCCTCTCGGACTGACCGTCCGTCTGAGGATGATAGGCCGAACTCATATGGAGTTTGCTACCGAGCTCACTTTGTAATGATCGCCAAAACCGAGAAGTAAATCTCGTGTCTCGGTCTGAAACAATGCTAGACGGAACTCCATGTAGACGAACAATTTCCTTGATGTAAAGTTTAGCAAGGTTCGTCATTGACATTTTCAGGTTGACCGCTAGAAAGTGAGCACTCTTCGTCAGACGATCCACGATTACCCATATGGAATCATGATTCCTGACCGTACGAGGTAAGTGAGTCACGAAGTCCATTGCAATGCCGTCCCACTTCCATTCCGGAATCTCTAACTGCTGAAGTAGACCGCCTGGCCTTTGATGTTCAGCCTTGGCTCGTTGACACGTTAAGCATGATGCCACAAAACGTGCGACATCACTCTTCATTCCCGGCCACCAGAACGACTTCCTGAGGTCCTGATACATCTTAGTCATACCAGGGTGTATGCTAAGACGACTGTGATGTCCTTCCTCAAGAATAATCCTTTTTAACTCACCATCATTCGGAATGCACGTCCTACCCATGTATCGTAGACAACCGTCTGTTCCCGTGTTAAACGCCTTGGCCTGATCTATACCGAGTGCATTCAAGATCTTCACCAACTCTTCGTCTTCTCGCTGCTTCATTCTGATCCGGTCAAATACGTCACTGGAGATTCTAAGGGTATAGCATTTGATAACATTCGGTTGCAAGTCAAACTGTAACCTCAGATCTCTAAAACTTTCTACCAAACTCAACTCTCGGACCATCATAGAGGAGCCGTGAACTACCTTTCTGCTTAAGGCGTCTGCTACAACATTTGCTTTTCCCGGGTGGTATAGTAGTTCAAAGTCGTAGTCCTTCAAGAACTCTAGCCAACGTCTCTGTCTCATATTTAATTCCTTTTGATCAAAGAGGTACTTGAGACTCTTATGATCACTGAACACTTGAAATATCGATCCATACAAGTAGTGCCTCCAAATCTTCAAAGCAAAGACGACCGCTGCTAATTCCAGGTCGTGTGTCGGATAGTTCTTCTCGTGAACTTTCAATTGTCGAGAAGCGTACGCTACTGCCCGCCTTTCTTGCATGAGCACACAACCCAAACCCTGATGAGAAGCGTCACAATATACTTCGAACGGTTTGGACGTGTCAGGAATGACTAATACTGGGGCGCTCGTTAACTTCTCCTTCAATGCTTGGAAACTTGCTTCACACCGATCGGTCCAAGCGAACGGTTGATCCTTTCTAGTCAACTGAGTCAGCGGAGCCACTATCTTGGAAAATCCTTCAATGAACCGTCTGTAGTAGCCTGCGAGTCCCACAAAGCTACGAACTTCAGTTACCGAACGTGGACTCTCCCATTCCAACACTGCTCGTACTTTTGCCGGATCCACTGAGATTCCTCCAGCTGAAACCACGTGTCCCAAAAATGGCACTTCCTTCATCCAAAATTCACATTTAGAGAACTTGGCGTACAACTCCTTTTCTCTTAAGATGCCTAGAACAACCCTCAAGTGATTTTCATGCTCTTCATAGCTCTTGGAGTAGACAAGAATATCATCAATGAACACTACCACGAACTTGTCCAAGTACGGCCTGAAGATCCTGTTCATGTAGTCCATGAAGACTGCTGGAGCGTTCGTCACACCGAACGGCATGACTACGTACTCATAATATCCGTAGCGCGAACGGAAGGCCGTCTTCTGAATATCCCCTTCCTTAACACGAATCTGATGATAGCCCGATCTCAAATCTATCTTTGAGAAGACGCTCGCTCCATGCAATTGATCCAGTAGATCGTCAATACGAGGCAATGGGTATTTGTTCTTGATAGTCAGCTTGTTTAACTGCCTGTAATCAATGCAGAGACGAGAACTGCCATCCTTCTTCTTTACTAAGAGTACTGGCGCTCCCCAAGGTGATACGCTTGGTCTGATAAACTGCTTATCCATTAACTCTTCAATCTGCTCCTTGAGTTCAGCTAATTCTGTTGGCGACATCCGATAGGGTGCAATAGAGATAGGTCCAGCATTTGACACTAGGTCGATAGTAAATTCCACCTCACGTGGAGGAGGTAATCCGGGCACTTCGTCTGGAAACACATCAGGGAATTCATCCACAACTGATTGTCCCCCATTCAGTTTACTGGACGATTGCTCATGATTCGAACCTTCAAGTCGTTCGTTTGAATGCGTCATGATCAGGAAGCAACTGGCGCCATCCACGATGTCTTCTTTTAGCTGACCGAGCGTCACAGATAGCTCTACTTCATACTCGTCTGGAAACACCAATTTCTTTGCACCACAGTCAATAAGGATGTGATTGGTAGCCAACCAATCCATTCCTAAGATCACTTCTAAATCTTTTAAGGGTAGACAGATGAGATTCACTTTATAATTACGCCCCTCAACCTCTATAGGACACTTAACGCATACAGAAGACGTCCTAACCTCACCAGCCGCTGGAGTTGATACTACCAAGTCGAACTGCATTTCGCGTTCGGCTAATCCCAATTTCTCAACACACGCCTTCGAAATGAAGGAGTGTGTTGCCCCCGAATCATACAACACACAAACAGGCATTCCATGCAATAAGCAAGTACCAGTGACGAGCGTACCTGAACTGGCAGCTTCCGCGGCCGTGATCGCATAAACTCTACCAACAGCCTGTGCTCGTCCACCCCTTCCCTGTTGCATTCTTCCAGCATTTGGCGGCCTCATTGGCGCTCGTCCGCCCATATTACAGTCGCGCTCTATGTGACCATTCCTTCCACAACGAGTGCAGGATTTTGCTCCCAATAACTGAGGGCATGACGACCGGTAGTGTGGTCCTCCACATTGGAAACACTTGACTGATCCGTGCTGTCCAGACTGTCCGGCAATAACCATAGCCTGAGAATTAGATGGTTGTGCTGGACGAGCATACGGCAACCTGTCCCGATTCATATTCGGCCTGGACATGATCGGTCCCCTAGCTGGTTGTTGCTGCTTCTTCTGACGTTCTGCTTCAGCCATATTTTTCTCCAACACTTTTGCTCTCTCAATCATGGCAGGAAAAGACTTAATGCAAAGGCTGGATATCAGTACCTTCAGATCACTTCTCAGCCCATTTTCAAACTTCCTGCACTGCCACACTTCACTGGTGGCAAGGGTATTAAAGCGAACCAGATGTTTGAACCTGTTGGTGTACTCCGAAACAGACATATTACCCTGTACCAACTGGAGAAACTCCACTTCTTTGCCGAAACGAACACTATCCGGGAAATACTCCTCATAAAACTTTTCCTTGAAGACTTCCCAGGAAATAGGGCTGTGAGATTCTGCTAGTATCATCTTTGCAGTCGACCACCAATGACTGGCCTCTCCAGTCAACAGATACTCAGTGAATGCCAGTCTTCGATTGTTCGGACATTCCTTGGCATCGTAAATCTGTTCCATGTCCCTTATCCATTGATCAGCTCCGTCGGGAAGGCACTTCCCATCAAATTTTGCAGGACGATGCTGTAAAAAGTTCTCCAAACTCCATTCAGTCTGATGAGTAGTGTTTGAAGCAGATGCTCCCGGTGTACCCCTGGTAGCTGCAAGAATCTCCATAAGCTGTCTCTGAGTCACTTCAGAATTTGCACGAGCGGCCTCCAAACTCTGTAAGGCAGCCGCATTTTGCTGCGTCAAAACAGCGTTCTGCTCTTGTAGCCTTTCAATTACTGATTCCAACAATCTGGTGTTGTTGGGCACATCATGTTCATTGGTCTGCGGTGGAGGAGGAGGAGGAAGTCTAGGTGCCATTGATTCTCTGGAACAGAGAAAAGAAACGAACGTTAATCCTGTTCAAAGAGTCGAAAATAACTCATTAAACGCAATTTAAGCACACAGCAAAAACACAGTGTACTCATAACCTATAGTGTCCTTAAAAGAACAAAACTGCTCTGATACCACTAATGTGACATCCCAAAAATACAGTAAAAACCATATAATTAGAAAATCACAGTTAATAATAAAACAGTACAGTTTTCCAACTTAAAAGTTAAAACCAAACGAACGCTCAAGGACGAACGTCCTTGAATACGGTCTTATAACAATAAGGAACGAATGCGCAAAGTCGCACGCCCATACAATAATCACGAATTACAACCGAACGTAAAAATTTAAAACTTGACCGAACGGTCATACATAATAGTACTAAAGGATCGGCCGAGCGTCTCACTGCTCGGTCTTCACTTCAACTTCAACCAGATTCTCTTCGTTCAATGCCTCCTCCAAATGCTCATCTCCCTCTGCTCACATCCACACGGATGATCATTGCAACGACAGGACGGACGTACAAAACGAGACAACACAAGGAAAACGCAAGGGTAAGCTTACTTAATTTAACTCATGCATCAGTCATACAATTCATTACATAATTCATCACATATCAAGGCATTATAACACATGCACAAAATAAAACTAGACACGACTGACTGTCCGGACTGTATGAAATCTGTGTAGTTACAGGCGTTCACGCACCCGGGTGGTGTGGTAACTGGCATTCTCATCAGCTGCCACCCGAGGTTAGTACGTCCGTCCAAAGTACCTCTAAGGACGACGACCTCCTGCCATTCCCACGCATGACGTGCGCCTCTACTTGAGGACGATCACTCACGGAATATCAGGATTGAACAGCCAGCATTAACTTCCCACAGTCATACTTTACGAATTTCAACAATCATCTGAGTCGTTCCTACCTGGAACGCTCGTTCAATAATCATAGTTTCATTTTCATCTCGTATACTGTTCATCATTCATTACTCATCAATTAATATCCAATTTCATCATTTATAAGGATGAGCATCAAAAACCAAATGTCCTACCCTCGCCAAGAATACGAGGACGAACGTTGCAGACTTGACCAAGAGAACGTTCGTTAGGAATTGGAGAACGAACGCTAGATATATGATCGAGCGCCATTTTGAGCGAGCGTTCAATCTAAGACCGAGCCCCATTTTAGGACGAACGCTCAGTTCAAAACCGAGCATCATCAGGACGAACGCTCAGTGTGAGACCGAGCACCAATTAGAGCGAACTCTCAATCTGAGACCGAACACCAATTTGAACGGACGTTCGGTATGAGACCGAAATCCACTTTGAACGGACGTTCAACATAAAACGGAACGCCAAACAGAACGAGCGTTCGGTATAAGACTGAACAGCAATTAGGGCGAACGTTCGGTATGAGACCGAACGTTCAAGCAAAGCATTTTGGTATGAGGACGCTCGTCCTCAACCAGAATTCTACCCGAATGACAGAATCCTATTTCCACCATGTTGGCCAATATAACCGAACGGTCAGAGACCGTCTCAATAACGCACGTATAACATTATAGGAAGTAAAAGGATAGAAATTTGTAAAAGACTATTAATACACAAACAGTGCTTGGCCGAACGCTCAAGCATGTCAAATTTAGGACGAGGACGTTCGTCCTTAAACAGTGATTTATCAAAATGACAGGATCAACATTTCAAACCTTTTATTTGGGAAAAAACCGAACGGTAAATGACTGTTCAGTACGAACATACATGTTCATAAAGTCCTCTTACAATTCATTTTTCATTTCCAGTTCATTTCTCATAGTTCCACTCATTCACATAAAGAAAATCTCATTTTTCATACGAATCATATCATGTACTTTCATATATTTCATTTCATCCAAGCAACGAACGTTCATGCATCTAAATCACATCCAAATCAACATATAATATTCTCATATTTTCAAAATAACGAACGTTCATGCAAATCAGTCATGGCAACATCATACACTGAAATAACGAACGTTCACACCCACACATGCAACAAAATAGTTAAATTAAGTGAGCTTCCCTTACCCGGAAATGGACGAACGTTCACAGGCGCACACAGACGCTCTCTACTCAAATCCTTATCACCAACGCTCGTTAATCCGATATCTGAACGAACGTTCAGAAACCCACCTATTTGGACATACACTGTTAGGACGAACGTTCAGAAGTTTTAAGAACGAATGCTACGGGACGAACGCATGAGCGAACGCTCGTCGGCTAAAGAAAACGAACGTTCAAATCAAAATGGACGAACGTTCAATTCGTCTCAATTTGGACGAACGTTCGGGCTGGTAATCGTTTACAGGACCCCTGTAAACGATTACGCGAGAGAAAAGGCCAATTTGTACAGAAAGTCCAACGCAGGTACTCAGTCAGGTGAACACAGGTCACCAACTAAACGTTCAGAAAATTTTGGGACTAACGGTTCTGCAGAATTTCTGCAGAATTCCAGAAACGTAAAAAAAATATTTTTATCTCCCAAAATTTCCCAGACTTGCACCAAGCGTAACAAAATTCAACAATCAAAGAAATATATCTAGCTCCCCTTACCTCTTGAAGACTTCCTTGAATTACTTCCAGAGAGTTTGATTTCCTTCCAAATGCACCACCAAAGCCTCCTTGCAGCTCCAACAGCAGCTCCCCCTTCTCCCCTCTCAATTTGGCAGCAAGAAATTTCCACTCCCAGCAGAACCCGTAGCCCCCTCTTAACCTCTCCTCTTCCCCTCTTCTTCTCTTTCCTTTTCTTGTTTTCTTTTTATTTTTGTTTTCAAAGGGAAGCAACGTTTGCTGTCCCTTGTGGCAGCGCTCGTTGCTTCCTCCCTTGTCTTTCTTCTTCTTCTTTTTTTTTTTTTTTTTTTTTATTTATTTTTTTTTTAAATACAAATCCTTACAATATACGTGTTTCATTTCCTTATGATAATAACAAATGGTACATTTATTATTATTTTATTGATCTTGTTATTATTATAATTATGAAATTAAATAATTTTTATAGTTTTATTATAAATAGTTTTCATTTATATTATAGGTAGTTTTATAATCATTGTTAAGTGTAGAATATTGAAGATGGAAGAGTAAAAAAAAATCTTAGAAGTTAAAAATGTTCATATTATTATATATATATATATATATATATATATATATATATATATATATATATATATATATTAATTGTAGGTGGATATCAAAATATCATTAAAAAGAATAAAAGGTTTATTTATTTTAAAGAATTCTATCATAATCTATAAAGATTTTAATAAATTTTGTAATACCTATTTTGAGCATAGAGTCAATACAACCTATCATGTCATTCATATAAACAAAAATATTTATTAAAATCTTAATATGATTTAGACTAAATTTCTAAAATGCTTGTATATTGAGTTCAATATGTGTGCTAGTCATGCATTATCATGAACTATTACAGTAAAATACAATCCACATTTCTCTTATTCCAAATCTTCATCCATCCTAAAATAATCATGACATGATTAATTTTTTCCATCATTTAAGTCACATTAACTTTATACTAATATCGTAGACTGAACCTCATTTGAGTCTCATCCCTTACACCGTGTTCACTTGGAACTAAAATACTGTTTACGAAAATTGGAGAGCGATGATTTGAAATTTTTACGAGTTCGGTTGAAGAGAAATGTCCAGACGAATTTGAAAGGAAACAAAGCATTTCCGTGATATTCACTCATCTAGGAACATGGTGAGATTTGGAGAGATAGAATGTAATTTGTTTGAAGTGTCCCTGAAGCTTGCGGAGGAGGAAGGCGCTTGTGGAAAGGGAGGAGAAAAGAGAGTGAGCGCTGAGTGATTAACCTCTAAGCGGAGTCAAGAAACTTGGAAAACCAACCATTATTGTTGTTATTCATGTTAGAAAGAAGAAGAAAAAATACTAGCTTTATGTAATTTTATTTAAGATGTTAATTACTATTAAAATATTTTTATTCATGTAAAGATCCAAATCCCACTTCCATACGTATGCATTATTTTTTCTATCAACAAATTAAGACTGAAATAAAAAAAAATGCATATGTTAAATCTTTTACTAAATTATAATTTTCTTACATTTTAAAATTTAATTTGGTGACTTATTTTTATGGTGAGATGTGGTGACATTTAAAAATAAATTAATTTTACTAAATTATAATTTTTTTACATTTTAAAAATTAATTTTATTAATTATTTTTCATTTTTCATTTTTACAATTAAATATAACATTAATAATTATTATTTTATATTACTTTAATAATTGGGGGTATTTTGGTAATCTTTAATTTCTACCAATTAAACAACTTTTTTTATCTATCACATCAATCCAATCCTAACTAATTCTCATAAACTTTACTTCCAAATCTACTCTCATTTACCTCTAAATCCACTTAAACAAACAACAAAAAATTTATCTTCAAATCATTTAAATTCATTCAATCACTCTCCCCCAAATCATCTCCTCCAAATACCCTCAAGTGAACAAAATATTAAACTTCATTCTCCATATGATTATGAGAGTTTAATAAAATCAAAATGACTATGGTACTATTTGATATATTAATACAATTCTCACCATCAATATCATTTCAACTAGAAAAGGTCACACAAATACCTACATGTGCAACAATTTTAAAAACAACTAATAACTAATTTAGTGCAATCAAATTATAGATCATACAAAAGATTAATACTTAGAACTTATAAAAGTTAATAAAATAATAATTTAAAACTTATAAAAATTAATAAGCTAATAATTTAGAATTAAAAATATAATGATATAGAACTTATAAAAATTAATAAATAATTTTTAATTTTTAATCTAATAATTTGGAACTTTTAAAAATTAACAAGCTAATAATTTAGAATTAAGAATTTATTAATTCAGAACTAAAAAAAGTTATAAGCTTTCCTTACTACTACAATTATCGCAACAATCTCATTATTGGAAAAAAAAACAAGCTTTTAATTTCATTGTAAAAAATTAATATATATTAGGTTTAATGTAAATTTTAGTCTCCCATAATCATATGATTTTATTTTTTTCGTCTGTTGTACAAATTGGATTTCTCATATAATGAATTATGTAATATTGTTCTTTCCATTATATTGCATAAAATATTTTGTAAATTTTAATGACGTGACAATAAATGATATTGTGAAAACTTGACTACTTATTATTTATTAAGTCAAGGAATCAACAAGTGTTAAGTCATGGGAAATTGACTAAAGCTACGGAATGTAATTAATTAATTAATCAGAACTTAATTAATTAATTAATTAGAAAGCCTAGAACAGCTATACGTGTGTATATTGTAGTTAATGGTATGTTATCTTTGAAAGAAGATGGCCTAGGTAAATGCATATGTAATAAACAAGAATAAACAAATAACTTTTTTTGCTGAAACATTATTTTTCTTACCACTTTATAAGTACAAAGCATCCACCGACTTTGTCTATATTTATGTTAAAAAAAGGTTGAAAGATCTCAATAAATAAAAATATTGTATGAAAAAAAATAGAAAATTAATTTTATATATTCCTAAACGTTTTCCTAGCGGTGTATTTTACATAATTTATATGTTTAAGAACTTGTTAATGAATAAAAAATTGACAAAATCATAAGAAAAAACAAGTAATGTTACCTTTTTCAATTCACGAACAACCGAAAAAGGATTAAATTAATTATGTTTACTCTCTCTAGCTATACAAGAAAATGGTGCGAAGACCTTAAAAATGATATTTTAGAAGGGATAATGAATTAAAAATATTAACACTCGATTATTTTAATATTAAAAGATTTTAATAAAAATAGATTTGTTATAAACACATTTCACTATTTTAAAACATACTATTTTTCTAAAGTTCTCTACCTTCTCTTTAAGGGTTTTTGTATCATGTTTATCTGTTTGAAGATCGAAGATCGCTTGTGTGATTCTCGTGGTAAGATCTTCAACTCTATCGATCAGCTTCTCAAAAAGAGTAAGTTAGTTTTATGTTCTTTTCTCTAGTTTCACATTTTTCAATGCATGTGATGTTTGGTTCTGTCGCATGTATGGTTTGAGTTTCCTTTAAGATTCTCTACTGAGCAGTGGTTCTAATTACATATCCTGATTATATTTTTATTATCTATAGGTGTTATATGTCTCTTTGAGCAGAGAGAGCAGAGTAGGGGTCCCTAGAGCTGGTTTGAGTTTCTAACAATTACATAGAAATAAGAGAAAAAATCTTTTGATAGTAATAAGACCAATTTAGAAAATTATATCATATTTATTTATTTTAATGTTAAAATTTATTACCACTTAATTTTTAAAAGAATGGACTGCGTAATAAAAACGTCACATATTGTTTAATTATAATTATTTTTATTTATCTAATATATAAGATATATATATATATATATATATATATATATATTTAATAATTAAATAAATTTTAATTTGAACAAGTATATGCAAAGACGTTTGTGTTTTAGAGAAATTCACGATTTTCACAAACCTTTGTGAGAGGATAAAGTTAAAAACCCGGTTGGTAAGCATTTATCGTACAAGTTATTATAATGATATTTTAAAGCTTCACATTTTTTTCAAGTATACTTTAACTAACTTGTGTTAATTTTTAAGCTATATTTTATTTTTATCTTCATTAATTTATTTGAAATCATTTTTTATCTAACATAATTGAATTTTTATGTCATTTCATATTTATCAATTAACTTATTACTAGCTCTTGTTAACTTTGAATTCAAACTAACTTGTTTATAAAGCCTTTTATTTTGAACTTTTAGTTTATGTAACATTCTAAATTCTCACACTTAAAAATTTATAATTTATATATATAAACATTACATGTTTTCGGCTCAGATTTAAACTATAAAACTATAACTTGAGTTCTTCTACTCCTCCCTTCCTTGGCATTGAGTCAGACGATATTTCTTCATCTGCTCCCGTATAACGAATTATACGATCATCGCACATACCCAAACACAAACAAGTAGGGTGAACTAATATGCAACAAATCATTTATGAAACATGCATGCAACCTCATATAATAATTATGTCAGACATACTCATACCATCATACAATAATCACATCATACATACTCATCCATTACTTTGATACACATGGTAAAATGACATCACAAGACTTGTTACTTTATAACCCGACTCGTCCGGACTAGAATGATTACCGAGCTATGGCGGGTCTTGCACTCGTGGTGGCTTTATGAAACTTGGACTCCACCACCCTACCATACTCACGAGATTAATCCGTCATTACTCACCTTGGATCATACTGGAAGCACCCAAGACTAGGACCTCCTGCTACTCATCACCACATGGTTCAATCCTCTCTACATGAGAAGAAAGACCATTGGAGTTTCAAGATGACCCCCAAACTGAGCTACCATGCAATCTATACACCCCCAGATCACCACCATGTATCCTCTCCTTGAGGATCATGGAGTTATGTCCATGAAACATATTGTGACTTTGAAACTTAACCCAAGACATGAATAACCAGATACCATTATATTATCACAGTGAATCCAACATATCTCATACATTCACATACTTCCCACATAAATCACATCATTATAGTTCACAACCATGTTCAGATGCATAAATTCAAATCCAATAAAATCCAATCATTTCAGAAATCATACAAACTGAATATATTCCAACAAGATATATTACACAATAATTTAACAATACATAATCTGTTCATAGGATTTAAGTTAAAAACTTGTCGAGTACACTTCTAGGAAAGAGAGGTGTGTCACAATGAACAACTTAAGTACCAAGTCTTTCCTTAGCCAAAGTGTTTCTCAACTAGTTTTTAACAAATTTCTTATTTACATATTTAAAACAATACAATGTAATATTAACACCGCAATTCAATATAATTAAATTTTCTAATATATAATATATTGTATTTCCCATCTTCCAATCTTCAAAATACAACTACACATAAAATTTTAAGAATATAATTATTCAAGATTTTACTTAATTCAAATAACTTTACTATCTCGTAAAAAAATTTCTCTTCACTCATATCATTAATTAAATATTTGAACCCAACAAACTAATTAACAACATGTTTAGATCATGTGGTCAAACTTTTAGTCCAATCTAACAGTTAATAAGGTAGAACTCATAATTTTTGTATAAATGATCCAAAAACGGAAATTAGCAATATTTACATCCCTGATAAGATACGAAATTAATATCTCTAACTCTGTAACTCCAATTTCAAATCTGAACGGTCAAACTAATTAACTATGTGTTATAAACTACATATTAAAATTTCAGGTTGATCCAACGGTTAACTAAATAGATATTGAGGTTTTACCGAGGTAACTCAGGTGTAAAATTTTAAGTGGTTTTCGGTTATACTCAAAATGCGGAACGAATTCCTCTAAGTACAGACATCTAATTACAAATCTGAACGGTCAAGATGACTTAATATGTCTTATGAACTATATACTAAAGGATGAGCTCAATCTAACGGTAAATGAAATATATATGATGTTTTTACCATGATAACTTAACGACAGAAATATAGTGTTCATAAGATTTTTCAAACTTTTAAAATTTCTTTCTCACAACATAGACTTCCAATTACTAATCCGATCGGTCAAAATGTAGTAATATATCCTAATAATCATATATCCAATTTTGAGCATGATCCAACGGTTAAATAGGTCAAAATTTATATTTTACCGAGAGGACTTAGTAACAGAACTACAGGGGTAATTAATTTACTCAAACATGTAAGATTTATTTCTCCAAGTACAGACTTCTAATTAATGATCCGAACGGTCAAAGTGAAGAAATAGGTCTTAAGATTAATATATTAAAATTTTAGCTAAATCCAACGGTCAAAATAATTAAAAGAAAAGTTTTACCACAGTAATTCGAAAATAAGACAATTATAATCATGAAAACTAAATTTATACAAGTGAATAGATAACTACCATTACCAAAATTTTCACATGTTCACAACTCATATTCATAATCATAACATGTATAAAAATCATGTATAAGAAGGATTAGCTCCCTACCTCTATTCCAGACGTCTCTTGCTCCGAATTCGTTTTTCCCGAAAATCCTCCCGAATTTCCCCTTTGCAATTAGAATTTCCTCCAACTCTCTTCTCTCAAAATTTTTCTAAATTTTTGATGCAAGTTTTAGCCTTCCCCAGACTTACTATTTATAGTCCAAAAATTTTACTATTCATCATTTTTTTTAATATTATTTATTTTTTAATTTCACCACTTACATAATGGATTTACCACTTACATAATGGATTCACCACTTACATAATGGATTCCTTAACAATGACTTCAATTCTCCAAAATTTGAACCTATCACCAAAATTTTACAAGAAAGGTAGAAAAGAGTTTGAACCTATCACCAAAATTTTCTACCAATTAAGCTACCAAAATTTCTTATTTAAATTATCACATTTTATAAACTTATTATATTTTCCATTCACGAAAAAATTTATTACTACTAAAAATAAAATGGTTACTATTAAGGTAAATATTTTTCAAGGGTCTTACAGTTTATAGCGTAAAATTAGTTTTGAGATAACTTCTTAATGCGTATACTATAAGGTGTTCACTTCATGATAATTACTTTAAAAGTTATACTATTAAATAACAATAGACGATTGTTTTAATTAAAAGGAAAAAAACTGTGTCAAATTTGGGAGCAATATGAAAAATAAATGATCGAGGAAAATAACTTTTACTGTATATGTACCTTAATGTTTTGTTTATTTAAAAGTAATAAAACTAACATAAGTTGCTAGGTAAGAGAAAATATAAGAAAAGATAATTTTAAAAATGATTCTTATTATAGTTTTTCTTCCTTATTTTTACTGTACTTTTTTTTTAACTAAGCATACAGCTATTTTTCATTTAATTTTTATATTTATTTTTAGATGAGTTTCTCTATAAGAATTTTTTAAGAAAATATGTAAAAAATAATACGATTAATTTCTTTCTAAGATAAAATTAAGTCATGTATAAATTAAATTATAAAAGCTTTCAATTAGAATATGGACTTATGTAAGATCTTGGGAAATTAACACTGCAAACCCTTGTCAAATCACAATTAATACACCTCACGTCACTGCTCAGAACCATTAAAATCCACTCACGAACTCTGACGCACGTCTGCCAAGTGTCAAATTGGAACGTTCTGAAATCAGTAGTGGAAGACAGGTGTCCATATGTGAGAGTGCGTCCGTTTGACCTTGGGAAGAAAACTGATTTTCTGAAAAACCTTCTTCCCACTCTCTGCATGCACCCTTCTTCTTCCTAAGAATTAGACTTTTCATTTTCTCCACCTTCTCTCTAGAAAACCTCCATCTTCTCTCTACTGTAACTCATTCTCCTCTTCTCCGATCAACTTTCAAAAACCGTAGGAGCGTTCGCTGAGCTGTGAGCTACAAGTTGGACCGAACAGTTTCAAAAACTGAAACTTGTAAGTTCTCCCTTAGTAGTTCGTTCTTAGGCTTCCTGAAAAACTAAGTTTTGGCTGCATGCAAGTGTGTAGTCTAAGTACCTCAAATTTCTTGTGGATAGATTTGATTGAAAGAGATTAATGACTGTTAAGAGGGAGAACGTTAGCTGGTCAAGCCACACTTCTTACGTATAGAACGATTCAGTCTCAAATCCGGGTAAGGAAAGCTTATTTAATTTAATTGATACTTGTATGTTGTATGAACGTCCGATCTTGACTGAATGTATGAGATATATACTGATTGAGTATGTATGAACGATCACTGTTGTACTGAATGAATATGCTATATGTTGGTTGAAATGTATGTTGATGGTTGATACGTATGAATATGAAATGAGTTATCACTTTGAAGTATGAATGATTAATGTGAATCACATAAAGTTGTAAATTCATATGAAGTTATAAAGTATGAAATGATATGTTGAAACTTGAGATTTGAAATAGACGAAAATCTGAAATATGAAATCCTTATTATGATAAAATTCGTTCGTCATCGTACGGTCTTATACCGTTCGGTTTTCTAGTAAAATGCTTAAAAAGGAATTCTTTCATTTGGAAAGAGTTCTGATTGAGAAAGAGCGTCCTCCTGTGAAATGCTATGTTTGAACGTTCGGCTCAGCCTAGCGGTATCCGAGTCTCTGAAATGAAATACTAAAATTTATACCTTATACTTAAAATTAGTAACGCTCGGTCGTATACCTAGCGTTCGTCCTAATGAACTCTCGGTCTTATACCTAGCGTTCGTCATAAGAAGCGCTCGGTCGTATACCTAGCGTTCGTCCTAATGAGCTCTCGGTCTTATACTAAGCGTTCGTCCTAATTGGTGTTCGGTCATCTACCTAGCATTCGTCCTAAGTAGTGCTCGGTCGTATACCAAGCGCTCGTATTATTGAATACCCCACTTTGATAAAATAACGTTCGTTCAATTATAATAATATATTCCCTTCCTCACGTTCGTTCATGTACTGGCAACAGACTTCCGTATGCGAATTACTACAGAGATAGTTCTAGATATTCTTGGCTCTCCTTCTTACATTGGATCTGGTCTAAGGTCTTCATAATGAAGTTTTCTTTAAGTATCAATGTACATCCAAACGAGTTAGTTCATTTAACTGACCGTATAGGAAGTAACGTCCGTTACAGATTTCTTAGTTCATTCCGTCCGTTTTCTTAACGTTCGTCCTCGTTCTTCAGAGGGCTGAACGTTCGTTATTTTATGCCTTTAAAACTAAAGATGAAAATGATGATAAATTTCAAGATCTTGAAGTGTGAACACTATATTGAGTGATTATACAATTATGGATTTTGGACGAACGTTCCAGGGAGGAAAGACTCATATATTGAATATTGGATTTGGTAAAGTATGACTGTGGTTATGCTAATGCTGGCAGTCCATCCTGATGTTCTGTGAGTACTCATCCTCACGTAGAGGGGGTAGGTCATGTGTGGGAACGGCAGGAGGTCCTAGTCCTTAGGGGTACTTTGGATAGGGCTAACCTCGAGTGGCAGCTGTTGAGTGTATCCCAGTTACTACATCACTCGGGTGCAAGGACGTCTGTAGCTACACAGATTCATGCAGTCCGGACGGTCTGTCTAGTATATATATTTCTATGATGTTATATGTTAAGTTACATGTTGTGTGAATTGAAATGTTAAAAGTATATGTTGATGTATGAATTAAATTATATAAGCTTACCCTTTCGTTTTTCCTTGTGTTGTCTATTGTCTATGTACGTTCGTCCTGTCGTTGCAATGATCATCCGTGTGGATGTGAGCAGATGGCAAGGCCACTTTGGAGGATATTATTGAAGAAGAAAATCTGGTCGAAGTGGAAGTTAAAGCCGAGCCCTAGAGCTTTCGTTATTTCTAGATGTTAGCTTTTTAGTTTTGACGTTCGGTTATTTGATTTGTAAAACCGTTCGTTCTAAAATTCCAATACTTCTGTAATTGCATTTAGTTGTGTACTTTAAGCCGTTCGGCTTTTGAACCTCGTTATCTTAGTGTAAAGACTGTATTATTTTACTGTTAAATGTAATTAATTTTGATTTATGGTTATTACTGTATTTTGGGATGTTACAACTTACAGTTTATTTATATATATTTAATTGACATGAAATCTTTTATCACAACCGAATATTTAAAATTTAACATTTCTAAATAATATAATAATGCTTATGTAGGAATAATATATTAAATTTAACAACAATAAAATTCTAACATAATATTAAAAGTGAATTCATAATTTTAAATTTTGCATAAAGTAAAATAGGGTTATAAAAAGATAATTCTTTTATATTTTTCTCCCTAGGAAAAAAATGTCCAAATATATTTTTAATTTTTAATGCTTCTTATATTTTGATTTTGAATATTTTGGTTTTAATGTTTAATTTTAGTTCAATCAAGTATTGTGTTAAATTAATTCAATGTGTTTTTTTAGTTAAATTGACATTCAATGTGCTAAATTGATTTTTAGTTAGTTTTTATATTTTTCTTCTAATTTAATTGAGATCCTATATTTTTTACATAAAGACAATTAGATTTCTTTTCATCAACGTTGTCTTCCACAAATCTTGATAACAAAATGATTCATTTGTGCATCTTGACGATGAAATAAACAAAAATGAAGATCTTATATCTAAACAAGTCTTAGATATGAATGAGACAATCTTTGTATGATTGTGTCGTAAAAGAAAAAAAAAGATTAAAGAAGTAAAAGAAAGTTTAAACTTATATGATCACCTCCTAACTATACTAATATTGATTTCGCAAAAGGAATCGCATTTTTTTATTTAGAAACCCAATTGAGTAAAAATAAGAATAATATAAGAACCAAACTAATAATTCAACATTTTATTAAAATGATACATGGTCATCTTTTATATAATATAGATAGAATCACGTTAAATCAATGTAACATATAATAAGAATTGAGTGAAAAAATATATATTAGAACCAAAACAAATTAAAATATAGATTATATAGATTAAAATAATAATTAAATCTAATTTTAACAAATATTTGGAAGATAAACAAAGTGAATTATGTGGCAAGATAATTTTGCCACAATATTACGAGGTGAATTTGACAGGGATCTTATGAGAAAAGGAAAAGTTATGCTTGGTATAAAATGGTACATACAAACCTTATTTAATAATATAAATATATTAAAAAATAATGTAAGAAAATATACTAATAGCATTATTTGTAAGAAAAATAATCTTATTGTAACGCACGAGCAACAAGGTGGCGCGCTATCCGGGTCAAAGCGCTTTCCCTAATTATTTTAGAAAAGAAAACAAACGTTAACGACTATTAAAACAGTAGATTAATGGGATTTTCTGTTTTCCCATTTCTACCCTTTTCTTCTAAGGTCATGTGCATTACAAAACCATCAATATCTATGTATATGGGAATGCATTCAGATGAAATATTAAAGGACTTCCTAAAAAATTATATACATTTTAATCGATAGATAGAATGTAATGATTTTTTATTTTTCTTCTAAAAGATCTTTATTATTAGAATTTTGTAACTTAGATTTTATAAGCTCAATTCTTGAATGATAAGTTCTTTCTCAATAGTTATAGAACTTTCATTGGTGTACCACGTATCCATTTGTCAAAATATTATTTGTACGTATAAATATACTCTCAAATTAGTAGTATATACCTCTTGAATATTAGAAGAACTATTATTGTGATTGACCAAGGTAAGGTTTTTCAAACGGATGCTATTCTTAGACTTTAAGAGATTGCAAATGGGATAACTACGAAAACTTCATATATAACACACAAGATTTATTTTTTATTATAAGTTTGGCTAGTTCAGCATTTGTACTACACAGTCAAAACCTAATAAAGCATTTAGGCTTCACACACGCCTATATAAGCATACGGATAGGTAGGTAAATGAGTCTAACAGTTGTCATCATACAATTTTTTTTTTTCATGCCATATCATATCATTTTTTCCATACGGATATTACCGTGCAGAATGATAGGTAATTGCCCAGTATAGTCTAAAAATGAAAAACAAAAATACGGATACATGGTCATTGTTAATTTGTTTACTTACAAATGAAAATTCATAAACATTATTATAAACTTTAATATATCAGTTATCCTAACACTTCAAATCTCATCAATAATTTATTATCATATAAAAATTTATTAAAGAGAAAAATAAAACAAAAAAATACAAAATATGAAAAATCACACCAAACCCATGATAAAAATTATATTTCACAAAACATAAACGAATTATACTTATTAGGAGAAAAATCTAAAAAGTACATGAAGATAAAACATTAGACCACCTATATTATTTTCTATGAATCAAAATTAAATTAGTTAACTTATCTGCATAATGATTTTTTTTACAAAATATATGAAAAAATTGAACTACAAAGTACTAATGTTACTTCCTCTAAGACTTCAAGGAACCACTCGTTGATTCTAAAATTGTGACACACTAAAAAGAATAACGCTCCAACCAAAGCCTTTGAAAGTTTCTCTTTCAAACATGCTACAATGCATAAATTACCCCTATAAATTCAACATAAATGGAAATCTATACTCCTAAAAAAACTGAAAAACTATCACATATTTATCTTGACTTCTTCTAAAAATATGAGCACACAAAAAGTCAAACTAGAACAACTCTTAGTTGCACCATCAGTATTCGCCTTAAGCCAATTGGCAAATGAAACTTGTCATATTACTTCTATAAATGAAACCATCTTACCTTCCTAGTTTGAATATTAAAAAATTTCAGCACCAAAAAATCAGAGATAATATTACTCATATGCTTCTTAGATTTATTTTCAGTCATATGCACTAACGCCTTAATTTGAAAAATAGCGAAAAGAACCATAATTGGATCCTGCAATCTACTATGATTGTTCATCCTTTAAATCGTCCAAATAACTATAGTAATGATAGTCACTTAATCACTTTAAGCAAAAGACTATAAGGAGACTTTATGAATTGAACAACCAAATCCAAAAAAGACAATTACAAATCCTGAAAAAGTTCCTTCAACCATGTCCACAACCGTATAACAATAGAAGAATGAAAGAACAAATGAGAGAAAGATTCAACATTATTACCACAAACAATAATAGGATCGATATGAGAAACAAAGTTCAAATGTTGCAACTTTGAGATTGTTTGGATAATAGTGGAGGATAATGTAAATGACTTATTGACATGATCATTGAGGTATTTTCTCTCAATTTAGAAAATAATAGATAATATTTTTAAATATTATTAAGGTTTAATTAGTTATTTGGTCTCTGTTTTGTCAAAAAATGTTAAGTCGGTACTCTAATTTTTTGTAATATCAATTTGATCTTGATTTGTGAAAATTGATGCAATTTGGTTCTGATTTGTGAAAAAATAATACAATTTGATCCTTTCTATTAAATTTATTAAAACAAATAAAAAAATTCATCAAAATTGAAGCTATTAATAAGGATTATTTGTTTTGTTGGTGTAATTAACAAAATCCTAGTATCAATTTTGATGAAAAATTCTTGACTCATTTTAATAAATTTAAGAAAAAATATCAAATTGTATCAAGTTTTCAAACATCAAACATCAAATTCCATTAATATTTACAAATCGAAATTAAATTGTGACTATAACATTTGAATGACCAACTTGATATATTTAGACAAAAGAAAGATAAATGAGTAATTAAACTATTGTAAAAAATGAAAAGAAAGCAAATTTTAAAGAGAATGAATTTTAATAAATAAAAAACGATTCATTCAAGTTTATTTGTGACGTTTTTAAAAGAAACAATATTTATTATCTACTTATGTTAAAAGTTTTTTCTCTCTATTCTATAAAAAAAATTAGTCTTTATATAATGTACTAGAAAAATAATTTTACTTAACGTACCAAAATTTCAAGATGCCTAATTTTACCAATAAGAATTAAGAATGATTTTAAGTGTGAATTAAAATATATTTTTTTAATGTAAATTTAAAAATAAAATGAAAGTGAAAAAAATTTACGAAAACATATTGATGTTTAACCATGATAGATTTTTTTTGGAAGATATTTAAATATTTCTTTCGTTATATAGCAATGGTTTTAAAAATTGGATCTATGCAATATAAATTAACATATCTAATCATAGATTCTGTATATTATCAGCCATTGAATTCTAAATCCTATCAAAAAGTAATCATCATTAATTGTCATTATTGGTTGTCAACAATATTTTATGTGGTCACTAGTTAATATCATATCCACTAGTTTCTTATGGTGGGTAAAGAACTTGTGATTCTACATATTATCCACTTCCTTAATTATCCAAATACAAAAATTTGGTTTCAATTTTCTTTTGTAAACATGTGTTGTGGTTGATAGTTTGTTCTTTAGCAACATTTGGACGTATAACTCAATATATACAGACACATAAGTTAAGTAAAACATACATTAATGTATATGTTTTTATGCATCTAGTGAGAAAACTATGTTAATATCAGTTAATAAAAGAATAAATCTGAACCATATGTACATGTGGGCACGTGAATTCACACGCATATTGAATAGTGTCAATGCAAATAAATTTCAAACAAATTATACAAACTTATGATACAATTTTATCCATTAATGCATAAAGACCTATTATTATATAATTATATATGTATATTATATTATTTTCAAAGCACAAAAAACACTTTTTTTTATAATTACTTTATGTAACATTCTAAATGTATAGAATTAAAACTATAAATGAGTTACTACCTGATCAATAAAATAGATCAATTAACAACTAGGAAAATATAAAATCTTATATATCAGATTTTATGTTTTCGAAACAATCAAAGAAAAAGAGAACTATTAAAGAGTTATTACAAAAATTATTAAGTTGTTGGGCCTTTTCCACCTAAGACTTACTTTATAGTCAGATTATCATCCTCTGCTCACACCCATAGATAATCATAGCCAAGACAACTGTTACCAATAAGGAGTATTGGTAAATCTTGAAGAAATTTGTTTTGATGATGCTACAAGAAGTTTTAGTTGAAGAAGATATTAGAATTAGTTAAAAGCAAGTTGTAGAAATTAAATGTAGTAGGAAATTCTTGTAAACCTTGTAAAACTTGCATTTTTAACCTGCAATAATCAATTATGATTAAGCAATAATCGATTATCACAAGTCATACTTGAATAATCGATTATCACTTCATATAATCGATTATCACATTTTTGAAAACCTGTAACGGACTTGAATAATCGATTATCACTTACAATAATCGATTATTCATGGCAGTTGGGAGCTGTCCTTTGGCATTCAGTGTACTTGGCTATATATTTTGTTTTGGAGAAATTAGAAAGTAACGTTGCAGTTGAACACAAAGCTTTTGAGAATACAGTGTGATCTGAGGAAGTTTCAAAAGCTTGTTCATTGCATTGCCTGGTCTTGTGAAAAGGAGAAGCTCGCGCTTTGTGGGTCAAAGGTCGGAGCGGTTCTCTTCAAGTTGGCAAAGTTTCTGTTCTTCCGGTTCGTTCGTTCGAAGGAAGGTTTTATCTGTTTTCTGTTTTATTCACTCTATTGTAAACTTGTGAAACTATTTTTGGTGAAAACGTTAATCACTTTTTATAGTGATTAACAACTGGACGTAGATTCTTTTGAATCGAACCAGGATAAAAATTCTGTGTTAAATTTTCTTGCTCTCTATACTCTTTACTGTTTTATACACATCAACTGTTTGGAAATTTGTCTCTAAGTAAATTAAATTTCTAAAACTGACCATCTTATTAAGAGTTTGACTGAACACGCTTTCCGCTTTATATTTTATTCCGCTGCACAACTCTATAACGGTACCGATTGTTCCAACAATTGGTATCAGAGCCAGCTTTGATAGTTTTTCAAATTTTTCGAAAATGGGCGGTCATAACCAAGTTTATGCTGAGGGTGCTTCTATTGATAGACCTCCTTTGTTTACGGGGAAAAATTATGCTTTTTGGAAAATTAGAATGCAAATATTTTTGGAGTCTATTGACAGGGGTATTTGGGAAGTTGTTATGAATGGACCAATTGTTCCCACTATTTTAGTAAATGATATGCAGGTAGAAAAACCATTTTTACAGTGGACTATGGATGAAAATAGAATGGCACAATATGATGTTAGGGCTAGGAACATAATTTTATCTGCACTAACCCTTGATGATTTTTTCAAAGTTTCTGTTTATAAAGTGCTCAGGAAATGTGGGAATTTTTAAGAGTTACTCATGATAAAGTCACAGATGTTGTTAAGTTGACGTTGTCTGATTCAAGCTCCTCAACCTCAAACAATTCAAATAAGCAAGAAAATATATGCTTAATGGCCAGCAATGAATCATCTAAAAGCCAACTCTTGAAGAAAAAGAAGGACAATCAAGGCTCCTCATCAAGCTTTAAATGTTATGGATGTGGTGAAAGAGGCCATATAAAAGCCGTTTGTCCAATTATCAAGAAATTTCACAAAAAGAAGGTCCACATTGCTTGGGTTGATAATGACTCAAGTAGTTCAAGTGATTCTGATGAAGAAGCAAACTTGTGTTTGATGGTAAATACTGATGATACTGCAAGCCAAGTAAGTTGTTCTAATTCTGAATCTAGTGAATTTGATTTGCAAAAAGCTTTTCTTGAATTGCTTGATGAATCTGAGAAATTGAATGCTGCTCATAAAAATTTGAAAAAGGAATTTAAAGAATTGCGAATTAAATATGAGAAGGCATTAGATGAGGAAGTAAGTTTGAGAAATAAAATTTGCAACTTGGAAATGAAAGAGTCTTCAAATGTTGAACATCCTGTTGAATGTCTTTCATGTAAGAATCATATGCTTGATATTGATATTCTTGAAAATCTTCTTGAAGTTGTAACTGGAAATAATAATGTTGAAATGCCTATAACTGTTAGAAAGGTTTATAAAAACAAAAGTGTTTTTAAAAGTAAGAACCAAATTAAAAGAACCCGTAGGGTATGGGTTGAAAAAGGAACTGTGTCTTATAGAAATCCAAATGTTGTCACATGCTTTTATTGTATGAAAAAGGGGCACACTTCTAACAAATGTAGAATTAAACATTTTGATGTTCCAAATGGAAAATATGCTTGGATTTCTGTTATAAATTAAATTGTCTATAACCTCAAAGGACCCAAATGAGATTATGGGGACCAAAACTCTATTGTTTTGTTTTGCAGGTTAATTTTTCAAAAGGAAAAGAAGACTCTATGGTATCCTGGTAGTTTTTAAGAGCTTTGAAATAATTTATGAATGTTATATGTGTCTTAAAGTTGAAAATTTGGCCCAAATTTGTGTTTTTCGGAAATTAACGTAAATAATCGATTACCAAAGGTAATAATCGATTATCTCGTCCCCAAAAATTTGGATTTTGACATTTTGGCTCGCACATAATCGATTATTTAAAGTAATAATCGATTATCTTAAGTCACAGCGTAAAAAAAAAAAAAAAAAAAAAAAAAAAAAAAAAAACTTTTTTTACATTTTTTGGAGTCTGTTTTTAAAAGGGGATTATTACATTCAAGGGAAGATATATGAGGTATTATGCTCTTTCATGTTATGAAATTTCAATTTTATTTATGTTTTGAAATGCATCCTTTGATTAATTGAGGGGGAGATCATATGCAGCCTTTAACATCCGATCTTTTTGCTTCTGATCAAAAAGGGGGAGAAGAATAATACAAGGGGAGAAATATAAATTATTACAGATATTGCTAACCTTGTTGTTGTCTGTTAGCTTGTATGCTTTGCAGGTAAGCCAAACTTGCTTTTAAAATTGAATTTTTGATCATCATCAAAAAGGGGGAGATTGTTACCAATAAGGAGTATTGGTAAATCTTGAAGAAATTTGTTTTGATGATGCTACAAGAAGTTTTAGTTGAAGAAGATATTAGAATTAGTTAAAAGCAAGTTGTAGAAATTAAATGTAGTAGGAAATTCTTGTAAACCTTGTAAAACTTGCATTTTTAACCTGCAATAATCGATTATGATTAAGCAATAATCGATTATCACAAGTCATACTTGAATAATCGATTATCACTTCATATAATCGATTATCACATTTTTGAAAACCTGTAACGGACTTGAATAATCGATTATCACTTACAATAATCGATTATTCATGGCAGTTGGGAGCTGTCCTTTGGCATTCAGTGTACTTGGCTATATATTTTGTTTTGGAGAAATTAGAAAGTAACGTTGCAGTTGAACACAAAGCTTTTGAGAATACAGTGTGATCTGAGGAAGTTCCAAAAGCTTGTTCATTGCATTGCCTGGTCTTGTGAAAAGGAGAAGCTCGCGCTTTGTGGGTCAAAGGTCGGAGCGGTTCTCTTCAAGTTGGCAAAGTTTCTGTTCTTCCGGTTCGTTCGTTCGAAGGAAGGTTTTATCTGTTTTCTGTTTTATTCACTCTATTGTAAACTTGTGAAACTATTTTTAGTGAAAACGTTAATCACTTTTTATAGTGATTAACAACTGGACGTAGATTCTTTTGAATCGAACCAGGATAAAAATTCTGTGTTAAATTTTCTTGCTCTCTATACTCTTTACTGTTTTATACACATCAACTGTTTGGAAATTTGTCTCTAAGTAAATTAAATTTCTAAAACTGACCATCTTATTAAGAGTTTGACTGAACACGCTTTCCGCTTTATATTTTATTCCGCTGCACAACTCTATAACGGTACCGATTGTTCCAACAAACAATGCATAAGAACATATCAACAAGACACACAAACAAAAGGGATAAGTTAGTGATACAAAACGAATCATAATATACATTAACATTCCATACATGAGTCACAATTCATATAAAGAAATCTAAACATCTTAAACATGCCAATAACTAGATTGGAGTATCCGGATTTGGTATGAATGTCGAACTATGGCGGGTTGTGCACTTGTAGTGATCTCTACTACTTTGTAAAGTCATTGCCAATAGGTTTCACATTACCACAATCACAAAATTAGTCTGTACCGCGTCTTAGGCCATATTGGAAGCACCTAGACTAAGACTTCCTGCTAGTCTCACCACATGTATCAATATTCTCTATTTAAGAATGAATAATCATTAGAGTATCAAGATAACCCTAAGACTGAGTTCCTTGCATTCATACTAACAACACTTTGATACAACCATTAAGAATCCTCTTTAGAACTCTTACACACCTCATTCCATTCACACATATGTTCCAAACCTTACCATAGATAACACAACAAACCATTATAACTTTTAAAATCATACACATAATTGAAAAGAATTCAAAAATATCTAAAAACACATACTCACTCGCCCAACGAACAGTCTTTGCTCGCCATACCAGAGACAAAACAACAACCCTCCCAACCTAAGTGAGTTGGCTCGCTTAACCTCTGAAACTCTCTGCCAAACACCCAAACAATTCACCTAACGAGCTCCTCCACTTATCCCGTTAGAACCAAAACAATAAGCTCTCCAAGCAGAGCATGTTGGCTCACCTAGTTACTGAAACTCACTACTAGAACTTCTCTAAACTTGTCCAACGAACCCCTTTCCTTAAGAACTTTTATTATTTTATAAAATTAATTAATTGATTTAGAAACAATAAAAAAGACATATGAATATGAATACTAATAGTGGTATATATCTCATAAGAATATAGATAAAATAAAATTTTCATACCTAAACTTTAGGTATGAAAATAAGGATAATTTTTTTTCTTAAAAATCAAATGGGATAGCAAAACCTGTACTTTTGCCATCCCTACCAGTTTTCAATATCATAATCAACTCAATTAAGCTGCTTCCATTCTATCATATAAAAAGAATTATGATAAAAAAAATTGATATAGTAGGAATCATGATGATGGCGTTCTAAAAGTAATAATATATATATATATATATATATATATATATATATATATATAATTTTTTCTAATGGATAATGATTATATTTGTCAGACCCATTAAAACACACTCAAAACTCCAAGTAGTGGGATCCATGTGTCAAGAAGTGAGTGAGCGTCTTAGTTAGTGGAAAACAAGTGGCTGCAAGGGAGTGGCCGTTCGTTTTGGGTGACAGCAGTATTTAAGGCCAAATTTCAAATGTCGTGCCACTTCTCTACATGTCTTTCCTCTTCCCCACCCTGCCGAAACCATTTCTCCTCCTTCTCTCTAAGAAACCTCACCATTTCTTCTTCCGATCACCTCTCAGGCACCGTCTGAACACTCTCGGCGACAAGAGCTTTCGTTTAAACTGATTGGTTTATGATTCTGAGCCGGTGAGTTTCTTTCTCTCTAGTACGTTCGTTTAAGTCTTGCATGCAACCCTCTATTTTTGGTCACCTGAGTAGATAGTATAATTCTGAGTGTTTCTGGTTTTTCTGTTTGGTTTAGTGCTCCTAAAACGGGAGTGTCGAACGTTAGTTCTTTAGTAGAGGGGAGCTCTATTCTGCTTCGTTGAGCGTTCGGTTACGTATAAAGGTAAGGTAAGCTTATATAATTTCATTAATATTCTTGTTTGAACGTTTTTTTGTTTGCATGATATGTTGTTTGATTATTGGATGAGTATGAAATATGTATGTACTGCTTATTTGGATGTTGGTATGGATGACTGATATATGTTGTGAATTGTGTTGAGATAGGATTTGATATTCAAACTGTAGTATTCTGAGTAAAGGTGGTAGTAGGGTCGAGAGTGGTTAACGAGCGTTCGGTTCTTCTTGGGAGTACATGATCTTACCTGAGTCTCATGTTTTGGGGATAACATCCAAGAGTTTTCCTGCAATACTATATAGGATTTGTTAAACTTTGACTGAGAGTTTGTATTAACCATTTCGTTCCCTTTTGAGTGTCCGTCTATATTAAGTTCTTTTTCTAGAAAGGATTTCGTTAATGAAGAGCGTGTTATAATAGTAGATATGTATATATATGAGTGTTCAGGCTAAGTGTAGTTCTTCTTTAGACTTCCTAAACAGTTTAGTTAATGTGTTATATACTACTTAAGGTAGTAGACGTTATTGTTCTTTTTCATTTAGAATAAGTGGTGGCTCAATTGTATAGATTTATATTTCTTCGCTTTTGTAAGTTTATTTGTAATCGGTCTTGGACCAAGCATTCAGTCTCAGTAGTGCTCGTTCCTGACAATCACTTGGTCTTGGACCAATGCTCGTTCAATAATGTTCAGTTTCTACAAGGCTCGGTCTTAAACCAAGCGTTGGGTCTCGTTTTCTGTAATATATTATTATTGTGCTTAGAATCAGAGTCTTCATTCAAACTAGATAGCGTTCCTTACTCCATGGTTTCACATCAGTATTAATATTTAGTGTAAATCAATGTTGGTCTTTAAAAGGTGTTCGGCCTAGAGTCTTAGTACTTGGCCTAGGCTTTGTGGCGTCCGTTTTGAGCTCTTAGTGGTCTGATTATTGAAGTGTTATTCCAGTTGAACTTATGAGATGATGAGAAAGTGTGATCGTAGTTTAGTCAAATGTATTGATGACGAAGCATATGATAATTTGAAATGTGATGTGAATGAAATAGTGTGATTATGAACGAGTATTCCAGGGAGGAATATCTCAAAAAGTAGTTATTGATTGGTAAAGTATGAACGTAGACAAAGCTTAACGAGCGTTCATCTTGATATTCCATGATTACTCGTTCTCATGTAGAGAGGAGTAAGTCACGTGTGGGAATGGCAGGAGGTCCTAGTCCATAAGGTTAACTTGGACGGGACAGATCAACCTCGGGTGGCAGTTGTTGAAGGTATCCCAGTTACTACATCGCCCGGATGCACGAACGTGGTAGCTACACAGGATTCATATAGTCCAGACAGTCAAAGTCATGTGGTCGTTATTTGCATGCATGGATGTATGGATTATGAGGTGGTCGTTGTTGGTTTTGTTATGAATGTTGTATGTTGTGATTTAATAAATTAAATTACATAAGCTTACCCTGTTTATCATTTTGTCTGTGTTGTGCGTCCTGTCATTGTCCGGTTGCAATGATCATCCGTATGGATATGAGCAGAAGGAGAAGAGCTGTTGGAAGAAGTATTGGAAGACGTAACGGAAGTGAATACCGAACCTTGAAAGCGTTACTTTTGTAAAGACCGAACGATAATAGTGTCTTTTGTAAAAACGTTCGGTCTAGTAGTAACTAACATTAGTTTTTAATTCCCTGCTATTATGTAAGATCATTCGGCCATAATCGTATATTGTTATGGGAAGAATTGATCTGTATTATTATTAAGATGTAATGACTCTCGTATATGGTTTTACACTGTATTTTTTTAATGTTACAATATTTTTCATTAACTATAAACATTCAACATCAACCACAAACACAATCATCGTATACACTTTTATCAAGATTCGATGAAACATATAGTAAACCCTATGGATTCCAATGATCAATGCCTAATGCCCACATGCAGAGTTGCCTCCTACATATTAGTCCAAAATTTTGCAGATTGAATCATATTTTGCCACGAAACCAATGACTCTAACAAGACATAGCTTTAATCATGAATCCAATGAAACTAAATGACAAAGTGGTTCATCAAAATAACTGTAGAGTTTCCCTATTAGTATGACAACAACCGATTCCACAAAAAAAATAGTATTTATCCATGTTTGCAAACGTGGCTGAGAGAGATCGATGACAAATGAGAGAATTGGATATGAAATGCTTGCAACTTAGAAAAAAACATTCCCATGCCATTGAAAAATGTGGATTAAGAAAGAACACATACACAAACACATTACTATTGTTAAAGATGTCATATATTCTAAGGAGTAGCATAGATGCGACCAAATCTGTGAGTGAAAATATAGTTACGTAAAGTGTTGAGAACCAACAAATATTTGAACTGCAGCACACAAATTCTCATTCTGTGTACACAAATAAAATGGCATCTTTTTATTTGGGGAATCTAATTACCTCTTTCGTATTATTGCTTATCCGTTTACCTTCTTATGGTTTCTCTGCTCATTATTCTCCACTCAATAGGAACACTTCAGACACTTCAGTTTCATATATCTGCATTCTATCTAATTAATTCAAACGATAACCCGCCAAATTCTAGATTTTGAGGAAATTAAAAAAAATAAATTTTATCACTTAAGGATTCATGTTGAAGATGCTTATAAAAAACAAGAGATTATAAGGGTTTATTTATATTTTCCTATTTTAATTTCTTCGAATTTCTAACTCCATTCTATTAGTTAAATCATAACAATAAATTCTTTTATATCACATAATAAAATATATTAAGTTATTCCTTGTTTGAAGACATAATCAAATTTTTATACTTTTCAACTAGGCCTTTATATTTGATTTTACTATTAAGTAGTGTGATGAGGTGACCTTTATCTTATATTATAATTACTTACATGTTTTTACATAAAAAAATAACAGAATTAAATTTTAAATTTTCATACATTTTTAATTGATTTTTTATCAAAAGAATTATTTCCTCTTGTAACGTTGCATATACACTTTTCCCGCGTTGCATATCTCCTCCTTCGCACATAATGTGATTTTCCACCTATAAAAATAATGGTCACTAATTAATATACTTCTTTCTTTTTATATTAATTTATAATTTGATAAATAAAATCTTTCCACCCTTTTCCTTTAATATAATTAGTACAACCGATATAAATACCCTTAATTAGGTAAAATTGAAGCATTGATCAACGTGATGGAAAGTTGGCGATTTGAATGGAATAATTGGCATACCTAATCTAAACACATAGATTGAGTTCGTCTCTAAGTATTTACATTCTTATGTATATAAAGATTGTGCTCGTGACGCGCCAAAAACACTTTTTTTTTTTTTACATTGATCACATTGATCACATTGATACCCTTCCTTTAATTAGCAATTTCTGAGTGATAGTTCTAGAAGTAATACGTGAACTTCAAGAAAATGAATGAGAGAATCTTATATTTGGGGTAACATACATTCACATCTTCTTTTGTAAAAGGTGTGGACAGTTTTCTTTTGCTCCTTTCATATATATATATTTTTTATTTCAAATCGACCAATTAAGAAATATTTATTTGTTTTAGAATTCAATAAAGTAAAGAACCTACGCTTATGTTTGAGTTTAGAATATGATATTAAATATTTTATATCTTTTAAAAGATGCTTCCCTTTATTTAGTCAAGATAAGATTCAATTTTTAATTCATATACTTTTTTTTGACAGTTGTATTAATTAATTTAATTAACTTTTTGTTAGAGTTTGTTACCAGCAGCCGGCGGCGTCCTCACTTACTATTTAGATTTTAGAATAATTTGAAAGAATTTTCCTGTGGAATATCGAGTTACATTATTAAATGGTTTTTTTAATTTTTCTAATTAATTAGCTCATCTATATTTATATTATTTTTCATGTCAAATAGTACTCCAGCACTCTTTGATGAATAAAAGAAACTCAACATTATTTAGTGGATTATATATATCACTTAATTTGTATAATTCCTAGATTACAAAAAAATGTCCATGGAAGTTTATATACTCTGTAATTCGGTATCTAATTATCCATGGACGTGTAGTTTCAACTTTGATTCGGTTATATATAATCTGTTAAAATGGATGGTAATCGATGAGTCAATTTGGCTTATTACGGGTTTGAACTGAGTTAAGTTTGAAAAAATATAATTTTTTATACGGATTAATTTTCAACCTGACTCACTTTGAACCCGGCTCACCTAGGTTTAGGTCAGCTCACCAATCCACATAATTTAATTTAATTATTTATTATTTTGTGTTTCAATTTATTAGTTAACATTTTTTTATTATATTGTAGATAGAATAAAAAAATGTTTTAAGAGAAAAAAATACTATAGATTTATCTATTCAAGACTCTGATATTATTATAGATGAACAAGTGATACAAAAATTATTAATATTAAAAAGTTATTTGTTTGTCTTTTGTGCTTGTTTTCTTGTTTTTGAATTACACTTGGATTTTGAATTGTATGATATTTTTTATTTATTTTCAATTGTCTTTGATTTTTAACATCATTTTAGAGTGAAATTTATTTAGATTTGAATTAAAAAAATTATAATTTTTTATTTTAAAAGAAAACACTTATAATTAAGTGAGTTAGTGAGTCAACCCGTTTAACCCACTAACCCGTAGTAAGTTGAGTCGGATTCGAATTTTTTCAGCTTGCTAATAAGTGAGTCATGTTGGGTTGACTCATCAAGTGATGAACCCGTGATAGGCCGGGCCGGATCGAGCCGGGTAACCCGTTTTGACAGCTTTACTTCTATCAATCCTTATATGTTGTTTTTGCCCGTATCTAAATGTTCATTTTTGTGTTTATTACTTACAATTTTATTCTATTTTATAAAGCTAAATAGCCAAGTTCACATTGCCTTCTTGACCACCAAGTTTAGAAAATAAGTGTAAATGATAGTTGATTTTTTTTAATTCTACGTACCTTCTGTGTTTTTAATATTTATAATAATCAGTCTTACAAGAATTCTGTTGTTATACTTGTTAAGCAATTAGAAATAATTAGTGTAATATTATATAAGAATTGTTTTTTTTTAAAAAGATGACATAAAGAAATTAGATTTATATATTATATTATTACCATTATGATATAATATTTCTTTTTCATATAACTAGTTGTTACAAAAAAGAATGAACAAATATATATGTAACACACACAAAAAATGCTAATAAAAAAAAAAACAAGTTGGGCAATGTTCTTTTTTTTAATAAGTGTTTTGGAAGCTGACATTGTAACATCTTAAACAATTGATACTTTTACTACCTTTGTCATCACATAACCAGTAACAATCATACTTCATTAAACACAATCTCATCATTTTATAACTATTAATAAACATTATTCATTACATACACATGTACCATTTCACACATTATATATGAAAGTTCTTCAAAAGAGAACTTAGGTTGGTAATTCCAATAAGTTCTACTTTATATAAAAGTAATAAAGTTAAAATATATTTATTCAAATTTTACATTTTTACAATATAAAATAAACAATAACTCTTTAGTTTCATCAGTGTTCCCACTATTACTTACATAATCATTTGTTATTGTAAAAATCACCACAAAACAAAATAAAAAAGATAAACTAAAGAAAATTTAATAATACAATATAAAGATTAATATCTAGATGAGAATACTTAAACTTCAAGTTTGGTAGAATAGAAAGAGGAACATCATCTTCTCTGTATTTCTTTTCACTAATTTATTTGATTTCTGCCAACAAGACGACTGTAAAAAGTTTGATGAAAGAAAGGTGTCAAGAAAATAGAAAAGTCTCAAGAACAAGAAAAAAATTATTGTATATTACAAGTAATTGCATACTATTGATTTTGTTTTGCATGTAAGACTTCAGATAATTAAAGTTTTGTTTTGATCTACTGATATTAAGTGAAAAAATCAATCAAAATGTGATATGGGAAATACTAGGAAGGTACCAGAGAATAGTGCTTCCCATACACAAGAACACCCAATTTTATACAATACAGTTCAATTTAAAACCCCAAATAAGACATCAAACTCATAAAATTGCCCCCAAAATAAACCTTAAATGATGCAGTATTGTATGGCTAAACAAGGGCTTTCAACAAAAAAAATCCAAATATGGTTGGGCCGTTTCTCCCTACACCTCCACGTCTTTTTAAAATTCTAAAACTGTCTTCTGTAATTCAAAAAACCTTACATCTTATTTTTTGTGTATGGATTTTAAAATTCGTTTGAAAGATTTTTCGTATCAAAATTTGTTGCAAATTTTTTTTCCAATAAATTTTGAAATCCGTTGTAAAAAATATAAACTCAAAGTTATTTTTAAAATGTGAAAGTACAAAGAAAAATGTGTGAAGGAGCATGTAACAGCCCTAAGACTGAAATTTGTGCTACTATAGGTATAAAGGAGTAAAAATATAAATTTTAGGGTTAAAGTAAATAATTAAAATTAAAAAATATAAAGGTTATTTTTGTAATTATAAAAGGTTAGTTTTGTAATTCAGAAAATATATAATAGAATTGGGGAGGTGGAGGAAGAAAATGTGGTGGTGGAGGGAGTAACACCCCAGTAAGCAGTGACATGATGGGCTTCAATAAAGTGGCCCAAAGCTGCAAGGCCCACATTGTAACAGCACTATACTGAAAAAATATACCTGTTAAGTGCTCCTCAATACGAATTGGGTTGTCTCCTCAATATATCTAACGGCTCTTCTACTCGTTTGGTTATTCACAGACTCTGACAATATAATATCAGCAAGTGCAAGTGATAGTTACAGAAATCATGTTTCAATCAACCCAATGATGGCGAAAGCAAAATCTACAGTAATATAGAAGATTAATCAAGAAAACAGATATTTTATGAAAATCATAGATACACGATCGGTTGAAATCCCTAGTCAAAATTGTAGCTACACCACATTAAACTTTTGTTTTTACTTTTAGGTTTTAAAAATAGTTTATTAAAGAAAAGCAAATGGACCCATATTCCGGTATTCCAGGAAATCATTGATTCTAAGATGACATGTTTTAATTGCCTTCCATGGCCGTATTAATTCACTCCATATTTGTAATAAAAGCATCAACAAAGTCAGACTCTTTTCAGACTTTTATTGCACTGTTCTTCAAAAATATATTTCAATTTATCACTTAACAATGACTTTTCTTTCTTTATAAAAAATATACATGTCCTTTAAAACATTTAAAATTCATTTTAGTTTAATGAAATTTTAAGTAAAAACTTTAAATTTAACTTACCTTTCGACTATAACTACATTTTCATTGTACTATGCGATTCTATTTGTATAAAATATCAGCATTTTCCCTGTACGCGAATTCTATTTGTATAAAGATCGCTTATATTCTATTAACGATAATTAAAAGGAAATATATATAATAGATGTAATCTCTTGTCTCAAAATAAAATATTTTATATTATTATTCATTCTTATTAATAATTCTTATTTCTATTATTACATTTTTATTATTATATATTGTTTTTCACATACATCTGTATAATTGAACGGAAATTCAGATAAAAAAGAATGAAAATCCTTTCCTCGCTCAAAGAAATAATATTTGAAATGGCATGCAATCAAAGGAAGACGAAATTCTCACTGTTAACGCTCTTTATTCTTAAGGAAAGAAACACATACATGACACTGAAAAGAAAAATAGTTTTTGTTGGTTGCGTCGGAAAGAAGGTTTAGAACAAGTATTAGAAAGCGGATTTTTAAGTTTAACTTATTTCTAGAAACCGACTTGTAAGGTGAAGTTTGCATTGTTAGAATAGACTCTAACTATGATTAGAAAGTGAGTTTTTAGGCCTAACTCATCCCTACAAAATCGGCTTGTAAGGTGAGATTTGCATCTTACTTATTATTATAAATTGTCCTTATTTCTAGTCGATGTGGGACTTCCAACAACAAGAACAATCAGACCAGATCTTGTTCTGGTTCTAATCGTTCTTTTAACAGGAGGTTCGTCTCAAGCACAACCATTAAAAGCTACATTTTCTTCTGGTATCATGCTTGTGCCTCTTTCTCTACATAAAAATCATATTACATTCCTCCTCATTTATGCTGATGACATTATTGTAATAGGAAGCAATCGCTAGTGCTTAGAAACATTCATCAATCAAATGAATATTGCTTTCTCTCGAAAAGACTTACGACATATACATTATTTTCTTAGCAATGGAGTACACATGAATGACATTAAACTAAGACATAAAAGATACTTTGAAGAAGTTCAACATAGAGATGGTTTTAGTCTGTCCAACACAGTTGGTAGCAGGTAGACAATTCACTACAAAAGGGAAACCAATGACCAATGCTACTTTGTCCAGACAAGTCATAAGTGCATTGCAATATTTGACCAACATAAGGCCAGACATTATCTTTGTTGTCAACAAACTCAGTCAATACATGAGCACACCTACCACGCATCACTAGAAAAAAAAATTAATGGCAAGACAATGTGTTTCTTAGAGAAACTCTTGTTTTCTAGTCTTCAAGAAAACAAAAGGTAGTGTCATGATCAAGCACAAAATCATAATACAAAGTCCTAACTGACCTTGCAACTGAAGTAGCTTGGATTAGATCTCTGCTGACATAACTAAAACTACAAATGTTCAGAAAACCAATTATGTGGTATGATAACCTAAGTGTCAAGTCAATTGCTTATAATCTAGTCATGAACGCATGGTCCAAACACATTGAGATAGATATGCACTACATACGTAATCAATTCCTACAAAATAAAGTAACTATGACCTATGTTCCTACTACTATCAAATTGTAGACTATTTGACTAAACTTCTCACTCATACAAGATTTAACTTGCTAAGAGACAAACTTGACATGATCATGTCACCACTAGTTTGAGAGGGAAAAATATTTTGTTTAATATCCTATCATTTATGACTCTTGATTTTAGCTATTTACAATATCATTTTTTATTTATTGTGTGATATTACAGTAATTACTGTAATCATTCATCAACATCAGTTTAGGATAATATTTGTCCTTATTAACACAATTATAGGTTACTATTTATAGTATATATTTTTTTTGTATGTATTTTTTTACATCGTTTTTGTATTTAAATACAAACATGATCAATGCAAAACATTTGATTTAAAACCTTTTTCTATCTTCTATAAATAAAATAAGAGTTACTTCTGTTTTGTAAATAGTAGTGTGTGTGAATAGTAATACAGAGACTTTTATTGTGTGCTTCTTTCTTTTATATTCTTATTTCTCTACCAACTTGTTTTTTGGATAACAAGTGGTATAGTTGAGGCCTAGGCTTCTTGGTTGACATGGAGAGAAATAGTGATAGATTGTGCAGTGGATGTGGCGATTTACCTCGTCTCCTTCGTCGGACCATTGATATGTTATGGACCATCCTCTAATAAGTGAACTTCTAGGGCAATTTTTGTGTCTAACATTTGTTTGTAGGTTTTGTATAATTAATTTTCAACAATGATTTTATGATGTTATTATTATCAATATTATTATTAAATAAAATGTAGGAGAAATAAGATTGCTCCATTCCAATGTAAATCCAATCCAAGCTGTTTTTTGCTTGGCCTAATTCTTATTGACATGATGATATCATTGGTGTTAAAAATAACTTAATTTAGAACAAATTTACATTAAATTAAAATGTGTATCCTTCATATATAGTTTTTATTTGTATGATATTAATGTTTAATATATATCAATTAAAATATTAAGCTATGACGTTCTTGTATTACTAAAAAAAACTATTATACTGTGGGGGTTATTTTGTGAAGGTTATAAAAACCCTCCACAAATTAACATTATTTAAACTGGTTAAAGGGGTTGTCTGAATATTAGTAATAATGTGAGTTTTAATTGTTTTCTTAAGAGGTTTATGACCTTCATAAATTAAAAACACTTTTTACCATTTCATCTTCTCTCTTGACTCAAATTTTCCAAAACCTAAATTCCCTCCTACGCTCTCACATTCTCACCTTTCTATAAAATTTCTCAAACCTAAAACCTTTCTGAAAATTTTACCAAACCTTACTCACATTTTTTCCCCTTCTTGTTTTCGTGCAAGCAATTCCCCTTTTTCGTCTTCGCGCAAGCCTTTGTCAAACCTAAGTTCACGAAACATCTGGATTTATTTCCCACATTTCCTCTTCGGGCTAGCTATTCTATCATTCCTTCGTGGTTCGTCTGTCTCCTTACTTTAGTGTGGTCCTCAAGTCATCATCTTCCTTAGCACATCATCATTTGTGGTCTTTGTTCTCAGTTCATTAGTGGTTTTCATCGCTGTTTCAGTGGTCTCTATTTCCGTTTAGTTGCATCATTGTAGTAGTCGTGGTAGCCTTGGCCATTGTGGTGGTCATTTCGTCCTCAATGGTCTCGATTGCCTTAAATTTGAAATCAGAATTTATCTAAAGTTACATACTTGTCAAGTGTATTATACCGCACAAGTAATATAATAAATAAGTTTATATATCCTTTTCCAAGAGATTGGCGTTATGTTTAGAAATCTATTATTATTTACTAATTGAAGGAAATTTTTTTGAAAGAATAAAAGGAGTTAAAGTTAATTAAAAGAACTAAATTTTTTTAGAAGCAATTAAATTGATTAAATAAAATTTATGATAAAAACTTCAATGGGGTTCGGTTAGATTTCATGTATCAATTCAATGTGAAATTACTAAACAATAAATTTATAATTCTTACTCAATCATTCACACCATAAGTAACAAGTTCTAGTGTCTTAAACAGCAAGTCTAGACTTTAATAGTAAAAACTTTAATGTCTTAGATAATTTTTACCAAAATTTTTTGTTAAGCTCAAAATTATAATGTTTTGAATGACTCATTGTTGAACTCTATGCCTAGATGCACAATCGATTAGTTGTTTTATCCTAGTCTATGATCCAATATCGTGTCCAATAATCATATACTCATAGATATGCATGCAATCAAGAAATTATCATGGAGTTAAGAACAAAAATAGAATACAAGAATATGAAAAAGAACTTTATTGAATAACATAAATCACAAAGAAAGAAGATACATTACTTTCAATCCCAACGAATAAGGGAGTTAGTTACTCCTATACATTCTCAACACTAGAAAAAGAACAATGTGAACACATTCAATCTAATAAATGTGTCTCAACAAAGAATAAGTGTTTCTTCAAAAGAAATTGTGTTTAACTCTGAATCTTTCTATTTAAAGACTTTCAAAATTAGGCCAAAGTGATTGAGCCTGGAATTTGTACTTTTTATTTTGAAGTAATTAATTCTCTTGATAATTGATTTATCTAATTCTATTGATAATCTTTTTAAATATATGATATTTCCACTTATTTGCAAAATATAAATCAAATATTTATCTTTTATAATTTATTAAATAATTAAAATTACCAATAAAAGATAAAAATGAACATTATCATCAAACGAAATTTTCCTCATTAGTGTGGACTACCACTTCTCAATGGTTGTTAGTCATTGTCTAAGTTTATTATTCGCTAACGAATCTATTTATTGACTAGAACATGTTTATGTATATTGTATGAAACTTTCAATACAATAATCATGAAGATCGACATGTCTAATCTCATATATTGATCTTTTATACCTTTCACGTGCAACCTCTAACCAACTTCTCAACAATTTTCAAGGAATATATTGTGAGACACTAACATTAGTATTGGTTGATGGCTTTTATTCTTCACACCATCATAATTATTCATACCAATTTTTGTGATCACATAACATTTTTGTAACTTGCTTTATTTAAGGGAGCCTTTATCTTTTTCTTTAGGCCCTAATTTGAATATTTAATAAATGTGTGTACATTTTTAGTCTAAAAAGAAGAATATAATTCAAAACAAAAACTAAAAGGCACATAAAAAACCTTTCAATTGATACATTTTACTAAGGTTTTTTTTTTGCATATATTTGTTTTATTTTGTGTTTCACTAGTATATTCTTAGAGTTAAAGTTAAGTAAATTAAGTGATTTATAGACACTTAAAATCTACTACTGTATAACAAAAATAGGTAGTATTAAAGATTTTATCATACCTTAATAATTCTAATTAAACAGAGATTGAGAGCTTATAGACCATACATGCAAACCAAATCCTTATACATGCATTCGAAAAATACCAAACAATTTGGAGCATCAAAGTCACTCTTTTTCCTCTTTCAATTTTGTCGTGCATGGTCACACATTTCGTCTCCTTTCAAGCAGTTATAAAGAGCATTAATGTTTCTTTTTTTCCTTTTTCACGTGTTTTGATTGGAGAATCTTGGATTTTTAAGGTTTCTCTCTTGTTCATCCATGGTTTCTTCTGATGTTGTCTCTACTAAACTTTCTTCTCTCCCTATTGCATTTGACTTGTCCATATATTTTTTTCTCTAATGGCAAAGATGACTTTTATTAGTTTATTTATAGTCGTAATGACTCTTCAACAATGACCTCCTTATTCACGAGATGTCAACAATGCATTCTTTAACAAAAATTTGTAAGAAGAGATTTATATGGAGCAACCTCCCAAATTTATTGCTTAGGAGAGTCTTCTAGGTTAATATTTCGTCTTTTATGTCATCTTCGTAAATTATTAACAATTTAGTATCACTCGAGTGTAAAAGCACAAGTCTTTATGAATTATATTAGTAATACGATTAGTACATATCCGATTTAAATGCATTAGTTTAAAAGGGTGTTAGATATATTATTTTTATCTTTTATTTTTAATTAGTTCGTTATTATATTTTACTTATATTTTAGACTTAGCCTATATTTCTTTTATTATAAATCGTGTATATATTCAATATAAGATTGCTCTTATATATAATTTTCACTATAGATTTATTTGTTAGGAGTCATGTGTTTTTATATTCAAAATAGTAACTAGTAATTTAGAAACTTTTAAAAAGAAACAAAGGAACGGAGAAAGTTATTCTTTTAAATAAACATAATAACTTTTTATAAAATGATTTTTTTAACTTACTTTTTATTAATACTAGAGTTTAGGTTAAACCCCTTTAGTAGACTCTATTTATGTTGGATTTTTCCAGTTAGATTCCCGTTTTATTGTATTCTCCAATTTAGTCCTAAAAATGAAAATTTAAGTCAATTGACCCTTGTCGTTAAATTGACTTAACGAGATTAAGTTTTTTATGGACATGGACATTGACGTGACCAATTTTTGAAACGTGGCATGTGAAGTTTGCAATATGGCAGAGGTTGTGCAACACACAACAGGCCACGATGGTTTTGGGGCGTGATGGACACCGGTGTTAAAATCCGGAAAAATCTTCCACCTCTCCTTCAGAAGCGCAATGGCCTCCACCACCACAGAGCTTCCCTTCATGAGCATTCCATCGAACAGTTCTGAGCGGGGGTGCCCATTTCGTTGGGGGAGAACGTGATGAGGAGAAAGGGCAGCAGAGGGAAGCACTAGTCTTTGACCACATAAGGCCTCACGTGGTGACCATGAACGCTAATGACCTTGTCCTAGACGACGTTGCCGGAGGTGAGGCGGTGGTAGAAGAGGTTGTCGTGGAAGTGGGTGGCGTCATCGGTGTTGTCGGGGGCCTTGACACAAACGTCCCAGAAGATCTTCTTGTGGTCGTAGACGACCTGGAGGAGTAGAGAGGGGTAGTCGTAGTGGCAGCGGTAGGGGTTGAGGTTAAGGTTGTTGTTGGGGGTGGAGCGGAGGTGGACGAGAGTGGTATCGATGGCGTCGCACATGTTGGGGAGGGATGTGAGTTTCTCGAAGGCCTGGGTGGTCTCAAGGAGGCGGCAATGACCAACGGGTATTTTGATGAACTCGGGGTAGAGCTTGGTACCGAGGAGGCGCGTAATCATGTTGGTGATTTTGGAGATAAGGTAGGGGTCGGGGGAGTAGCGGGCGACGAGGGTTTTGGCAGAGAGGTCGTGGGCGAGGCGGGAGAAGACCATGGCGACGGCGTAGTCAAAGGGTAAGGAGAGATTGGAGATGGTGATGTGGGGCTTGATCTTGTCAACGACAATTGTGAAGACAGGATAAGAGAGGTTGTAGAGGAATCGCCAATGGGCGTGTCAAATTCCACATACAAAGGTCTGAAAATGCCATGTTTCAAAAACTGGACACGTCAAACGTCCTACCTCATAAAAAACTTAACTTCATCAAGCCAATTTAACGGCAAGAGCTCAATGGACTCAAATTTTCATTTTTTAGAACTAAATTGAAGAATCCAATAAAACTGGAATCTAACTGTGAAAACCCAATATAAATAAAGTCCAGAGGTTTAACCTAAAATAATCAAATATATCTCACTTAAAAAAATATCTTACGTTTATAATTAGAATTTTTTTTAATTTTAAAACATAATTGAGAGTAAAATAGGAATCCCAAATATGTTTTACTTTTATATATTTTTCTAATCTTAAATAAAATGAAAGATAAGATAAGAATGTAAAATATGTATAATAAAGGAAGAATTGCTTTATATATTGATATAAAGATTATAACAACTAAAACATTATAAATTTGTTTATATATATATATATATATATATATATATATATTAGTTTTTTATATGATATTCGATAAATTTAAATTTATGATTATTTTTATGATATATACTTCTATGTTATTTTCAAATTAAGAGAAATGTTCCAAATGCATTTTATAAAAATTGTTGAAAGTTTTAATGTAAGAAATAGGGTTAAATATGTTTTTAGTCCCTAAACTATTGGTCGTTTTTTGTTTTCGTCTCTGTTTCAAAGTAAGGTACAATTTGGTCCTCATTCTTTTTGAAACGTTCGTTTTAGTCCTCGAAAACTAAACACGGTTTAAAAATTTGGTCCTCATTTAGCAACAAACGAGGATTAAAACCAAAATTCTGAGGACTAAAACGAACGTTTCGAAAAGAATGAGGACCAAATTGTACCTTCCTTTGAAAGAGGGACGAAAACCAGAAACTACCAATAGTTTAGGGACTAAAAACATATTTAACCCTAAGAAATATTTAAAAGATGGAGTAAGTTTGTTCAAACTTATACATGAAAAACCCAAACAACATAATTATAAAACAGGTCACCTAGGCAAATCTGATTTACTTTTCTTAGATTATTTGTACTTAAAAGGAAAACAAATGTGCAATAAAAAGAGTCACATAAATATAAAAATCGTAACTAAGTGTGACATATTTAATTTTGAAATAAAAAATTGTATAGAAGAATCCAAAAGTTTGTGTTTTTTATAAGGAATTTAATATCACACATGGATATGAAAATCATTCAAAATAAAAGCAGTACGACTAATCTTTTCAAGTATTAAATTGTTGATGTGTTGAAACTGTTGGAAAGATGAAATTAAAAACAGACTAAAAAAAGATAAATTTATAAATAAATAAAAAATGAAAAGAGAGATAAGAAAGTGATGGATGGGGAAGGGGCAAAATGGTAAGTTGGAAAGGTTTTTTGTCTAGGCTTCCCTGATCTCAGAAGCAGAGCAAGGCTCCCAATATAACCCCATCAAAGTTCCCCACCACAGAGAAGAATCTCTCTTTATTTCTTTCACTCTCACACAACCAAAATTTTCCAAACTCTCTCAACTCCATCATCTCTCTCTCTCTCTCCCTCTCTCCCTCTCTCTCTCTCCACCATTTCTGCACTTCAATTTATTCACCTCTGACACCATCTTAATTCTGCTTGCAGTTCATCTCACTCATGGCTATGATCTCTCCTCACTCCCACAATTCCCACATTATGCTCCTCCTCATCACCTGCTTCTTTCGTCATAAATTATAGATCAAACTGCACACCCTCATCTTTTCTTTTACTGCATATGGCTTATCTTTCAACTCAAATCAATTTCACCACCCTTTAATCTAACAACTAACACACACTCCCACCCCTCAAAACTCCCCTTCCCATGGCGGGTGGCAAGCTTCATGCTGCTTCAACCATGTCGCTTCTCCTCCAAAACGAAAGGCTCCCTTGCTCCTCGGAAGTCCTTGAATCTCTTTGGGCTCACACCTCTAACCCTGCTTCCTTCCAAGGTGATCTCTTCCTTCTCAATCATGCCCTTTCTGCTACTTCCCTTCCTCATCAATTACTTTTCACTCGCATAGATACATGTCGAGCTTTTTGAAATCGGTCCAAGAACACAACACCTTCGAGGTTTTTCTGGTTTCCATGACTTCTGCACAACCACAATTGCAGATGAATTAGTCTGCAATTTTCTGCATGGATTATGACCGCAGCTTAAAACCTTTGTTATATGTATATGTAGAAAATAAATTAAAAAAAAAAAGAAAAAACTCGTTAGCGTTCTTGTTTTTGTGGGAAACTTGAAAGGTGGTTTCTTTCAGTTCAGGACTGTTGTTCTTTGAAGATGTTTGGAAGTGTTATTTTTTTTTTTTTTTTTGTGGAAGCTGTTTATGATTGAAATTTAACACGGTTGTTTGTCACTGATGTTGCTGTCGTTGTTTGTGTTTGGTGGTTGGTTTCAGGTTCAAAATCTATGGTTGATTTTGAGAATGTTAGTGGCGGCAGGGTGACGGACAGGCCGTTTTTTCAAGCGTTGGAGAAGGAAGAGAACTGTGATGATGATTATGAGGGGTGCTTCCATCAACCGGGTAAGAAAAGGAGACTGACAAGCGAACAAGTTCAGTTCCTTGAAAGGAACTTTGAGGTGGAGAACAAGCTTGAACCTGAAAGGAAGGTCCAACTTGCAAAGGAGCTTGGGTTGCAGCCAAGGCAAGTGGCTATATGGTTCCAAAACCGAAGGGCAAGGTTCAAGACGAAGCAGCTAGAAAAAGATTATGGCGCATTGAAAGCTAGTTATGACAGACTCAAAGGTGACTATGAAAGTCTTGTTCAAGAGAATGACAAGTTAAAAGCAGAGGTAAAAGAAATAAGAAAAGAGAGACACAAAACAACGCACACACATACATACATGCTCCCAATTTAGCTTTTGTGCTTTATGCTACTACTTGCTTTTAATAAAGTGCAATGTTTATCCCACTAATGGGTTAATGATTGGATTGGTACAATTTTGTTACTAACAGGTGAATTCTCTGGAGAGCAAATTGATTCTTAGAGATAAAGAGAAGGAGAATTCGGACGACAAGTCATCTCCTGATGCTGTCAATTCACCCCACCAAGAGCCTATGGATTTAATTTCAAATTCAACATCTGAAAATGGGACCAAAGTGTCACTCCCTATTATGGTAACATGCAAGCAAGAAGATGCCAATTCAGCCAAAAGTGATGTGCTTGATTCGGACAGCCCACATTGCACTGATGGGAACCATCCCTCTTCATTCGTGGAGCCTGCTGATTCCTCCCATGCTTTTGAACCAGACCACTCAGACTTTTCTCAAGATGAAGAGGATAACCTCAGTGAAAGCCTTTTGACCCTCCCTTGCTTACCGAAGGTTGAAGAAGCCTGCTATGATGACCCTCCTGAAAACACTTGTAATTTTGGCTTCCATGTTGAGGATCAAACCTTCTGTTTCTGGCCCTATTGAACCCACCAACCACTTCCAATGTTATAAAACTTCGCACTTGTAACCATGTACTTGAAGCAATAAAATTGGTACTACTTCTACCATAAAATCAAAAGGCTAATCCCTTATGCTCTCACTAACAAACAATATTAAAAGCTTTAACACACCTCTCTGAATTCTAAAAGGTCATGTGTCACTGCTGTTATTAGCAGTAAAAGTGTACACCAACGTTACTAGCTAAAATTCAAAACTGGTTCAGGTATGCGCGTAGGTATCCCAAAATTTCAGGTGGGGTACAGCAACCAATCTTTGTTTTACTTTCGGATGTGAAAAGTGGAAACCCTGTTCCTCTTTCTCTCTGCACTCGTTTGGATCACACCCTTGTTTTACTCATGCATTAGGAAGACCCTTTATCAAAACTTGCTGGTCCTTACTTCTCAGCATAAAATTCCGGTTAAATATGGCTCCTAGTACAAACTAGGATTGCCACAAAGGTGCTAGCTTTGAGTAGTTTTGAGTAAAATCTTGGTTCTGACTTCATTATCCAAACTGAAAAACGTGTCCCGGTGTGTTAGAAATAATTGGCATGTGCTTAATGAAGCTGAAAAATTAAATAAAAGGAACGAGTTGTGTTGATTGATAATGTATCTGCAGAAATAAAATACATGACAGCTACAGTCGCCTTTGGTAGGACTAAAACAAGTTCAAAAGTAATAATAGTGTCCCTATTTTCCTAGCATTGAGGTAAATTTGTGAGACTTGAGTGGAAGCAACTTTTTATTAATATATTTTAGATCTTTAACGGGATAGAAGAGAAGAGAAGATGTTACTTACAAGTCACATCCTATTGGTGCAAATTCACATTCAAAATGTTGCTTAAACAACAACTTGGATGAACAGAAGTGACATACATTGAAGGCTGCGAAAGTTGTTAGCTACTTGTCCCATAAGAAAGTTGAATTTAGTAACTTTGGCATCCCCACGAATGAAATTGAACTTCTTCAAGCAACTGTGAGCTTGTGAGCAAATCTAACGTTGAAACCAAAGTAAAAGGAAAAAAAAAAAAAAAAAGCAGCATGTAACAGATGGAGAATACTACTAAACCATGCTACAGAAGTCAAGATTTCTGGTGTGGCTCGCTTGAACAAAGTGGATTGGGAAGGACTTTTAGCACAAGCTAGCTCATTGAGGATGTTGACAGCTTCCTCAGATTTAAGCATTATAATATTTGAAATTCATTCTGGCAATTAATCCCATGCCTTTGTTTCTTCATGAAGAATTTGTCCGTTGCAGAATCTTGTCAGCTGTTGAATTTTGGTTCGCCCATGAAAAAGTCCATGTAAAGTGTCTCACCCTTTAAAATATTATCTGCATTAATATTTTACTCAATGTGTTGCATCATCCATTGACAAGTTATAAATGGAGGCACCTTTCAGGGATGGCCCTTGTGCGCCTTGACATTATTCACGTGAAAAAAAAAAAGTTTTAGCCTGAAGAAACACACACACACACACTCAAGTAGTGCAATTAATTAAATAATTGATTGCAATTTCCATTTTTGGATCAAAGTGGTAAAAGGGTGTCTTAGGCTATATGAGAAAAAGAATAAAACATTAATGAGTGCTTATTGGTATTTTGCTTGTTGTGTTGTGATGGGTTAGAGTGGCTGAGAAGTTAAAAGAGAGGAGTCAAAAATGTCATGCTCTAGGGTGTGTTGTTTTTTGAAATGTGATTGCTTTGTAGGCTTATACAGCTAAGGTCAAAAGTTTTATGTGGTCCTGAAAAGAGGAACACTGCTGTATTCGGCATTTGATTTTGGTGAAAGTGATGTTAAGTGAAGCTCTTTGGCGTCTTTTTCCTTTTCCTCTCTTGCAGCTTGGGATCTAAGTCGAAGCACAAGGTTCATTAATTATCCTTGTCCTCAGTGTAGTGAGTACCATAAACAGATGAATGTGAGGGCATTGTCTCATACCTGTTGTACTTAAGAATATCTCGGACTGTGGCTTAGTTAGGATCAACTAAGTTGACGGATCTGAATTTGTTATAAATGAATTCAAAAGCCTGCTGGGACATCTAACGTTCCCACCCTTTTCTCAAACTTCTCTTCTCCTATCTTCCCTCTCAAAATCCATGCAAGTTACAAAATCCACTCATACAGTCAAACACTCGTTTAATTAAGATTTGTGTTGAAATTTTCGAAATAAAATCAATTCATAATATATAAATTGACTTAAATTTAAAATCTATTTTGTAACATGTTAAAGTGATTTTTTAACAGTATCTCATTTCAACTTTCAATTTTATATAATAACTATAGAGCAGCAAACATCTACTAATTCTATTACATACCAAAGATTTAGACATAATATTGATTTTTCAAACAAAAATTACATAATGAGATTTTAAATACTTAAGTCTTCTACATGAGAAATAAACAAAGATATAATTTTTTAATTGGGCCTTATCGTGTTTCAGTATTAATTAAATCTCTACCTAAGCAATAAATAATGTATTCTATTTCACTTTTTATCATCTACTCGTAAAAAATTAGTCTGAAATAAATATTCATGTTTGGACATACTTAGTGTATATCTCTAAATTATCCAGAGTTAAGTGATATTCTTAAAGATATTATTGTTACTAAAACAATTTGAATATATTGATGTGATATAATAATTGAATATATTATGAAAAAGTTAGAGTAATAAAATTTGTTTATCATATTTATATATTTATTTAATGATAAAAAAATCTATAAATATAGCGTATCATTGTACAAAATAATATTTAATTCTCACATTTACTATTTTACTACTTATTCTACTTCTTTTCTATAACTTTTATTAATTTAAGCATAAAAGAGTTTTTTATAAATGAATTTTTCTTTTTGTTTTTTTTTTCAAAACTTGAAACTTTCTAATTAGAAGACAACATACTAGCTACACTAGTCTTGAAACATATAGATTTAAAACTTTTACTCAATTTACTAGAACTGGTTCAAAGTGATCTATCTTTTAAAAAAAGTTTCAGTAAGACCTTTAAAAAATGTTCAATCCGCTTCTTTTCGCTCACTCAGTTTAGTGTAAGGCCTTTAAAAAATGTTCAATCTGCTTCTTTTCGCTCACTCAGTTAAAAACATAACAGTGCAAATGTCACGTGGTTAAACCTAGTGAGTTGTGTAGTTTGATGAATACGTGGTTGAAAGAATTAAATGCAGAGAGAAACGTAAATGACTGTTTGAAGAATTAAATGCAGAGAAGAAACGTAAATGACTTTTAATGGTTGAAGAGAGCGATATTGATGTATTGATTAGAGAGAGAATATTTCTCTTAACACTACCCATAATGCACCAGTTTTATACACTCACCTCCAGATTCCACCCTTTATCATCCTATATACTATTCCTGTAAGATCCTTGAAAATATTTGTAAGTCAGATACTAAATTAAAAAAAAAAAAAAAGTAAATAGTGAATAGTAAATTGTGAATAGTAAAAAGTGAATAGTAAAAAAAAAATTAAAAAAAAAAATTATTTTTGGAAAGGATAAGTGTTCCACGTAGTTTTGAGATCAGAATTCACCAATTTGAAAATAAAAAATTATTTTTGTAATAGTAAAATGAATAAAAAAAATGAATAGTAAAAATGAATAGTAAAAATGAATAGTAAAATTTTTTACTATAAATAGCCAAGGGGGGAGGCTGAAAATTTACACCAAAGAACTTAGAAAATTTTTTAGAGAAGAGAGTTGGAAGAATTTCTAATTTCAAAGGGGATATTCTGGAAGTTTTCAGAGAGCGAGGAGATTAAGTCTGTAATAGAGGTAAGGGAAGCTAACCTTGAGTATCTCCTTTTGTATTATCTTAAGCCTTGAATATGCTATATGTTGCTTTTGTCTGATCTTAAATCTTGATTATGGAGTATTTTGTTTTTGTATGATTTTGAATTTAAATGAGAGTATGCTTTTGTGTTGATATCCGAGTGTGATAGTTGTAAAACGTGATATTGATTATGTTATGTCATTTGTATGTTATTAGTTGTTTATTTTTGTATTTTGGAAGGATTAGAAATTGTCTAACCGGCTCTGCCAGATTCAATTTCTTGTTTCCCCAAACTTTCTATTGCTTCAGTTATTTATTTTATTGCACTTTTGGAAGGATTAGAAATTGTCTAACCGGCTCTGCCAGATTCAATTTCTTGTTTCCCCAAACTTTCTATTGCTTCAGTTATTTATTTTATTGCACTTTTGGAAGGATTAGAAATTGTCTAACCGGCTCTGCCAGATTCAATTTCTTGTTTCCCCAAACTTTCTATTGCTTCAGTTATTTATTTTATTGCACTTTTGGAAGGATTAGAAATTGTCTAACCGGCTCTGCCAGATTCAATTTCTTGTTTCCCCAAACTATTTATTGCTTTACTTATTTATTTTATTGCATTTTTGGAAGGATTAGAAGTTGTCTAACCGGCTCTGCCAGATTCAACTTCTTATTTCCCCATACATGTTATTGTTCTTGTTATTTAATTATATTGTATTTTTGGATGGATTAAAATTTGTCTAACCGGCTCTGCCAGATTCAACTTCTTGTTTCCCCATGAATTTTTATATTAAGATTATTTTTATGATTGTCAAATATTGTATTCTTCTATGACCATTTATTGTAATGTTTTATTATTGTTAATTGTTTATAATTATCTTGTATGAATTCTATTATGGATGTTTATTGTGATGAATTTATTGAATGAGTTTGTTGGCTGAAATTGATCTTGTTGGGAGGTTTGGAATAAGGGTTCTGTAATAACTTGTATATGGGTATTAAATAGATATACAGATACTGGTTGAGGTTGTTGTGAGAAGAAGTAAAATTAAGCATTTTAAGATTTAGAGCATAAGAAAATAAGGTAGATAAATTAAATAAATCAATTGTTAATTATTGAGGGCCCTTCTTTGTTGGTAGGATAGAGGAACCTTAAAAACCTGAGTTGGCACATCCCTGATCATAGAGCAGCCCTGGCCTGGTCCAGTCAGTTGTGACTAGTCATATGTGCTGGCGTCGAAGGTGAGTTTGATGCGTTCAGACATCTGGGTCCTCTCCGGTGACCAATTGGGGTAAAGAAAAATCTATAATAGGATGAAAATAAAATAAAACAAGTTGATTGTAGATGCATAATATTATCATGGTAAAAATTTCATATATATTTTATTTATCATTACATTGAGCCCAGACTTTAATATGTAGTTCTTAAGATATGTTGATATATTTTGGTTGATCCATGATCTTTGTTTGGTGAAAATATGTTGAGTTATACTCGTTATGGGCAAAATGAGTTTATAATATGAAGCATGATATCTGACAATATGTTTGATTTATTGATACCAAAACGGGTGATTATGAATTCATGATTAAAGAATGAACATGATTGAGTTAGGTGGATAAGAGGGTATGAATTGTTGGTTTTATGAAATGTTGGGGTGGATATGAGAAATCATTACTTATGAAATGATGTTTACTACCGGGAGTAGTTTGTTCGAGTTATACCATGAGAGTTTGGTATGAGCAAAGTAACACTTGAGGTTTATGAAAGCAGGCAGAAAGTGGTCTGACCATAAGGCTTTGACATAAACATATGATTCGTAAGTTTTATAGAAGCAGGCAGAGAGGGGTCTGACCATAAGGCTTCAGAAAGTAAGACATAGTATATAAGTGAGGCTTAAGGAAGCAGGCAGAGAGCGGTCTGACCATAAGGCTTCATGAGTAAGCATGGAACACTTGTAAGATTTATGGAAATGAGAAAGATGATTTTGATAATGATGAATTAATGACATCGGAATAATGATATTTTATCAATTGCAGAAATACATGATTATAATATTTTTATTACAAGTTTAATGATTTTATGATATGGTTGGCTTACCCTTATTTGTTTGTGCTATGATCATATAACTCATGTTATATGTGAATAGATAATGTCGCAGATACGGTTGAAAAAGCTTAGAGATGAGAGAGACGCGGGGAAAAACTTTCAGGGATATTTTGTAAAAAGAATAAATTTGTATTGGAAAAATTATGTTGTGTAAAACTTATAAGTTGAAATTCGAATTTATGTTAAGTGGTGAAGACTATATTGTTTGAAGTTTGTAAGTTTGGTATTGTACTTTGGGAGAATTGAAATAAAGTTTGATGGTTTATAAAATATATCAAATTAATTTAGTCTCTACTATCAGTAATACCCTTTAAAATATTAGGGTGTTACAATTCCACTCAATAATAACTCAAAAATGATATAATTTTCGAAACCCATAAAATTAGACATTTCACCGTTAGGATGACATCAATATAACTAAAACAAAGAATCCTTACTTATTAACAACAAAACGGTGACCATTAGATAACCTCTGCACCTCTCTCATCAATCTTTATATCTTCAAAGAAAACTCCTTTAGCTTCCCTAGACCTATTTATAGACCCAAAATTTAAAATCTACACAACGAAAACCTTAGCCTGTAATCCTTGACCATTCTTATAATCCACTCATGCAACCCCATAATATCATTTGCGTACTTTACCTATCAACAAGGGACATAGCAACACATGCACAACAACAATTTCATGCACATTAACCATATTATGATTTCCCTCCCAAGGTAGGTACCATGAAAACCATTAAATGTCATTGTCAAGAACCCCTTCTAACTCTCTGGATTCCAACATCTACACTATACAGGAAGAAAATATAATATTTCTCTTCATCTTACCATGGCCCCCACATGCATTGAAACTCTTCACTTGCAAAAAGATACCCAACTAGTGGCTCCCCTACGCCCCCGGGTCTCGCCAGATTCCCTCTAGTACCCACCAGGATACGTCGGTACGGTTCCCCACCGATCTCGATCCGACAGTGGTGGTGACGGCGTGATGAATGCGTTAAGTTATTTGACGAATATTCTCACTTCGAAGGTCTACGACGTAGCAATTGAGTCCTCTCTACAATTGGCACCAAAGCTTTCTGGGAAACTCGGGGTTAAGGTTTGGCTCAAGAGAGAGGATTTGCAACATGTTTTCTCATTTTAAGATTCGTGGAGCTTATAATATGATGGAAAAGCTTCCCATGGAGTTATTGGAAAAGAGAGTTATCTGCTATGTTGTGATTGTTATGTGAAGAGGGTTAATCCAAAGGTGAGGATTATTGGGGTGGAGCCCTCTGATGCAAATGCAATGGCGTTGTCATTCCATCATCATTAGAGTGATTTTGGACCAGGTTGGAGAATTTGTGGCTGTTGGGATTTGCACCTAACTTACGTCATTTTAATTTTTTTTTAATATTTACATAGTGCAACCTCTTTAAACGTGTCATGTATTCATCAAACTGCACAAATCACTTAGGTTTGACCACAATTGCATTTGCATCGTTATGTTTTTAACGACGTGAGCGAAAAGGACCAGATTGAACATTTTTTTAACGAAATATGAGTATTACTGAACTTTTTTAAAAGATATGATCACATTGAACCAAACTCCTAAAAGTAGGAACCGATGTATTAAACTAAAAAAAATTATAAGTATTTTATTTAGAGAAATTCGAGTTGTGAATGAGAAACTCTAATTCCATATGCATTCATTCCCTACCCAACAACACAGTGAAATTATCATGTGATTTTAGTACCACAAACATTGTTGGTTTTCAATTTATGTCGGTTGTTAAATTGAGAGCAATCATACTTTCTTATCCCTAGGCCCTCCCATTAAAGTTCAACACCATAGGATTATGAGACATTAAGACTTAAATTTAAACCAATTTTAATTAAAAATTTATAAAGTTAAATTTAATTTTTGTGTTTAAATTTAGATATCAAAAACATATTTAATTGTAAAACAAATTATACAAACATCTTGTTTGAATGCGACTCTTCCGAATTGTCATACTCTTTGTAGCTATAGTGTTATTTCTAAAAAGTTGAATGATTGTTAGCAAATAACTGGATACATGTAAGACTCCAGTTTAACATTTTCCATGTCTTTAAGGAAGAAATTAGATATACGAGATCATTGCTAATCTTGATATTGTTAAAAAATTTCAATTTTCATGCTATGATTTTTTAATTTCAAATATTAAATTGTATTTCTTCATAAATCGTTTCAAGCTTCATGAAGTTTAACTTTTGTTAGTGTTTGAAGGTTGCTACTCATTGTGTAAAAATTGTTATGAAAAGGAATTTATATTGTGAATTCATGGTATTTATTGTAATGTAACTAAAAATATATAGATAAAAATTGAAAATATTTTTTGAAAAAGAGAAAAAAAAATGTTTTATACATACTATAAACAGATTTATTCTACAAAAATCAATCGATAAAAGTGTTGTTAATAGGACTTACTAATAAATATTGTTCATTGGTAATTAGCAATGAATATGTCTCTTCCTAATATCGATTGATTATATATATATATATATATATATATATATATATATATATATATATATATATATATATATATATATATATATATATATATATATATATATATATTTTGATAATTACTTAGAGATGATATTTGTTGGTAATATGGCTCAAGTATGGTATGTCGAGCTTAGTCTATCAACTGTCAAGCTCATCCACAACTTGGATATGTTTAAATATGAAAAAAAAATTTTATGCCATATTAAACTAGATATGGGTTATTTAAAAGAAAAAATTTCTATTTCTTTTATCGGTGAATTTATTAACAAATAAATTTATCAATAATAAACATTTTAAATTAGTAACAAAAATATTTTAATTTATTTACGAATTTTATTGACAAATTTTAAAATTTGTAATTATTAAAAATTTAATTATAAAAAAATCTATCAAATTATATATTACCAAATAGATTTACTAATAAATTTTAGCGTTAAATATGTTTTTGGTCCCTTAACTTTCACTGAAAATTGGATTTAGTCCCTCCTTACAACTTTGGACCAATTTAGTCCCCAAACTTTAGAAATGTATAAATTTAATCCTTTTAACTAAATTTTGTTAACTTTATTTGATGTTTCAAACACATTTCTCAGTTAACATTAAAGCAAAAGTGTGTCAAATGATGTAAACAACTCAAATGTTATCATGAAACCACTTGAAACATCAAATAAACCTAACAAAATTTAGTTAAAAGGACTAAATTCACACATTTCTAAAGTTTGGGGACTAAATTAATCCAAAGTTTTGAAGAGGAAATAATTCCAATTTTCACTAAAAGTTAAGGGGACAAAACCATATTTAACCCTAAATTTTAATAATAAAGTTATCGATAATTTATTTTTTTTCTACCTGTAAAATTTCATCTATAAGATGCATTAGTAGTTATTAAAATATGGTTTTTTTTTTTCAAATTATATATAGACAGGAGATTGCTTTCACCTTCTCAGCAAATGGATGAAAATGGTTACTTCACATGGTGATTTCTGCTTTCACTCATTTCTTTAAAAGAAAAAGAAATGTTATATGACGTATTATAACTTGCACGATGGTCTATAAGCCCCACTTGTCAAGTCATACGAGACTATACCACTTCTTTTAAAATAAAAAAAAGTTTGTAACTTAAAATTTCACGTAACGACTTCCATAAAAGAACAAAAGAATAAAGAAAAAGTTGCATACATAACTTGTAATATAAGATAAAATTTTAAATATTTTATTCCTCTCTCTTAAAAAAAAGCGATCATATATGAGATTTTCCAAAATTTAGTTAAGATTTAATTTAAATTTAATAAAATAAATGGATTAATAATTTATATTCATTTTAATTAAATCAAATAATTTTAAATTTTTTTATTCAATCTAAATTGAATTAAATATAATTTAATTCACTTTATTTATTTATTAATTAAATTAGATATAGTTTAATCTACTTAATAAATTTGATGAAAAATTCATCATGCTCAGTTTTATATAGTTTTAATTTGATGTAAACTTGATGCATCAATCAAATATAGGCACAACTTGATTAGACTTAACTTGATTTAACTTAACTTAATTTAATTTTTTTCAATTTAACTTAAGTTTGACTAAACATACATCAAACCAACATCATTAGACAATGCTTCAAACCGACTTAACTAGACCTAATATATGTTAAGTCAATTAGTCTTAGGCTCAATTTGTTTTAGACTTGAACCAACCGGACTCTAGTAAGATAAAAAAAAAGTATTGAACTTAAAATATTTTATTTCTGCATTTTTTAAACAAATCAATAAAGGGATATATATATATATATATATATATATATATATATATATATATATATATATATATATATATATGCTAATAATGAGCTTCTTATCAAACAACCAAATTGGCATAATTTTGTTATACGTACAATTGTCATACAATACATCATAGATTTGATTATCTAATTATTATTGCTCCTATAATTATGGTTATATTACAATTATTCTCTGATTTCCCTTCTCAAACAAGTGGGTGATGGAATCACGTCAAGTTTGTCTTGGAACTGACTGAAGAATGAGCAAGAGAGAGCCTTCATCATATAGTCACTTATCTAGTCTGAGGAGGACATATACTATGACAATTTGACCTTGCAATACTTGATCTCAAATGTAGTGTATGTCAATTTTATTATGTTTCATTTGATTGTAAATACAAGGTTAAAGGCTAGAACCTAGCTACTAGGGTGACCAAGCTTTCTATGTCAACTCTCTTAGATGGATATGAAGACTCTTGGATTCAAATTTTGCTGAGAGATAACTCATGAGAGTTTATAGAATCCGTCATTAATTCTACGTACCTTTTAGTAGAATTTTTCATATCAACTTATCTTTCACAAAACATTGAGTAGCATTAAACTTAACAATGGTATTATTATAAGTCCAAAGATACTTAATAGATTTTTTGTAATCTCAAGAACATACAAAATGTCATGTAAGTTAATTTGATTATGGCCACCATTTAGAGTGGTACTACTAGTTACAATACTTAATTTTTTACCATTACCAACCATTAAATTATGCTTAGCATCATGTTCAGTGTAATCCTGAAGCTGACCAAAGTCATGAGTGACATGATTTGAAGTTTCATTCTTAAGGTACTAGTTAATACTCTAATAGTGTTAGGTGAAGCAATGAGAGCATTGTGATTTTTTGTCCTTTCCTTTAATCAAAATTATAGAATTATTGAATAGATGTATGTCCAAGCTTACCACAAGCCTGACATGTAGGTATCCCTACTCCTTCCTTCTTTTCCTCTTCCAGCTCTTGACCCTCGTTGGTTTGAGCCTCTCCATTAGGATGACAACATATCAAGTTGGGCATGGATAATGCCTACCGACAATCAAACCCGTAACAAAAGAATTCACCTATTACCCACCTCGTTACCTGCTAGATACCCATTTAAAAAATATTTTTAGGTATTTTAAAACCTACGGGTACTTGTGAATACCCGTGAATATTTTAAAAAAAAATATTTTATAAATTTTTAAAATAAAATTTTAAAAAATTGTAAAACAAAATATAAAATATAACATAAATTAAATTAAATCTAAATTATAACTTAATTTTAATTAAATTAAATTTAATAAAATATAATTTTAATTTTAATTTTAAGTTTTTATGGGTAATGGATACCCTCGAGTACGGATAGTATGATATTTGTACCTGACCCGTTTATAAGCGGATATTGAAATACCTGTGTGTAATAAATACATATTACCCACGGATACCAACTATTTGTCGTGGATTTTATTCAAGGATACTCGTAGGTACGAGTATTTTTGTCACCCATACTCTTCATCCTCCTTGACTGTAGAACCTACCTCCTTTGAGGTTGGCTTTGGTAGTCACATTAGTTGAAGTGTTTAGATTGAGACTAGAGAAATTATCCAGACGTTCTAACCTATTTTCAAAGTTCAGGAGTTCTGCGTGTATATTTACCCAGGTTAGAGCAACTTTATCATACAATTGAACAACTATTGCATTATAGTCAGAGTTTAGGCTAGTAGGGGTTTGAAGAAATAAATCAAATGTTGGAACTTCACTTCTTGCAAGCTTGAGATTGTCTACATGAGTCTTCATTTTGATCATAGTCTTCCATCTTCAACGAGTCTTTCTTGCAATTACGAGATTCAAATTTTAATAAGCCTGAGACTTGGTATGTGCATCAGCCAAGGATTAAGTTTCTTAAGTTCCTTGGATATCTTCTTTCATGGAGTTGAACATCCACCTCAAGAGTTTTTTTATCCTCTATTATCCACTCCTCATAAGTGGGATTCGCCTGTTTGTTATTTTTGTTGATTATAGACTCATATGGGCATTTCTTGGTTCTAAGGGTGTATTTGTCCATCTTGGCACCACAAATTAATAACAACACCATCATCTTCCAAAATAAATAATTATTCCTATCCAGCTTTATAGAACATATGTGAAGATGGATTCTTTATGTTGAATTAGAATTGGCCTCCATGGGATCATCTAAGCTTTGAAACAATGTTATGCTATTGATATCAAATAGAAAAAATATTAAACTTAAAATATTTTATTTTTTCATTTTTTGAAACTGAATCAATACAGGGATATATATATATATATATATATATATATATATATATATATATATATATATATATATATATATATTTTCTTTTTTTTCTAATAATGAAATTTCTATAAATCAACCAAATTTCTATAACTTTGTTATACATATAGTTGTCATCTAATAAATCATGGATTTGATTATTTAATTATTTTGTTTCTATAATTACACATGTATTGCTATTATTCTCTAATTGACTCGACCTAACTCAACTTAATATTTGACTTAGTTTAACATTGTCTTGAGCCAACTTGACTCGAGTTACATCCAAATAGACTTGTGTCAATGTTCACTCAATTCAACTTTTATCTAGACAATCTCGTTTCAAGCCATAATCAACTTGACCTAATCTTCAAGATAGATCGAATCGATTTGACCTTTCATTCGAAATAATTTGTCTATCTTAACTTTTGACCAAAATCATAGAGTATTTCCTCTTAGTATTTTTTTTAACATTACGAAAATATCTTTATATCAGTATGAATACAAAATGAATAACTCGTTACCATAAAATTTAGATTCGTTATTGAAAGATTAAAACTGACGCCAAAGGTTTGAGGCAATTAACGAAAACATCTTATACCCACAGGTTTATTAGCAAAAGGAGCACTGCCATCCAACTTAAGACGAATGAACTTGAATCAAAATGGCTTCTTCTTCGACTAATCTCATTACCAATTCTTGTGGTGTGTTTGTCACACTCAATTACAAGAGAAAACTTTCAGCTAGGTCTTAGTCTTACCATTAAATTCAAGAGTAAGTTGATTCACCCTTTTTGTAAAGGTGGACCGTAGCATAACATAAGCTTACCAGTTTTCTAAGGCAGTTTGGTTAATTATGTTTTCTTTTGTTGTTGAACTTGATTCAATCCCATGTATGATTCTCTTTGCGAAATGATTTTGATATATGATTATCTATTCATGTTGTCTGCACCACTCAGTCGACCATGTAAATAGTAAAATGTCATGTTCTTGTAATGAATACACACTTGGTTTCATTCCAAATACAAATGAAACAAATTTCTTACTTTTTCCATAGGTGACCCAACCTATCAAAGCAAAATGGATAGGGACAGAGAAAAGCAACAAATGGAGTGGAGGAAAAAGGAATCAACACAGGTACCTAGGGAAAAGTTATGTGGGGATCTTATAAGTAAATTTATTTTGAAACTAAGTTTTAATCATCACTTTGATACAATTGATTTGTCTAAGTTTTACGTGTGAATTATAATTTATATTATTTTTATTACGTTAAAATTAAAAAATAAAAGAATTATTTAATAATCTACATTATCGTATACTTTCATAACTATATGCTACGTTCATTTTAAATATAAATAAAGTATTAAATAATTTTATGTTAATATTTTCTTGTATATGTTGACAAAGCATGATCTAATGATTTTGATGATTTTGCAATTATTGGTCTTATTATCTTGGTAAGTTTAAAATATAAAGTATGAATCAATTTTTAAGATAGGACAAAATATTTTATGGAATGTTGATCACGTTATATGATAATTCTTTATCACATCAATTGATATATTTCTTTGTTTTTCTTGTAAATATTAATTTAAAATTTCTTGCACTCATGTTTGGTGTATTTTATGCAATTGGGTGCTTTCATTACTTTTGTAAATCTTTTTGGATGATATTCGTCAAATTGCATAGCTCACTTAGATTTGGCCAGCATTTGCACCATTATATTTTTAACGGTATGAGCGAAAATGATCGAATTAAACATTTTTTAACGAAATATGGAACTTTACTAAACTTTTTTAAAAGGTAAGATTACTTTGAACCAAACCTCTAAAAATTAGGACCAAATGATGTATTAAACCTAGAATATATTATAAAAAATATATATAAATAAAGCAATTATTTTTTAAATGAAAAATTACAAAAATTCAAAGTTAATATATATATATATATATGATTTTATATTAACTACTTTAACATATTGTTTTACCAAACATTTATGACATAACAATTTTAGTTTACTTCTTTATACTTTTTATGAATAAAATATATGTATTATCAAATTTTATTTATTATATGAAAATAAGATAATTAGTATATTACCTATTATATATTAGGGGAGAAGAAACACTTTAGTTATTTTTTATTAAACGTATTGTTATTGATCTTTTTAATTGGGCTTAAATGTTTATTTGGTCCCTACATTAAGTGGTAATTTTTTACCCGATTTTAAAAGTGTATACATTGGGTTTCAAAGTTGTAAAAAAGGTATGAATGAAGTCATGTCCGTTAAGTTGGCAACAACAGCGTTAACTTCGTACTGACGTGGCGAATGAATCAGTACTTTTTTCTTCTCTCCTATGTTATGTCCAGCTTTTTCTCTCTCTTCCATTTAATGGTACATTGTTTTTCTTTGTTATGATCAGAAACCCAAAAAGGTTTCTCACTCTTATTCCACATATGGGAGGCGTTGTTCTTCATTTGGCAACGCAAGGGGCTTATCCAACCTTGCAACCAAGGTTGGAACATCATCCATGTCGGAAGTGGCATCATCCCTAAGCTCCTCCTTCCACGCGCACATGTTCTTTGAATCCTTGCTTTCTAGAAACTCAATTTTGGTGACACAACAATTCTCGCTTAAATTGGTTCTTGATTATTATATCCAGAACAAAATTAGTTCTTCATTAAATATAATTGAAATTTTTTTGAAAAGACACAGAAGAGAATTTCGGTGTAGAAGGGTAAAGAAGGTTGGAATGGAATTTGGTGGGTGCAAAGGGCAAGGGAAATAGAGAACTGAGTGTGTGCGTGTGTGAGAGAGATGGACCTGCTGGAATTTGAGGCGGTGGAAGGGCTCCGGTAGACGTAGAATTCGTGGGCAGCGGAGGGGACGAATCTGGTGATCCCTTTAAGCATAATGTGTAGTCCATTGATGGTGAGTGAGATCCTTATCCTCCCATACCACCCTCTTCTCTGTTCGCGATGCGCCGCCATTTTGAATCCCTACGCACGCCTCGACTACCAGTCCTGCATCTGGCACTGTCCCTCCTGCTTCCTCCGCAACCCCTTTCCCCGTCCCATCGCCGACACCAACCTCCCTACCGAACTCTTCCCCACCTATAGCAACATCGAGTACTCTCCTTCTCTCCCCTCCTCCTCTCCCCCTCCCACTCCCCCCGCCTTCGTCTTTCTCATCGATCATTCCTCCCCCAACAACCAACTCCTCTCCCCACTTCCGCCTTACCTTCCTCCCCAACCCTGCATTTTTCGACACGTTCCACTCACGCGCTTTCTCCATCTGTTCTTTTGATAAGCGTGAATTGGGGTTGAACTCGTTCAATGTCGACTCGCAGGTTAACTCTTAGCTTCTGAAAGCGATCGTCGATAAAGAGCTTGTAATTAGGCAGCGGTGATGTTACAACGGTGGCGCGTTCGTGACTATAGTGTTGAGTCCATGAAGATCGAAAATGGAGTACATCCTTGAGATGTGATTTAATAGATTTGATTTGGGAAACCAGGTTTTCTGATTTTAAATTTTTATATCTTTTTTTTTTTGCTTGAGAAACAGATTTTTTATTTGGTTTTCTTCGTGTGGAGGTGGTTGTAAATGATGAAGGTTTGACTTAGACATTTGGTGGAAGTTAGCGGAACAAAAGCAAGAAAAGGAATGAAAAAGAATACTTGATTGAAAGAATTGGTGATTACAGTATGTAGTGGAACAATGCAGAGGAACTTGCTTCGGCCTTGTAGTCTTCAATAGTCAATTGCCTTCCAAATTGGTAGGGAGGTTGAGAAAATCAAGTCTAGGCTTGCACCTAAGGAATAATTTATGTTCGAATATGCTTCTATTGTCTCTATCATTGCTCTTTCATCCTTCTTTTGTTTTCTCCATGTTCCTTTGATAAAAATGAAATTGAAAATCATTAATATGGAAGAGAGAGAGAGAAAGTTGGACACAATAGAGGAGAGAAGAAAAAAAAGTACTGATTCATTCGCCAAGTCAGCACAGAGTTAACGTCGTTGCTCCCAACTTAACGGACATGACTTCATTCATACATTTTTTTATAACTTTGGGTATACACTTTTAAAACTGGGTAACAAACTGAAAATGAGCACTTAATGTAGGGATCAAGTAAGTATTTAAGTCTTTTAATTAAGGCTTAAATGTTTACTTCGTCCTCTATATTAAGAGGTGAATTTTTGTATAGTACTCCTTTTAAAGATGAAGACATTGGATTCCTATGTTACGAAAAATATATGAATAAAGTCTTGTCCGTTAAGTTGACAGCAACAAACGAAATTTATCGCATTTAAGTCTTTAATTAATTTTACTTTTTATAATTTTAAAAACATAATTAAGTATAAAGTAGGAATATGAAAAAGTCTATTCTTGTATTATGTGATAGATTATATTAAAATTGTATTATAATGAAAAAATTAATAATAAAGAATCAAATATTTAAAATAATAATTATATTTAATTATACCGGACATTCTTTTTCTACTATTGTTATTTTTTTTTTTGCTTTTTTGTATTATATTTTAATTTTTTATTGTTTACATCAATACTTTTTATCATAAAGTTTATAAAACAATAAATTTCTATTATATATTATTAAAAATTGAATAAAATAAATTAGCAATACTATTAAAAAGAGTAATCAACCCATCTCCCATACACAGCTTCTCTATTCCCAACCCATCTCGCTCAGGGGAAAAGAAATGTGAATTAATTTGTTGGGAAAATAGTAAATTTTCTTATATTAAAGAAAAACAATTATATATTTCTAAAATTTGGGATTTACACATGTGCCCTTAAAGAACAGGCAGCCATCACCGTCTCTGCGAAAGATATTTGTCTGCCGACGACGTCCTCAAACCGACACCACCCGGTCGCCACGTGTCCCTTAACCGTGGCCGGCGCCGTATCCGCCATCCACGTTTCGAGCGCCCCACGTGCGACAGAAGCCCAAAGCAACAAACGTGGCAAGGGTGGTCGCGGGCCCACGGTGTTGGGATGATGTTTGGTTGGAGGCTACGTGGCTGGCATCGCGTGGTGCAGGGTTAAAGTTGGAAGGCGAAAGTGCGGGCCCAGCGACAAGAGTCCCTTTCCTCCAGATAAGGATGGGCCCTAGATGGGGATGGGCTTTTTGTGTTGCGGTCTGTGGAGGTGATGTCACGGCTCTGTGTGTGTGCGGTCCTTGTCCTGCGGGTCCCAGGCCCACGTGCCAGCCCACGTCCTGGTTCTCTCAGACGCGGTGGTAGGTTGTGAGCGGATGTTATTGTGATCGATAGATAGCCCTGACAACAACTCCTTTTACTCCCTCTCTTCTTCCTCAATATTATAATTTATATTTATTAAATACAATTCAATTCACCTCTATAATATTCCTATTAACAATAATAATATTTTCCAAAAAAGTATATAATTATTTATTAAAATATAATAGATTATAATAATAGTAACGAAAGGAAGAAACAGTGTAAGTTGTTTGTTTCTCTTTATGAGTTGTATTGTTTGTCAAACTTGGAAGAAGAGCATCAAACTTAATTGATCTTAACGGTGCAATGCTACTTTAATGAGTAGTACTGTTCCTGTAGCTTGATTAAGAGAATTCATGCAGACAAGTTTCTGAATCCGAAAAAAGTGCAAACTGTTGCCCCATCCAATAATCAATGGATTGCAATTTGCAATTCATGTGATACAACACCATGTGATTAGAGATTACTCCTAAAACTAAACCAGTTGGTGGTTTTGTTGTTGAAGTGAAAAATGTTATTTGGATAGTCAAAGAGAATGTAGATGTGTTTTGTAGAGAGCAAAGGAAGATTGTTACGTTGAATGGCCACTATCTCAGGTCCTCCAAAATGGGTTATCTGTAGCAGCGAGAATTGACATTATTAGGTCATTATGAAAGAAATTAAAAGGGTCACGATTGATGTATTGAACTTTCAGGAATCGGTACATGCAACTTATTAAAAACTGACTCAGACTAATCTTCAACCCTTAAATACACCCCATTTTTGTCCTTTTAGAGTGTAAAATGTCATGCTGCAGAAAACCATTCTGGAGAAGCAAAGTAGAATCAAACCCTCTGAAGCATGTAATCAACCTTCAAGATAGGTGCAGAGAATTCTAAGCAGGAGAAACGATGCTGTGAATTGTATTCCTAAACTAAAGGAAAATAATTCATGGACCTAAAGAAAATCTGCGGATATAATGGAAGGAAAAAAATTAGATTAAGGAAACGAGTGATAATAACTTATTTTATGCATTACCCTATAATCAAGTAAATTTCCTTAACATATCCATTATAAATATAAAATAATAACACATTTCATTTAATTTTTGAGATGGTTAATAAATTATTTATTATTTTTTATAATTTTATAAATTTTCGATTTAATACCAATTCTGGTCTCTAATTTTGTTTAAAGTGAACCTCCTATATTTTTGAATTATTCATAATAGTTTCATGTTTTTGTAAAAATGGATTAAAAACGCTAATGATGTAATCCATCTTAGTCAATATTGAATGACATGTCCAGTTAAAACTTAAACTTATTGATGTGAAAAAGTTAAGGTTAAAGCAAAATACAATTAGGTTATAAGCAATTCATCGTCAAATTACAATTGCAGATAATCCAAAAGGTGAAATCAAAAAACAAAACCCCAATTTGAAAATCCTAACCCCCAAATCGTATTAATAATCTGAAAAGGAGAAACAAAAAACAAGAAATTCTCAAATCAAAACCTTTAATCCCAAACGAAAATCCTAAAATTCCTAAATCACAAGATCACGAAGAACCTCAACCATTGGACTACCAACCTGCAGAGCAAACAAAACGGAAATTCAATCCAAAGAAGGAAACTCAACATCGCGAGATCATAATCCCAAAAACAGAACTCCAATTCGAAGTCATAATACGAACAAAAGAACAGAACTAGAACAAGAAGAAGGAAAGAAGAAAGATTTCTTGCGATGCAATCCCAGAAAAATAGGAGAGGAAGGAGGAGGGTGTCTCCTTGCACGAAAAGGAACCCACACTGCCGGGTTTGTTCGAGAAAAAGAAAATCTCTTAACCAACAGTTTCTAAAACTCTGATTATAGTAAAGAGTAAAGTATCATTTGGAATTTGAACTAACAAAAGAAAAATTAAATAAATGACGAGATTCTTCAAATTTAATTCGTTTGCCACATAATGAAAAACTAGATAGGTCATTTACTATTGTCTAAAGTGGACATTAAACCATTAGCATTTTTAACACCGTCCCAAAAAAAGACTAACTTAAACCTTTTTTACAAAACAAAACATTCTTAACAACTCAAAAATAGAAGGATCACTTTGAACCTAACTAAGGACTAATGATATTAAACCTAAATTTTCTTATCAATATTTAAGGGATAATAAAATTGTTTTGGCCACTTTATCTTTAAATATTAACTTTTTTTAAAAAAATCATTTTTAAAAATTTGTGATACAAAAATCATTTTAAAAAAAATAGTTTCATGTATGAGTTTGGTATCCATCCATGAAAAATTGTTAATGGATAAAATGGACTTAGTTTTATTAAATTAATAAGATTGGATTATTAATTTAAATGAATTAATTAATTATTTTATTTAATTCTTTATAATATAAAATAAAATAATTCAACCAATCCATTTTTCAATCCCATTCTTAGACAATATATATATATATATATATATATATTAAAATTTTCATATTACAAATAAATATACTTTTAGAGTGGATGAGTTATCTTAAAATGTTTAACATCATATAAAGTATCATAACAAAGTTTAACATTAGATAAATTGTTGTAGAAAGGTTCAACTTTAGTTGATATTGGGTCCACAATAAATAAAGTATTGTATTTTTTTAACTTAATAATTTGTTTGGTTGAAATTTTTTATATTTATTTCTTTAGAGTGATTTGTTTTTATTAAAGTTGTCAAAACGGGTCACCCGGTCCGATCCGGTCCGGTCCATCACGAGTTAGTCACTTAGTGAACCAACCCAACCCGGCTCATTTATTAGTGAACCAGAAAAATTCAAACCCAACGCAACCCATCACGGATTGCTGGGTAATCGCGTTAGCTTACTGGCTCACTTAATTACAATTATTTTTAGATAAAAAAATTTACAAACTTTCTATCATTCAAATCCAAACAAATTTCACTCCCAACATGGTGTTTAATTAATTATAAAAATAAGAAATTTAAATAATTTTTTCAAGCAAAAAATAATAATAAACATTTTTTTATAAAAGTAAAATTAAATTTTAATAAAATAAAATTAGGTAGATGAGTTGGTGGGCCAACCTGGCCATAGATTCAACCCGCATGAGCCGAGTTTAAATGAGTCAGCTTGAAATCTAACCCGCATAAAAAAATATAAATTTTTTAAACCCAACTCGGCTGAAACCCGTGGTGAACCAAATTGACCTGACCCATTTTGACACCCCTAGTTTTTATAGAAAATATGATAACGTTTTCTAATAAAATATGAGTCAATGAATAAGCAATTTGGTAAGTTTTTTGTGAATAAGAATAAAATTAGAAAATGATTTCCACGTCAACTTAACAACATTCATAAGTCGATACTTTTGAATTATTAATTTTTTTAATTTTAAAATACTCAAAATACTTTGTTTATCTAGGTAAATTAAAGTTTAATGAATTTAAATTATTTTGTCAAAACAGAATATTTAAAAATTTAAATAATTTAAAATGAAGATAATTAAAATTTAACATACTTTTTATTTCTTAAAAATTATGAAATTTTCCATTAGATGATAGAAAAATAGTTTAATCATTGATAAAATATGGGATAAAGATAGAAATAAAAGAGTGTGGAAGAATGAAATCTCACATGATATTTATTGTTGTATATGTTTGTTATTTAATGACAATTTTTTGTAAGAAATAAATATTGTTTAATAAATAGTATAAAAGGCGTAAATAATTTTTAAATGAAAGATAGATAGTATGTAACAGTTGCTTTATTTTATTGAGTGTAGCATATAACGATAATCTTTATTCTATTTTGAAGTCTTGTTAATTTGTGCTTTAAATAAGATGGGTTAAGAAGTAATCAACATATCTTATTGAACATTTTAATTATTATAGAAAATATTATATATTTTTAATTTAATAAAAAAAATCATTATTTTATGTTATTTTTCCTTAATTTTTTGTACTAAATATTTTATTTTAATATTATATCCTTTATTAATGTTTTTTTTTCCTCAATTAACCAATTAAATATATAACTTTGCGTTGATTTTACTCAGATTTGTGTAACTTACGCATTAGAGAAATAAAAAGTTGGACATTTATCATGTATATATAAACGAAAAATCCATATAGTATTTATTTCTATTTAACTTTTTTTATACATTCAAAAGTCTTTAATTTGTGTCAACATTGATGTATGTAAGTAAAACTAAATTTAAACCTCCTAGACAAATTTTCAAATATATGTTTTGTTAAACTGAAAAAAAAGAGTAATTGACAAATTAATAGAGAAAAATTTATTAAAAGTAGTCAAATAAATGTATATTTTATACAAATCAAAAATTAAATTTGTGTACTGAAAGTATACAACATAAAAAAAAATTGATTATGTGCTATCTAAAATAAGAGCTTTTAATAAATAAGAAAATATTAGTAAAACATATTTTCTAACATAGAATTCTTCTTAGATTTTTGACTGTTGTCTAAAATTCTTGTAGATTATAACAAAGCATGTAGGCAACATTACTATTGTGAAGTCTCTCATTGACATGTTTGGGTCAATTTATTGGGTTGAATGTCGGACAGGGCTCGGCTTGTTACCCTTGTTTTTGGGCTTTAAAATTAAATGGGTTTGACAGGACATAGCATAATGATAACTAATTTTTGAGTGTTTCATCCTACACTTCCAAGAATTTCATCCTGCACCTCCAATTTCCTAAAATATCCTTAATTAATAAATGGCTTAAAAGTTTAATCTTTTGATTATTAAAAATTTCCGTACCACTATTGACTCCACCTCTATTTTCCACCAATCAAGAAACATGCACTCTACTCCTCTGTACCCCTTCACCCCTGCACTCCTTGGACCCTTCATTCCTGCACCCCCTCACCCCTACACCTCTTGCATCCCATTTTTTTTTTATAAAGAAACCATACGACTCTTTCACAACTCTTCATTGGACTTTGATAATATTTTTTTTCTTGAGAGTCATTGAGTATTATCTAAAGAGAAGTATTGTTCCGAGTGTGCAGTTTGGAGTGGTGTATTGGCAGCTTGACTCTTTGTGTTGGTGCAGTTTCAGATTACCTCATTCTTCTTTCTTCTTTGTGTTTTTGCTGTAGAAAAAGGTTAGTAATTATTTTTAATCTGTGTGTGCATAGATAGATATTGTTATTGATGGAGATGTAATTTAGGTTCGTTAATGCATGCTACCGAAAATGAAACGATATGAACTCATGGATTGCGGGTAGCCGATGATGTCGATGATGTCGATCGACTGCAGATAGCCGATGATGTTAATCAGATGTGGAGATTCGATTGATGCGCATCAAATGTGGAAATCCGATTAAATGAAATTTCGAATAAATATATCCGATACTCAACTTATAATATTTAACTTAGATTATATTAAATATTATGTATGTTGTTTACCTTAGTTTATTTATTTTTAATATTTAAATTAATTTTTATCTTTACATATGATTTTGAAATAAATTGAAAATAACGAGATGCATACGAATCGGACCTGGAGATCCGATAGTGAGAATTCAAATATTGATATCCGATACATGTTTAATGTTATACATAAAATTTTAATTATGTTATTGTTTTACTTATGTTATTAATTTTAAAATTATTTATGATTTTGTATTAGTCTGTAATGAAATTATATATTTTTTAATTGATATAATTTTGTTTTCTAAATTTATTAAAATTAATAAAATTAATTTATATATATATATATATATATATATATATATATATGTACATATGTATATGTATACATATACATATGTATACATCGGATTTCTATATTCGAGAAAGAAAATTTTTCGCCTATCTTATTTAGTACTGGTGCTTGGAATTAAGCTGAACATACATTTTCCATGGCAAAAAACTCAGTTACCTATTTCAATTAGGGATGGCAACGGGTCGGATCGGGCACGGATAGTGCCTACCCGCAACCCGACCCGACAAAAAAAAATTCAACCGTTACCCGTACGGATATCCGCTTAAAAAATATCCGCGGATATTTTAAAACCCGCGGATATCCGCAGATACCCACAAATATTAAAAAAAAATATATTTTAATAAATTATTAAAATAAAATTTAAATAGAATTACAAAAAATATATAAAATATAATATAAATTAAATTAAATATAAATATAAATTTAATTTTAATTAAATTTAATCTTGTAAAATATAAATTAATGTTCATTTTAATTAAATTTAACTTAATAAAATATAAATTAAATTTTTATTTTTATTTTTTGCGGGTAGCGGGTATCCGCAGGTATGGATAGTATAATACCCGTATCCGACCCGTTTATAAGCGGGTATTAAAATATCCGCTACCCGCGGGTTGCGGGTAGTAAATATCCGCGGGTATCAACTATCCGTCGCGGATTTTATCTGCGGATATCTGCGGGTGCGGATTTTTTTGCCATCCCTAATTTTAATACTCAATTATTGCAAGCAAGGATTAACATTTATTTAAAAAATTCCTAAGATATTTGACAGTCATTCTTTCATTTATATAATTTGTAGTTATTTTATATATTATTTTATTATTCTATAATTATATTTAAGTATATTTATAATTTTTATGAATTTATAATATAATTAGAAAATATGTAATTTTTTCATAATTTTCCATGTTGTTTTATGAATATTATTTAAGTAGGTTTGTTTTATATATAAATTGAAGAAAACTAGTTAACTTTATTTTTATAATTATTATTTGTTGTTAATATAAAAAATGCATTTTAAATATATAATTTTTAATAATTTTTTATATAGTTTTATGTTTATTTAACTTGGTGTTTGATTTAAGTTAGATTATATTGTTCATAAATTTATAATTGTATAATTATTGTATTAGTTTCTGATTTTATAATATAATTATAAATTTTAAATTTATTGTATTATTTTTTTATTTTTTATAGGTGATTATAATATAAATGGACGAATATCATTCTGGGATGGATTCTGAAATAAATTGTACCATGCAATCAGAATTTTCATCATTTATAAATGAAGTTGCTGAGGAAGATCTGACGAATAATTTCACAACAAATGAAATATTTTCTTCTCGTGAAAACTTAATTGAATGGGTAAAAGGGATTGTAAATTGTTATGTAGTAAGGATATTTATGTAATAACATAAATATCTTAGATATTTTAGACAGTTAAGATATTTATCAAAGCCACTAACCACATTTTTAGGTAAGGTGGTTATTTTTATTTTGCTTATAAATACAGTGACAGGACCAAAGTCCAGGTACGTTCTCTTTATGCTCTAGAGATCCTGAATAATATTTCAGAGCAGTGTCATAATCATTCTCTTGAGAGCTTCAGCTCCATAACTCATATCTCATATCTGACTTGAGCGTCGGAGTATCTTTGCAGGTACCTCTCCCTCCTTTGGTGAGTATGAAGGACAACAATTGAAGGAATGCAAGCATCCCAGACAGCCAGGAGCAACAGAGACACACAGGAAAATGTACACCGAAACATAAATGATCTAGGATTTGTTGTGGTGACTATAAGATCCGATAAAGCTACCGGTCAACCTGGGAGGAAGACGTTTGTATTGCTAGGATGTGAAAGAGGCGAAAAATATAGAAAATACAAACCCGACCAACCTAGTGCATATGGCACCCGAAAATGTGAAAGAGGCGGAAAATATAGAAAGTACAAACCCGACCAACCTAATTCATTAAAATTAAAGTTTTCCACTTACCAGCCCCTGCCATATCGCATAAGCAACATGGTGAATGTAATGTGTCAATACTGAAGCGTTTAATGGACCTCTAGGAAATCCATCTTCAACAACATCCTCATGATCCTCAACTACATCCTCGTGAAAACTCCACGTCTTCTACGAGAGTAGAAGTTGTAGGTCTCCGCCTCTCACCCTGTGACGAACTCTCTCCGCGATGTGAAGAGGAACCTCCTCGAGTACGAGCCATGTCTATTATAAATTTCTTTATTAATAATAATATTATAATAATTACAAAAAATTCACTACTAAATAATATTAAATTATTCAAAACAATTTATTTCAAATAAAAAATCAATTTAACTAATTCATTATAAAATTAAATAATATATTATTACAAACAAAATAACTTAAATCTCTAACAAAATTATAAATATTGCAAATAATTACAAAAAGTAATTAAAACATTTTTAACTAACTGTAAAAATCTAATATTTCACAAAAAAAAAATAACAAATCTTTTAAATATAAAAAAATTAATTCAAATCTTGATATAAATAAAAATTAATTCAATTAAAACAAATTTATTAAAATAAAAATCAAATAACAATAAATTCAAAAATTATAACAAAAAGTTTAAAATAATTAGAACAGAACATTTAAAAAAATTAAAACACGAATTTTGAAGTTATTATAACAGAATATTTAAAGTAATTAAAACAGAAAGTATAAAATAATTCAAACAAATAATATAAAATAAACAAACAGATAAATTAAAATATTTAAATTTATTTAATTAAAAATAAAAAAATTTAATTCGAATCTTTATATAAATAAATAATTCATTCAATTAGAAATTTTTTATTCAAATAAAAATCAAATAACAATAAATTAAAAAATTAAAGAAAAAAACAGAATTTTGAAAATTATTATAACAAAATTTTTAAAATAATTATAACACAAAATATAAAATAATTAGAACAAAAAATTTAAAAATTTAAAACGGAAAATTTAAATAATTTAAATTATTTTATTAAAAGGAATAAAATTATTTCTTTATATCAATAAATAATTATTTCAAATATAACAATAAATTTAAAATTTAAAACAGAAAATTTAAAATAATTATAACATAACATTTAAAAAAATTAAAACAAAGTTAATAATTATTATAAAAGAACATCTAAAATAATAACATTTCAAATAATTCAACCAGCAACAAAATAAAAACTGAATATTAAATTAAAACATAATATAAACAAAATATAAAAAAAAACAACATGGGCTCGGTCGGATCTCCATAACCGATTTTGCATTCATCGGATCTCCATAACCTATTTTTATCAGCATAAAAAACAACACGAACCAACCTTTGTTGGGTGCTCAAAGGGACTGTGGGGTATTTCTCTGCATTGGCCGGCGCTGGATGAGCTCCTCTATCTCTCTAGCCTTTGCGTGACGACCAACAGACAGAATGGACGACCTCTGTCTGCAATAGTGGACAACCTGTGTGTGCGCGACAATGGAAGAAATGAAATGGAAGATTGAGAATGAGATGAGAGAGAGAAAGTGGGAATAATATCTCTGCCAGAATCTTTTGACCATTTTTAAATTTTTCTTTTAAAATATTAAATCTCTTAATTATGGGTATTAATGATGGGTAATGTAGGTATTTTAGAAAATTTTGGAGGTGCAGGATGAAATATTTGGAGGTGTAGGATGAAACACTCTTAATTTTTTCACTACTTTTTTATTATAATAAATTAGCATTCATTTTCACTGTTGAATAGTGTTTCATCTTACACCTCCAAGATCTCATCTTGCACTTCCAAAAATTTCACTTTTAACCTTCTAACATCTCATCCTACACCTCCAATTTTTTCAAAACTTTCATTTTTAACTTAAATAAATATTTTTCTATTTTTTTTAATAAAAACAATCTTCACCGGCTTAATAATAATTTAATTTAATTTTTAAATTTAAATATTATTTAAAATAATTTTGTATTTTAATAATTATTAAAATATAATTTATATTATAATAATAGTTATATTAAAAACATAAAAATAAAATAATAAAAATAAAAATAAAAATAATAATAATAAATAATAATAATTAATTTGATTTAATACATTCAAATATATTAAATTATAATAGAATATTAAAATAAATTAAATAATTTTTAAATTTTAAATATTTTATTTGTTATTTGATAAATAATTGTTTTAAAATTTTATTTTTATTTAAATTTTAATAATTATTTAATTTAATTTAATATTTTAATATAATTTAATATATTAAATATTTTATTTAATATAATTTTATTTTTATTGTTATTATTTTTATTTTAATTAATTTATATTTATATTTTTAATATAACTATTATTATAACATAAATTATATTTTAATAATTATTAAAATATAAAATTATATTAAATAATATTTGAATTTTAAATTTAGTTATTATTAAGGTGGTGTAGAGTTTTTTTAACAAAAAAAAGAAGAAAATAAAAATATATTTATTAAAGTTAAAAATAAAATTTTCTATAAAGTTAGAAGTGTAGGATAATGATGAGATTTCAGAAGGTTAAAAGGGAAATTTTTGGAAGTGTAGATGAGATCTTGGAAGTGTAGGATGAAATACTCTTAATGAATAGTCTATCAAGTCCTCCAACAATAAAAAGTTTTTACATGGTAATAAACAAATGTTACACACTACTATATATGTTTATGTCATTAACACGAGAGATACTATAATAATTATTTTGAATAATAAATCTCGATTACACAATTACATCAAAGCAAGATATAAAAAGATAAAATTTTTGTTTCAATTACAAATTAAAGTATAAAGTTTAATATTTTATTTTGATTCAAAAATAACTAAAGCATTAAATTATAAATAAATAAATAAATATTTAGCCTTGGTTTTCCTCTTAAGTTTTGCTCATATGAAACTTTTTTTTTATGATTTATTGTTTTAGTTCTTTTTGAACCGAAATAAAATATTGAAATTTATGGTTTGATTTGTATAAATAATAGAAGTTTAACGTTAAGAATCTAAAAAATATAGTATTAGAGTTAGTAGGTGTTTTAAAATAATGAGATAGATTATTTTATTTTAAAATAATTGAATAATATAATTAGAATTTTTTAAAATCGTCTTATTATTTCTAACATTGTCTATTTCTCTAAAAAAAGTCCTCTCTCTCTTTGTTTTTCTTTAAGAGTTTTGACTCCTAAGTCATCTATTTGACGATCAGGAGGTATCTAGATGATCACGGCGACGAGATCTACATTTCTAGCTGATCAATTTTTGTCATAGAACAAGTAAGTTTTGACTTTTTTTTCCTCTCTTGTTCCTAATATGTTTTTAAAAGAAATAATGGTCATTGCATGTGTGATCATGCTTTCATTCTTGGTTAATCTAGAGTTCTAAGGACCTTGTCTGCTTCCAATTTGGTATTTCGTAGGTTTGTCTAAAAATTCCTTGCGTTTCAAGCAATTGGTGAGACGTTTTTAGAATCGAACAATTTCTTGTGAGGTAAGGGAAGCTAGACCTAGTCTTAGAATTTTGTTGGTGTTTTAAAAGTTAACTTTTTTGTGTATGATAACATGAATTAAGTGAAATTGTATGTTTGCACTAATATTTTGTTGTATGGATGATGATTAAGTATTGTATGACATGTTTGAATGTTTGACAGTGTGTAATTGTAATGTTTTTGATGTTATAATTGTGTATAGTGAAGTGGTATACTGGTTAAAATTGAATTCAAATGGTTGGAGTGAAGGTTGGTTAAATTCTTGAGTTTTTAAGTCTAATAATAGGGGTTTGGATGGGTGAGTTTGAGAAAGAGAGACTGAGGTAAGAAAGTATTTGTCTAGGTGCTATCATGAGATAATTTAAGTCTTGTTAGAGGTGTTATTAGAGTAAAATATGTTATGAAACAAGATTATAGTTCATTTATGAGTTTTGGTAGTGTTTTTGATGTAAAAGTGTGATTTTGAGTAGGGAAATTATGAGGCAAGGTTTGTAAACTGGTTTGGGACATTGGGGGTATGTTATTATCTATATTATGACTTGTCTAAGCATTGAAAAGGGAAAAATATAGTGTAAAACTATTAGGGATATTCTAGAGTGAGTTATTAGGTGTTTTTAGTATAATTAGAGGTTTTGAAGGGTGAAAACTTGAAACAAAAGGACTGTGAGCCATTGAAGGTGTTGGAGTGTGTTATCTAGTGTAATTACTTGGTTATACAGTTAGTAAACTTATATAGGGCTTAGAAAGTGAAAAATTGAGTTTGGGTAGCTTATAGGACTGAATTTAAGTTTCATAGGGTCAATTTGAGTTATAACAGTGTTTTCAGAATTTTGTCAAGGTTTGGAGCGTCCTAGGGACCTTTAGAGGTTCTGGGGTAAGTGGGAAAAACAATCCAAAAAGATTTTATTTCTACTGATAGGGCCTGAGCATCCAAACAAGGCGTTGAGCGCCCCATTCCAGGGGCGAGGGCACTAAGCGCCAACTTCTTGGCACTAAGCGCCAACTTCTTGGCACTGAGTGCCAACTTTTGGGCACTGAGCGCCACTGCACCAATTTTTTTTTTAGGTTTTGAAAATATCAAATTCAGGGTTTCAGGTATCAATTTTGGATATTCTTTAGGTTGTTCTGGTTGACGAGCGGTATTGTTGATGAGCGCTGCTACAATAGATATGACCATTTCAATTCGAAATACTATTTTGCTTCAAAGTACAGGTGATAGGACCCAGTGCATAGGCAACCTAATCAAAAGAGAACTTACCACTCGATGAGGAACGTTCTCAACTACTCAACTTTCCATGGTTGCGAGTATTTAATAATTCGATCCTTTGACTTTCCAAGTGTCCAACCATTTACAGGGCAGAAGACAAGATTAGACACACGTCTCATTTGATCAATTTAGAGTCAACCATTCGGTCAGAAAACCAAGAAACATTCAAAAGGTAAAAAAAACTTATATATCAATAATTTGGTTATCATAAATGTAATTTTATGTTAAAAATATTTATGTATCATATTATTTAATCATAATATAATTTACATATTTAAAAAAGTCTATTTACTATAATTGTTACTTCTAAAGTAAACATTTGTTTGTATCTTGTAATACTATTTATGTTAAAATCCATATTTGTTATGATTTTTAATTTTCTAGAACGTATTTTTGATAATTATGTTATTAATAGTTGACTTTTCTATCAAAAACGGAAGAATAGGGTCAACACCAATTATCTCCAAAATATTGCACAGGAAAATCGAATCGAAATTGTTCAGAAAGTAACCTATTCTCTTTCTTCACTCATTCACACAACTCAAGCAATGAGTCGTAAGCGAGACAGACACTATTTTTCCCGCCACGACGCGGCCTCCAAGCGCCGCCGCCCCTTGCCGGAGCCCGTGGAGGAGGAGAGACCGACGACGAGGCCTGCGCTGCCTTCCGCGGTGGTCGTGATGGGTCTTCCTCAAGACTGCTCCGTCCTCGATCTCAAGTCTCGCTTCGAGATCTACGGCGCCATCTCCCGCATCCGCATCGACCGCGACGCCGTTGGCTACATTACTTACCGGTCAAAGGAATCTGCCGACGCCGCCATCGCCGCCGGTGTTGACCCCTCCTTTGGAATCACTGTTAGCTCCAAAAAGGTGCTTCCTATTACCCTTTTCTCACTTAGGGTTTTGAAGTTCCCGTTTTTTTATTATGATTCGCGAATGCTTAGGGTTTTATCTGAAGTGCTTACTACTACAAAACTGAACGCACTTGATTTTCAGCTTAGTTGTTTGTAACTGGATAAATAAAATGGGTGCTTTGAAATTAAAAAGGAGAGAATGAGAAGGGCTGAAATTGAACAAATTTGACAAATTTCCTACCCAATTGTTTAGAATTTTGGTAAAAGTTTGCACCTTTAAGTTTGTTTTCGGATCAATTTGTTTTAGTTAAAATTGATTTGTTAGTGAAGTGGGTTTACCCTTTCATCCAAGACAAGCTATTTGAAGCTGCCATAGTTCATAATCATAATCAATTATGAACCTGAAATCATATTTAGAATTTCTCAACAATACAGTTTATGTGTGGATCAAAGATGAAAACATGTTTTTTGAGAACTACAATATACATTCCCAAGGTCTTAGGCACAATGGAGAAGGAATAAATTGTTGCTTTAACATTGAAAGAAATTATTATGTTATGAGGAACTAACATGTGGTCAATTCCTATAATTGTTTTAGTACATAGAATCTGCTTGATGAATTTTTCTAGAAGCACTTCTAGGAGAAAATTATAAAAAGAATAAGTGAATTTTATATTATAAAGATCCCATTTAAATTTTTCCTTTTTTCTAAAACACTTACGGAAAAGCTCATTCAAATATATCCTAATGGGTAGATAGATAGAAGTGAATAGATTCATAAAGGGAAATTTGAAAGAGATTGTTTTGTTTAACAGGTTCAGGTGTTGTGGGCAACAGACCCTCTAGCCATGTGGAGGGAAGGAGTTGGTAATAGCAAGGATAAAGGGCATATGTCAAAACTTGTTCGTGCTGAGGCACCTTTGAGCAAGCGTGGAAGAGGTAATAGACTTGCTTCAGCTATAGGGAACCCCAAACATGGTGAAAATAGCTCAGGTAGCCCAGTTTTAGAAGTGCCTTTCAAGGGCCGAGAAATTGTTGCTTATGATGATATCCTCTAACTATCAAAATATGTACTTTTAGAGCCTTATCTTATTCTGTATCAATGATTTGAGTATGGCATTTAGATCCTTCTTTTTTTTTTTGTTAAGTGTGTTCTCAGTTGTCGAGCTTCTAGGAAGTAACTTGTGGAATTGATTGTGATGTTTAAAAAACATATGATAAATGTGATGTAAATAGTTGGTTTTACATTGTCATGTCTTATCCATACAGTTGTTTATATTTGAAAGTGTAATATTGTTCATTTCATAAAACCTTTTTTATTTGAATAAACTTTTATAGTGTGTTTGGATAAGACATTTTAAGAGGATAGTTATATTTTTGGAGAATTTGTAATATGTCGATGTCGAGTAGGTGAGGAATTTTAAGAGAAATTGAAATTTCAAAATTCCATTAGACTTTTTAGATTATTTAAAATTAAAGAGTTTTAAATTCCACTTGAAAAAAAAAAAGAATTTAAAATTCTTCATATTCCTAAATTCATATTTTAGTTTTTGTGGTTTGGATCGACTTGGGTCCATGTAGATTATGCTTGACTTGATGTAGGATTGATTTAACTTAGTTTGCTATAGTCTTAATTTGATTGGCCAAACTTGACTCAATTTGTCTTGGTTCCATTGAGTCAAATTTGAGTTGGACTAATTGAACTTGACTTGATATAGGTCTAGTCCAATTCAACTTGACTTGAGCCGAATTAGATTTATTAGCTTGGACTGAATCACCTTGGTCGGTCTGATTTGACTTAGATTTGGATTGTCTTAACTCGACTTTGGCTTGGGACCAACTTAATTAGGCTTAATTTGTCAAAGTCCACTCAACTTGATTCGATGAACTTCATTAGGCTAAGTCAGACCTAGTAATGATTAAACTAAGTCAAACCTAGTCTAAATTGACTAAACGTAAGTAGGCTTGGACTCATGTGAACATGAATCGATCTTAACTCTATTGAACGTGAGCTTGTCTAGACATGGTTCAACTTGGGTCTAAACTGTTCAATTTGACTTTGATTTGGGTAAATTCAGCTGAACCTATGTTTAAGCCTTGTTTACACTTGGACCAATTTGATTTGATTTAGGTTTGAATTAACTTGGCTCGACTTACACCTGAGTCAATTCAGCCTGACTTTGATTCGAATAAACTTAATCAAGGCTCATGTCTATTTGACTCAAGTTAGATCCAAATCGATTTAATTGGATTTGGTTTGATTTTAAAGAGTTTACTTGGCTCAAACTTACACGAACCCAATCCTGGATTTTCTTGTTTGGATTTGGTGTAATTTAACATTTCATAATTTGAAATAATTATATTTATGTTAAAAAAATTAGAAATCTATAAGGATTTTTGACAAAAAATAACATCAATCAAAATAAACTAAAACTATGAATATTAATATTTTTTATTATTAATAACTATTTGATACTTATTTATTTATAATTTAGTGGTGGTTGAAATATTTTATTCAAATAAGAAATATAAATAAATTTTATTACATTTGAAAAACTAAAATGAATAGACTTTTCAAAAAGTTGACCAATGCTTGCTTTTAACATGTCTAATTCTTCATTTGTATAATTTTGAAGACTCTTTCATAGGTTTTACTGATTTTTTTTTTCAATTCATTAGACTTAATGGTTCGTCTTTCAGGACCAAATCAGACTTTGATTACGAGTTTGAGGGCTTGTGTTATATATAACGAATTAAATCTATTATTTTACTTGTTTTATTTTGTAAAATTTATAACTGGAACAGATTAAAATATGAATTTCAATCATGTTTAATAATTTAATATTAATGTAATAACAAACGAATATGATCACTAGAAACGGTATGAATTATACTGTGCATGACAAAAGTATCAAATTTAAATTTATTTATTTTAATCAAATTATATAAATTTAAAATATATTTAAATTTATTTTAAAATTAAGATGTAATTGGCAATATAGTCTTTCATCTTTACTTGTAGATTTAGTTTGATTTCTTATATTTTAAAAAGTTCAAGATGTTGCCTTATATTTTTAAAATAAATTACTGATTAAAAGTGGAAGCACAACAATATTTCTTTATGAAATGTTTTACCTAACAACTTTTAACTTATTTATTCTATCTACGTAGTTATGGAAATAATCACCTATTTTACCAAGTATTAATATAAATAATAAGTGACATTTAAATGTATTAAAAACTATATAAAATTTAAGTTTAAAAAAAATGAGTCAATTCATATATAATTTAACTTAAACCTATTTGACTTAGAAGTTAAGTGAACGAATATAACTATACTTCTCCCTTTGTTTTTTATGTGAGAGTTTTGCATGTGTTTTGTGAAACTAAAACCTAACATGTTTTGTACAAAATAAAAATTGTTTAAGACGTTATCACTATCTTCAACAGTTAATATATTTAAATTATTAGCTGAATTAATTTCAAGCCAAATAAATGGTCATTTTGATTACCTTTTAAAAATATAAAAGAATAACATAAATTTAATTCCAAAAGTAAAGAATCAAATTAATATTAATAATTTAGTCTAAAATTTTACTGTTTCGTAGACAAGCATTTAAAAATAGAAAAGAAAATAAAACAAGATGACATATAAATTAAAAGCCAGCCAGCTGAAATGTGTAAAATATAAAATACAAAAGAAAAAAATAATTTAAAGTAAAAGAAGAAAGTAAATATATAAATACTATAAGAGGAAAGATTATAAAAAAGAAAGGCGTGTGAAATAGTGATTGGTGGGGGAAGAGTGATATTGTGAAGGCAGTGGTGATGGAAGAATCTGAAAAAAGAGAGAAAAAAGAAGAAAAAGGAGAACAAGTTGTGTGGAGTTGGGGTGCTGGAACGGAGGGTCAGTTAGGAACAAAGATTGTTAAGGATGAGCTCTTCCCTCAACTCCTTCACCAACCCTCTCTCTCTTCCATCTCTTCCCTTGCATGTGGCGGCGCTCATGTCATAGCCTTGACCTTTGGTATGCTATAACACACTTCTTCCTCCCTCTTTTTCTCTTCCTATTTTTTTTTGATGATGATGATGATAATCTGTAGCTGGGAAGGTATTTTCATGGGGTAGGGGCAATTCGGGGCAACTGGGCCATGGGGAGGTTGTGAGTAACGCTTTGTTTCCCAAGGCTGTAACGTCATTGGATGGCTACTTCATAACCAATGTCGCTGCTGGGTGGAGCCACTCGGGTTTTGTTTCAGGTTTGCACTCTTCTGGCTATGTCTTCACTGATACAATATATTTTTTAATTTTGTAGTGAAAAACTAATATAATTAGGAGAAAGTGTCTAGAAATAGTTCTGATTATGTTTTACAATTTTTTATTAACTTATTTTAAGTATTTTTGAGTCATAATTCTGCAGATTTATTAGAATCAAAAATGTTATTTTTATAAATTATTTTTTTATGGAAAGTAAAATCGCACGAGTTTACGAATCGAGCAAGTTTGATTACCTTGATGTTGAGGTTATCTGGTTTTCGGTTAAAAGTGTTTTTTTTTCCTGCGATTTGTTCTTCTTGGTTGGTTTTCAGATTCTGGGTGTGTCTTCACTTGTGGGGATGGGACGTTTGGTCAACTGGGACATGGAGATTATGCCTCACACTGTTCTCCTGTGAAATTGACATGTTTTGGTGATCAGCGTGTGGCGCAGGTTGCATGTGGAATGCGCCACTCCCTAGTCTTGTTGAAAGGTATTGGATTGGTTTTAGTTGGTGCCTACAATGTGTTTGTTATGTTGCTTTTTTATTTAGCAAAGGGCGTTGTGATGCAGATTGTGTAGGAAATCAAGTTTATGGATTTGGCTTTGGGAAGCGTGGTCAGCTGGGTGTCAGCAACGATAAGGTCAAATCTGTTAGTGTTCCTAGAACTGTTACTGGCTTTGAAGGTGTTGAAATCATTGGAATTGCTGCAAATGGAGATCATAGTGCTGCAGTATCTGGTAACACCACTTTCCCCTTCATCATATCTGTGGCACTAAATTGTTCTCTAAAATGATTTTAGTATCTTTAGTTGATGGGCACGTTTATACTTGGGGAAGAGGCTTCAAGGGCTTTGAAGATGCTCACGTTCCTCGTTGCTTAAACTCTTCTTTGAATTTTATCAAAGTTGCTCTGGGATGGAACCATGCTTTAGCAGTGACTGGTATTTTTATTCACACTAAATACCCAATAAATTTAGTTTAATGATTTGCATATTTCTATCAATTCCCTATTTAATAAGTTCATTTTGTTGTCAATTTTTTTTTCTTAGGTGAGGGAGAGGTTTATATGTTAGGTGGAAACCACCTTGGAGTGCTTAGTGATCTTCAGAACATAAGCCCCCCAGCCAAGCATATACCTGGTAATGCATTTGAGTTAACGTTGAACAATAAAGACATCATAATCTATGTACTTTCTGGTTGCATACATCTGTGATATTTAGAACGTAACTTATTACTAGATTTATACTATCGGTTAGCTGTCGTAATCATCATGAACCTGCATAAATTCATAGATGATTTATTTGGGTGAGAAAGATGCGAATTATTGTGCAATGGAGAATGCTTACATCGCATTGCTTTACTCTTATATTTATATTATGCCTTGTCATTGCGTAATATTTAGTAGATTTAAGAGAAGTCAATTTGGAGAAAGTCCCTGGCCTTGATGGGATGAAGATTACTGATATTGCTACCGGAGCCGAGCATTCTGTCATTGTCACAGGCAAGATGTACTCTTTTTGTTCATGAGGAGTTTTGAATCACATAAAAATTCTGACTTATTTCCTCCTTCCTATTTTCAGATAATGGAGAAATAAAGACATGGGGTTGGGGTGAGCACGGCCAACTTGGTTTAGGAGATACTTGCGATCAAATCAGTCCTGTTAGAGTAAATCTAGGTTATGATCCGAATGAAGCTGAATCAATTAAAGTTTTCTGTGGAAGTGGGTTCACATTTGCTGTAACTACGCCCTAAATTCTCCTCAATTATAGTTTACATTTACAATCGCTTTGGCCTTGTTCTGAACTTCCGATGAGGGTGATAGAAATGGTACATTCCAAGAAAGTCTTCTGCTTAAATTATTTTGAGAACCTTGAAGGAAAGTGACTATGGGTCCTCTTCTCAATCACACAAAAAATAAGATGATATATGTTCAAGTTTTTCCAATTTATGGATTTTGCTAAAACTCATTTTTAGTCCATTTAATGTCTGTCATTCTCCCAACAGAAAGTGAAAGGAGTTTCTTATTACATATTCGAATTGACTGGGACTTTGGAATGTCAAATATGGTTTCCATCGTCACTAATTGAAGAAGCATAGATAAAGAAAAGAAAAATATCTCCCAGATCTCGATCTCAAAGCATTAACTTCCAGAAATGGAAAATATGCATTAAACCATTTCTCGTTTTTTACAATTGATCAGAGAAAGTATGCCAAGAACAACATTCAAAACAGCAGAGATGGATATGTAACCTTATTACCACCATTTACTCGTACTGATACGACGAGGCACCACTCCCGCAATCATATTAACATGTTAAGAATGATTGAATGGGTTTAATTGTTATCAGTCAAGATATCTACATCTAAAAGTAGGTAGTAGATGGACTAAGTAAAAGAATCAATGAACTTCTCACCGAATATTTTGTACAAAAGTGAAAAAATTGGTAACTAACCTAGAGCATGTCATCCTCCTGTGTTCCAAAGATATTATCTTATGCTAACTTTCTCTTCCATCAATCACTAACTATAAGAAGATTATTCTCATAGCCACCGTTGGTTACAATAGAACGCAAGGGATCAATTTTCCATTCTCCATCTACAATGAACTTCATCTGCAACAAACAAAGAAACAAGTAATTAAAATATGCCTGCTATGTGTATCTTATTGGGCACAACATCAATAGGTTGTCATTAGCAGATAATATACAACTAACCTCGTATCTTCCAGGATACAGCTGCAAGCTCACAGAAAATATACCACTGCTTAACCTCTCCATCTTTCTCTGCAATTTAATCACTATCTATTAAATATTTAATGCATTTAAGTAAATTGCGCTCAATAAAGTAATCTGAAAAATATAGTTATCCTTAAGCATCCATTAGATCATTCCGAAACAAAATTGATTTTGCAAAATACATTGACAATAAGGAAAGAAATTTGATTTTTAATTTTATCAATCAACCACGGACATTTGACCTAGGAAAGCAAATAGTGATTTATGAATCCATAACGCATGTTGAATGCGTCAATCCTTAAACAAGGTCAGCTGTGACCCACAAAGACAAGCATAAAATGGAATAGAACCGATTTTGAGAATGTGAGAATCATGATAGGCTTCTCGAGAGAGGTTGCATTATGAATAGCTTTAATACACACCAGTGGTTGAGTTATTGGTGAAGCATTTTTATGATATAAAACACAATATTTTTTACTATGTTTTTTATCGTTATATTTTTTAAACACTTAAACACGTTTTTTTAATTAAAAAACAACTTTTTTTCAGAAAAATGTACAAGCATGAAGGCTGTAATATCTACAAATAAAGTTCTTGGGAAGAGATTAGACCTTGTTGGACCAACCATCAAATGATCCTGTTAAAAATACTTCTGAAGCATTATTTGGCCAAACTACACAAGTAGTCGTCAGCATTTGCAAAGCCTTCTGAGCCTTACTAATCTTCATCTGCTTTTCTTCGACTACCTTATGTGCATCCCTGGGAGAAAAGGATGCAATATTGTCAAGATGTTGTTAATCTATCTATACATCACGCATTAATTGAATGGTGTCAGGGGATACATTATTGCCAATGACATCTTTCCTTCTAAAACTGCCAATTTAGCCTGTATAGACCGCAATTTGTCCTGAGCATTCATGATCTCATTTTCCTGAAATTCCCACGCATCGGAAAGCTTTGCCAGATCATCAGAAGAGCTCTTATGAACCTAATGAAGAAAATGCAGCATGCAGATCAGGACTAATTTAGTACCCCAAGGAGAGGCCTTCATAATAATGTCTGACAGTAAATTGTGAGCAGTGTCAGAAAGTTTAAGACATTGGAAAGTTATTACGAGATTTCATTGAGGTAGTATATACGTAGTACTAGCTACCACATATTTCGTTTTACTTACTGCAAAGAAAGTAGAGGAACTCCTTGCTAACAGCAGTCAAAGCACACAGCCACACACCATATATATCTGAGTCCGTACTAAGAGCAGAGACAAAGAGAAATGTCCAAAAAGAAATAAAAGGTTTCGGATAAGAGGAAAGCGAGAATTAAATTTCTTTAATAAAATATATTGGATAGATTTAACGCAAAATTTCAGTAACATTCAAATTCTTTGTTGAGTACTAACTCCCTTGGCTTGTGTGATTTTCCCAACCGAAAACAAGTTGCACACAAAAATCCCCCTCTGGCATCTAAAGTAAGTGGCAGCAAATTTTATTCTTATCTATTGTCATAGAGATTAGCCCGTCGCAACTTAACGCAAAGCGAAAAAACATGCTATGAGCTAAGCGAATTTCACTCGTGCTTAAAAAACATAGAGAACTGCAGCAAAGATCCAGTATTGGATATAGTTAAACTCACCATCTGCTCGGTAATTTTATCTGAGCTAGACCTCAACGAGTGAAGTGTAGAAGATAGCTCGGATTGTAGATGCTGGATACGGGATTTAATGTCACTGTGACTTGCATTTACATCAAGAGAATATAATCCTGTTTCATTGTTTGTAAGTTGAGACGAAAACTCCATTCTCTTGAGGATATCATGTTGTCCAGAAGTATCACTCATGCCTCCTTTCTGAGTTTCACTGGGAATAATTTCAGCATCTGTTATGACACAATTACAAAGATATCAGTTGATCCCCACTAGAATAGTAAGACATGATCTGAAAACGTAAAGATACCTTCAAAATCTGCATCTGGATAACCATTTCTCTGAACAATCCAACTCCTCCACATCTCTGGCTTAAGGGTGCTTTCTGAATTTTCCATACTTAATTGTGACCCATGCTGATCAGGTTTGATCTGAGAACCACTGGGATGACTGCTTGTGGGGCTAAATGAGGGTGCTCTGCTACTATTTTGAAGACCAGTAGCAATCTATACAACAGAGGAGATAAAAAAAGAAATATTTTAAAATTTCAACATAGTGAAGGGCATAAAAACTGTAAAATTTCAAAAACCGATTCTCTCAGCTTCAGGGTGCAACAGCTCATTCACATTTTCATTGAACTGTAAAACTATACATTAATAAGCTTTATCTGATAGGTAGAAATATATAATGTGAGAAACATTGGAAATGTGAATGTTAAATAGAAATTTGCATTACTCAAATGCTCTGGAACTTCGAAAGATGTAATATTTCCTTTCTTCAGTACTAGCATAGGATGTAAGCAGTGCCAGAAAAATTAACTAACAGCATTTGAAGTGGGATAAAAATTACTTACTGCATCCACAGCCGTTCTATGATCCCATTCATCTTTGTCTTCATTATTTTCAGAAGAAATACTATCGACACCAAGTCCAAAAGATCTACTTCTTTGTTTCTCCAATCGATTCAATATACCCGCAATGCCAGATTCATTGTCAGCTATAACTTCTCTGTATACCAGAAAGTAACACTCAGAAACCCGCCTGTCACTTGAAGTTATATCAGATTCATCTATTTGACAACAGGAAGAAGAAAAGAAAAAGTGGATAATTATAAATTAGCTCATTCTAGCTAAATTGAGCAACAATAGCCAAGCCTTTTCCTACTAGGTGTGGCCAGCCACACTGATTAAACCACACCATAATGTTCTATCCTCATATCCACTGATAAATCAATGTCCTCTAAATCTCTCATTTGTTTTTCTGTAGCTTTATTGGGTCTACTCTACCTCTAACAATTGGGCTAACCTTTGTTTGATTTACTCTCCTCAATTGGCAATGGGATTTCAACGTATTTTCTCCACAAAATGCTTAAACACCTAAGAGAAAAAGCCCTTACCTTCTTTCCCATAATAGGTGCCACTGCCACCGCAACTTTCTCTCGCATCTTAATCCAATCTTGTCTAGTACGTTCTCTAATCCAACGCAACATTCTATTTTTCTGTATTTATTTCATTCTCTTGTTGGTTTTGTAGGACCTAACATTCAATTCCAAAGTCTTGTAACTATGCAGTATATTTACCCTAAAGCTTCACCTATATTTTTCTGTCAAGAACAACACCCGTCACTACTCCATTTCATCCAACCTACAAGAATCTTGGTGGCAAATTCAAGCCTCCAAGGCCATATGCGGCCTTCAAACCTTCCCCATACACTTCAAGCCAGGTACATACAGAAAAACAACTCCAAAACATACACACGCGGGAAAATGTGAAACAGGTTATCAAGAAAAGCAAGAGACAAAAATCTCACACTGAATCATCTGTTTGGGATGTTTGGGAAGAAGAGGAAGGTGAAGAAACCCGAGTCGCATAACCGTCAATTCCATAGCTACAATTATCTTCAAGACCGCCTATTCCACAGGATCCGCCATTCAATTCCCACCCGAACGCAAGCCACCCTCCCTCGTTGACAATAGCCTTAACCAAATCCACCCTTCCGGCAGCAACCAACTCCTCCTTGGTGGGAAATGCTTCGGGCTTATCGGAACTCTGCATAAACTCAAGAATCTCGGATTCAAGAGAGGAAAACTCTCCGTCCCAATCCTTACACCGCCGCAAGAACCCAGTGCAGGACCAGCACAAACCCTTGTAGCAGGTCCCCCTCCAAGAAGAATGGAGAACCGAACCAGGTTCGACCCCAAACCGGCGTGCCCGCCTGGTCGAGCCGGGGAAGTAGAGCGGGGCGACGAGAGACGGGATCAGGAGAGGCGAGAGCAGCGAAAGGGAGGGTGCGGTGAGGAAGTGCATGCTTGGAGCATTTCGTCGAACAGTTAGTAGGCAATAGAGAGAATAAGTGTGGAGCGCGCGAGAAGAAAATGGAAGAAACAAAAAAAAGGGTGTACTGAAGAGTGAGTCGGCGAAGGAAGCAACGAACAATGCCTCGTATTAGAAAGTAAAAAGAAGATACTACTTTTTCGTTAGTACTGTCGTTATTTGGACTATTTTTTACTGGATTCTTTTAAGTTTTTTTTACTGTGTCTTTAATATATTGATTTATATTAGTTTTGATATTTTACTATATGTTAATTTTTTTTAATATATCAAAGTAGTATATTTTAAAGGTACAACTGTATTAAAATATTCAACACAAAATTGAACTCAAAAATATATCTATTTTTTTATTTTAAAGTTGTTAATAATAATCCAAATTCAGTATTATCAATTAAATAAGAAAAAATGTTTTTTTTAAACACAACTTACAATTTGAGATATGTAAGCTGAAAACATTTTTTGAGTTTGCACATAGAAGCATAAACTTATCAATATGTGGAATGCAGTGAAGATGTTAATTATTCTTAATTTTCTAAAAAAATTATACCCTATAATTTCATACTTTGTTTTAGTTTTTTTGTTTTTTTAAAGTTTAAACAATAAGTAAAATTTTACAATAAACATTTTTTAATTAAAATAATTTATTTAAAAAAAGTTTAAACAAACTAACTTCACAATAATAGCAAAAATCTGCGCCGTGTTTGTTCAACATTAACAAAAATTAATGTGTTATTTAGAAGGAGATAATCACTTATTTACAATAAATATCTTTTAATTATTTATCTAAAATATGTTTCATTAAAAATATTGTTTCGCTCATAATTTTCAAGAAGTAGATCAGCTCTAATAATTTCAAATAAACTAATGCATTAAGATACAAAACTTTCTTATTCCATACCAACGAAAACATTTTTTAACTCTTCCGTATATTAGGAGATTTCACTAAGAAAATGTCAAATACTAATGAATTCGAGTTTACAACAATAAACCCAAATACACCAACTAGAAACATATTTGAGAATTCTTGTCTAACAAAAAGAAATTAAAAATTATATATGAAAAAAATCTATTATTATCAACTTATTTCCTTCTATTTATAAGAATTAAAAACACTTTTCTATCATTGACGTGGTTCATGATCTTAAGCTCACCCCAAAGATTAAATCCCCAACTAAACATCATCTTTCGTTTAAATCTTATTAAGTAAAAACAAACCTTTTATTTTAATTGAACAAGGAAAACCGACACGTGTATCTTGTTAATATTTATTTTCTTATTTTAAATTATTAAGTTATGAATATCGTACTGGAATATATTAACAAAATAATTAAATTTGATGCATAATTAAAAAAATATCTATAATATATATATATATATATATATATATATATATATATATATATATATATATATATATATATATATATTATTGATATTGTGTGAGAACCTACAAATTTTGGTTAAAAGAGTAGATTAATGTATTAGACTAATAGAATCAGATTTTCGTAGTATAAATAAACCTTTTTTAATAATCTGGTTCATTAGCTTACTCCTATTATTTCTCTAAAATCTCAAGTTTTTCGAGTTCTCCGCCCTCTTTCTATCATTTCTCTTCTCTGAGCCATTTGATTTTCGATCAGGTGGTACCCAAGTGTGCACGGCGTAGAGGACTCCGTCTTTGACCGATCAATTTCTTCATTCTGACCGGTAAGCTGTTTTTCCTTTTCCTCACTGTTTTCAACCTAGCATATACAACCTTTGTTGGTTGCATGCGTTTTGTGTTTTCTCTTTTCTGTTCTCTCCTAAATTTTTTTAGCTCTAAGAGCTGTTTTCTATCATCAATGTGATGGTTTGTAGGGTTGTGTGAGTTCTTGTTGTGTAAGGTGTAAGACCCATATAAATAAAATGATTTATTACCTTAAGTATTTTATTTTGTGGTATTATATGATAAATTGTGATGAAAAACAATGTTGAGAAATATTTAAGGAAGGGAAGAAAATTAAATTAATATTGGTTTCATAGTAAATTTCAAAAAAGTTAAAAGAGTATTTAAGTATAATTGTTTGCGCTATTATATCAACGGATGGAGCTTGGTCTAGTGATTGATGTGAGTGTGCATGGGAAGGTGTGTGCTTGGTTTCAAGTTTAAGCCCTCCTAAGACCAAAAAGGCTCCTAGCTCTTTTTAATTTCCACCTTGACATGTGGGTCCGACTATGAGTTAAGAAGCACTTTAAGTTAATGCTTCCATTATTTGATTCCAAGAGGGAACTTTTATTCGCATTACTCCCTCATTCACGTGAAATGTTGCGTGAGTGTTTGGGCCATTTCTTTTTTTTTTTCTTTTCCACTTTTCTTGGGTGGGCACATGTTGTTTTCCACTTTGCTTGGGTGGGTACATGTTTTCTAGACTTAGGAGGCTTGTAAGTGACCTTGGGGGAGGTTAAAGCTTGGAGAGTGGAAAAGAGATTTTGGAGAGCAACCAAGTTGGGAGAGAAAGGAAGAGCCACCCTAGCCTTGGAGTTTTTGGACATCACTTGTAGGAGACCAAGAGGAGTGGAAGCTTGTTGTCTAGTGAGGAAAGAAACCTAAGAGTCTTTGGAAGCTAGCTTGAAATTGAGGTAAGGGGTTTAACTTGGGATATAACAGTGTATGATGGGTAGAAGGTAACATTATGATGTTGTTGCATGCTTTCTTTATTGTCTGTTGGGATTAAAGTTAACATGTTGAGGCATGTATTTTTCTTTTGGGTTTAAGTTTCATGTGTTGTTGCATGAAGAATGGGTATTCACATGTTTATTTTCGTTTTTCTACTATATGAGGTAGTTAATGGATTATACATGTTTATATTTTATGAAAAAGTGGTGTTGTTGTAATGAGTATACATGTTGGATGTATTGGGGTGTTGTTTATGTATGAAAAAGTGTCATGGATATACTTTAAAATCATGTATATTTTGGTTCTTATTACCTTGTAAGAATTATATATTGTTGGAAGCACTTGTCTACACTCTTTAACCAAGAGTGTGAGTAAGAGGGTATTGAGAATTCTCTTCCATTGTTGGAAGAGGAAAGAATGAGTTATAAGAATGAGAGGAGTGAAAGTGATGTTTGGTGAGTTGGGGTATATGTGTTTGATGAAAAACATTGAAGGATGGAGTTTTGATGTCTTGGGTAGAAGAAAAACATGATGGAAGAAGAATAGAAGTGAAAGATGAAGAGATCAATAAAAGAAGGAAATGCAAGATGGGGAGTACGTAAATTGTGGTGGAGAGAGTGAAAGAAAGAAAAATAAAATAAAATAAAAGAGTATGAGGTGTGGTGGGGCCATGAGTGTTGGTAGCACAAGAGAGAAGATTAAATTGTAAAAATGGTAATGTGAAAAATGTGTAGGAGAGAAGAAAAAGCAAAATAAACTTTTAGCATGAGAAGAGGTGTGGAGGCCATGAGTTAATGAAAGAGAGAGTAGAAAAAAAAATGAAATAGGAGTGAAGATGGTGGTGTGGGTAAAAGTATGTGCAAGAAAAGTGAATTGGTAAGTTTTAATATTAGAAAAGAGAAGTGGGAATAAAACAAAATAGTGAGTAACGGGTGTGGGACCATGAGTGTTAAATGAAGGAGGGAGAAGAGAAAAGGGGAGTGTGAGAGGAAAGGTTACTATGCAAATGAAATTGGTGCATGGAGTGAAGTTGTAGTTTTAATATATAAAATAGATTAAAAGGAGTAGAAGAATGGGAGTGGGTCCCTGTTTTGTTTGGTGAGAGAAGGGGGTGAGGTGGACTTGGTGTAGTTAAATGAAAAACAAAGGATAAAGAGAGAATGAAAGCAAAATTAAGTAAAAGTAAGAGAGAAGGAGAGAGAAAGAGAGAGTTTGGTGAGAAATGGGTGGTTCCATGTGGGACCTACTTTACAAGTGAGAGAAAATGTAATTTAATAGCCTTGGGATCTACTTGAAAGTGTAGATACAGAAGGGAGTAAGTTTAGAGTAAAAAGGGGGTGTATTAGAATTAGGTGTTTTCTTTGATGTTGGGTATTAATTAAAAAGTGTGGGTGCACTAGAAATGTTGTTCTAGTTGATGGAAGTGTGAAATTAGTAATTTCACGGGGGTGCATCAGTAGGAAAAATAATTAAATTAATTTATTTAACTATTTGTGATTTTAACTAATTGTTGGTGAAAGAATTTGGTTGACTTCGTGCATGATGATGATCTGCGTATGGTTGTGATGGTAAAATCGTGAGAGCAAGCGTTCTGTCATTTTCCTAGAATTTTTGTCGAATCGATGGTGTTCGTATTGCGATATGATAGTGTGTAGAGTCTCTACGGAGACTAAGGTTCGAGTGTCACCCTTTCCTCGTGCACGAGGACTAGAGAGGGTTGGATGTCTCGCCCAATGACTTTGGCTCATGTGAGTATAGTGCTCGGTGGGTGCGTCTAACCGATGTTTTTACTCGTAATTCCTTGAGGAGTCGGGAAGATACGTCTGAAGTTGCGATGGAAGACGGTTCGAATCGCCCTGTTTTGCGAAACAGGTTTGTAAGACAAAATTCAAGGAAACAATAGAAGCTCGTGTAAATGATTTAGTCGTGAGTTTAATACTGTGATGTATTGTAATATTGTGACTTTGATAGTCTGAGTGGTGATGATGTAAGTTATGAGTTGAATATTATGTTGTATTGTAAGGTTGTGACTAGGATAATCTAAGTTATGATATTTTGATATTGAAATTATATGCTATGTTAGGTCCTTCATTACTCACCCTTTCCTTTTATGGTTGTGGTTCCACCTATGATGATCTTACTTGTACGAGAGTAGATGGCGTTGCAGATGAGGCAGAGATAAAGTAGCACGACGAGAGTTATGGGAATAACTATGAGGGACTTATTATGTTTTAAAGTAATTTTATGTCTTTGAATAATGAATTTGATATTTGTAAGGTTTTAACCTTATGTTGTAAGACGCTTAGACTTTTGATGGTTTAGTTCCGCGATGTCAATTTTAAAAGAAAAAAAAACTGGAGTAAAATTTTGGATTTTGTTATTTTCTACTGGCACTTCGTAAGGGGTGTTACATAAGGTGATCTTGAGGAGTTCTTGTGAGTGGCTTGTAATTTTGAGGTAAGGGGAGTTGGAATACTTCTTTATAATTAGTTGTATGTATGTGTATATACTGAGTTTTTGTACTGCTATGCTGTTGGTATTGTGTTTTGGTTTGGGAAGATTTAGTTGCATGTGTTGGACTGTATAACTGTGGAATTGGAGTGTGATGGTTGTAAACTGTTTTGGATATATCTAATTGTTGTAATTAATCATGTTGAAGTGCTTGGGGTTAGGAATTTGTTGTAACATTGACTAGGTAGAAACTTAGTGTTCTAGTAGGGTTTTAGGTCATTTTGAGAGGAAGTGAGGTAGTGAATTTGGGCATTGGAGGTCTAGAGTGATTTTGGGCTGTTGGGGCATACTTAACTAATGTATTGTGACTTGTTTGAGACACCATAGTGGTCCAAATAGGTGCAAAGTATAAGAATTGGGTTTGGGTTCCTCAAGTTGTAGAAATTGTTGTTGATGCGTAAAAGTTGGGTTGGAATCACTTTAGAATTGTAGAATGAATGTTTAGGAACATCCATACAAGTTTAATCAAGTGTAAAATAAGAATTAGAGGTATTAGAAATTAGAGAAAAAGACCTAGAAATGGTAATGGGGTGTGTGAGTGCATAATTCTACAGAATTTGCGTTCTGCAGATGATGTAGAGTTGCTATGTGAATTGTCTCGCATAGAGAGTCCCTGTAGAGAGTGCTAGCTGGTGCGTTGTGCAACTGACCAGAGGGTGTTGTTGTTTGCCTTGTGATTCACATAGCGAATCCTGTCGTTATGCGACTGATGGTGGCCTGGAGCCACTGCCATTTTAATTAAAAAGACGAGTTGGGCGCAAAGCGAAAAGGTTTGGGGGTGTGCTCTCTGTTTGAGCTCTCGCATAGTGACCTGGGTGCGCTATGCGAGAGACCTGAGGCCTGTAGCGTTAGCGAGTTAATTCGCATAACGAATTGAGGTACGTTGTGCGAGACTCTCATGTCTCGCCTTACGTGTAGGATGCGCTCTGCGAATCCTATGAGTTTAGATTTCTCTTTTGCTCTTACTTTGGTTGAATTAAGTGTGTGGAATGATTGGAATGCATAGTATGATGGTGGTAATGTTATTACATTGAAAGTATGTGAATGTATGTGACACGTTTGGTGGTTGAATGTAACAAAGTGTGGTTATTCGACGTAATTTCATGATCCTCAAGGAGAGGATCCATGGTGGTGCCCTTAGTGTGTTTTAGAATGATTTGCATGGAAGCTCAGTCTTGGAAGTTATCTTGAAACTACCAATGAGAATTTCCACATTAGAGTGGTGGAATTCGCTATTATCCAATGTTAATGGTTCCTAATGGGATAGTTCCTGTTAAGCGTAAGGTGTACAATAGGTAGGTGATCGAGTTGGTAGACCAGCGATAGTTTGGACTCAGTTCAAACATGGAAAGAACTACAAGGTTGAAGAATCTCAGAAGAGAAGTAGAGGGCAGGTTGGAACAGTCTAGTATAAGTCTTAGCATTCAAGAGTAGGTTCAAGCATGTACGTTTTCGAGGAGTAGAAATAATGTTGAGGAAATTGAATGACAAGGTTATCGTGGAAGAGAAGATTTCTCAGGATTTTTGCAAGATCATAGAAGTTTTGAAGAAGGTTCTTCAAGGGTGATCATTTTCTGGTTACAGCTGTCATAAAGGAAGAGTTCTTCTTAGTAAACTAGTGAGTAAGGATGTATGAGGATCAGAGTAGCGCAACAGATAATGGTGGGCATGTTATTATTAGTAAGAGGTATGCGTGAAGAGCTCTCCTAATCAACTGTTGGTGGTTTGGGTGGTGATGTCATTATTTGAGAATGAGTTGAGAATGTGTAGTGATCTTCAAAAGTCAGAAGTGAGTTAGTGCCGACAGGAAATAGGTAAAGCTAGAGAAGATAAAGTTAGCCAATGGTTTCAAGCTGCAACGTCAACCTTAAAGTGGGAAAGTATTAATGGACGATGAATATAGTAAGTGGGTCAGGGGATCAAGGAGATGAGTTGAGTTATGGTTTCAAGTTATGGTGTTACTCTTGAGGTAAGAAAATGTTAACAGATGGTTTGAATAAAGAGGAGATTCAAGTTCTTGTTTTGATAAGTATTGAGTAAGAGTTCGTTGAAGACTATGAAGATGGGGATTTGAAGAGAAGCTGTAAAGTGATTCCATTAGCATAGTTGAAATGCTATAACTAGTGGGTTTCTTAAAATGGTTGAAAAAGCGTAGTTTGGACAATCCTAGTTTGAGATGTATCATCAGTTGGCTTGATACTAATCAAGTTAGTGATCTCAAGTCGAAGAGGTTACAGATCTAAGTATGAGTGCATGCTACTGGATCGAGAATTGCATATGGTTCAGGTTGACAAATTGAATGGGTGAAGGTGGAGTGTTCACTTTGTTTTGTTGTTGCAACGGAGCAAAATTTTAATTTAGTAATGAGAAAGTATAGTTGGAAACTATACTACTCAATAGTGTAAATCAGTAAAGTAATGTGAAGTCCTCATAATGGGTATGGTTGAAGATGATCAAAAGCATAACAGTTGGTGGATTAAACAAAAGTGGTAGCGATAAAGTCAGTGGTATGGTGGTTCTTAGAAGAAGCAAGAGGTGGTAAAAGAGTATCAGTCAAGGGTCGATTTGAAATCAAGACTAGTAGAGGTTTTAGAATAGTTTTACAAGAAGTGGCGAAGGATAGGTGAGGGGTTGGCAATGTGGCTAACACAACATGGTTGGTTAGTCGAAGGAGATAATTCTTAAAAGTTGAGGTCTTGGGGTTCAAATTTGTTTTGAGAATAATGGCTAAACCAATCTACATTATTGAACACTAGAGTATTTTAGCATAGAGGCAAAAATCATCAGTCTAGTTAAAGTTGTCTGGGATAGTAGGACTGTTGACTATACTTGAGAGTTAGAGGGAGTCATGAGGGAGTCTTATCCTCTCCTGTTCTCTGGTATGTCTAATTTTTGAGGTAGAAAATTTTTTATGTGTGGGAGAATGTGAGAACCTAAAAATTTTGGGATTTAAAGAGTAGATTAATGTATTAGACTAAGAGAACCATACTTTCATAGTATAAATAGATTTTTTTTAACAATCTGGTTCATTAGCCTACTCCCATTATCTCTCTAAAATCTCAAGTTATTCCAGTTCTCTGCCCTCTCTCTACCATTTCTCCTCTCTGAGCCATTTGATTTCCGATTAGGTGGTGCCCAAGCGTGCACGACGTAGAGGACTCTGTCTTTGCACGACGTAGAGGACTCCTTTTCCTCGCTGTTTTCGACCTAGCACATGCAACCTTTGTTGGTTGCATGCGTCTTGTGTTTTCCCTTTTCTGTTCTGTGCTAAATGTTTTTAGCTCTAAGAGTTGTTTTCTATCACCAATGTGGTAGCTTGTAGGGTTTTGTGAGTTCTTGCTGTGTAAGGTGTTGTTGAGGAGTTCCTGTGAGTGGGCTGTGATTTTGAGGTAAGGGGAGCTAAAATATTTCTTTATAATTAGTTGTATGTATGTGTATATACTGAGTTTTTGTACTACTATGTTGTTGGTATTGTGTTTTGGTTTGGGAAGATTTAGTTGCATGTGTTGGACTGTATGACTGTGGAATTGGAGTGTGATGGTTGTAAACTGTTTTGGATATATCTAATTGCTGTAATTAATCATGTTGAAGTGCTTGGGTGAGGAATCTGTTGTAACATTGATTAGGTAAAAACTTAGTGTTCTAGTAGGGTTTGTCATTTTAAGAGGAAGTAAGGTAGTGATTTTGGACATTTGAGGTCAAGAGTGTTTTTGGGATGTTCGGGCATACTTAACCAGTGTATTGTGACTTGTTTGAGTCACCAAAGTGGTCCAAATAGGTGCAAAGTATCATAATTGGGTTGAGGTTCCTCAAGTTGTAGAAATTGTTGTTGATGCGTAAAAGTTGGGTTGGAATCACTTTAGAATTGTAGTAGGAAGGTTTAGGAACATCCATACAAGTTTAATCAAGTGTAAAACAGGAATTAGAGGTATTAGAAATTATAGAAAAGACCTAGAAATGGGAGTGTGTGAGTGCATAATTCTACTGAATTTGTGTTCTGCAGATGATGCAGAGTCGTTATGCGAATTCGCATAGCGAGTCCCTATAGAGAGTGCTCACTGTCTGGGTCATTCGTCGTGCGAGCTGGTGCGCTATGCGAATGTCCAGAGGGTGTTGCTCTCTACCTTGTGATTTGCATAGCGAATCTATTGCTATGCGATTGGTGGTGGCCTGGAGCCACTGCCATTTTAATTAGAAATCGAGTTGGGTGCAAATCGAAAAGGTTTGGGGGTGTGCTCTCTGTTTGAGCTCTCACATAGCGACCTGGGTGCACTATGCGAGAGACTTGAGGCATGTAACCTCAGCGAGTTAATTTGCATAGAGAATTGAGGTGCACTGTGCGAGACTCTCCTGTCTCGCCTTGCGTGTAGGATGTGCTCTGTGAATCCACTGAGTTTAGATTTCTCTTTTGCTCTTGCTTTGGTTAAATTAAGTGTGTGGAATGATTGGAATGCATAGTATGATGGTGGTAATGTTATTACATTGAAAGTATGTGAATGTATGAGACATGTGTGGTGGTTGAATGTAACAAAGTGTGGTTATTGGACGTAATTCCATGATCCTCAAGAAGAGGATCCTTGGTGGTACCCTTGATGTGTTTTAGAATGATTTGCATGGAAGCTCAGCCTTGGAGGTTATCCTGAAACTACAATGGTCGATCATTCTCAAGTATGGAGGATTGGTGAGTATTTATCGTATTTTATTAAAAGTATTTAATCATTAAATTTTTCATAGGAGAATTAAAGTGAGTACTCACTTTATAATTTGAATTATATGGTAACTAACTATTAGAGGATAGCTTTTAAATTTCTAGTAAATCTTTCACTTTTAATCAAATGACAAGTTTCGTTTTTGTTAGTTGTTGGGTGAGCACAGGGTTTTGCTAGGCGAAAATTTCTAGAATATGTTTTAAATTTTAAGCTTAATTACCTACTTAGTCCCCATATTAGGAGGTAATTTTCTGTTTAGTACCCGGTTTTAAAAATGTAGGCATTTGGTACCTATGTTTTAAAATTTGTATCAATTTAATCCTATCCACTTAACGGCGTTATAATTGATGCGAGAAATTAAGGACGTTAATGATAGCCTGGGTGGAATTGCTATCAAATGTTCGAATGCATCTTCATTAACGTCCTTAATTTCTCGCATCAATTATAACGCCGTTAACTGGATAGGATTGAATTGATACAAATTTCAAAACACAGGTACCAAATGCCTACATTTTTAAAACCGGGTACTAAACAGAAAATTACCTCCTAACATGGGGACTAAGTAGGTAATTAAGCCTAAATTTTAAAATGTTTAGAATGAGATGAGATAACAGTTTTTGTGTTTGTTGTGAATATAATAATTCTAAAAGTGCTACGTTGATTATTTTAAATTGTAAAGAGTATGGATTTAAAGAAATAGAAATAAAAGAAGTGGAAGTCTTATTTTAAGAGAACGAAAAATGGAAATGAATTGATTTAAAAGTAAAATTTGTTAATTAGTAAAATTTGTTAATGATTGAATGGATATTTTATATACAGTGTAACATCCCAATATCTCACATTGGATAATTCACCACTTTCCTCTAATACCAGCTTTGTGTTGTTCCACCAGTGTACTGCTTTCCCAGATAGCTGATACTCAGAGTATGCCAACCTAGTTTCGGGTGGACACCTCTTTGCTTCAAAAATCTTTTCCAAGTTCCTTATCCAGAGATCAGCCTCATCCGGACTCGTTTTCCCATTAAAAATAGCTGGATGATGTTGCAGAAAATTTTCTAAGGTCCATTCCTGAACTCTCTGAGGTTGAGCTTCCACATGGGTGCCATTCTCGGCTAGTTGTCTTAAGGTTTCCGCATGTTGTCTTTGGCTTGCTTCAGAATTTAGTCTGGCCGCTTCTAACTGTTGTAGGGCCGTTGTGTGCTGTTGCATTAAAGCAGCTCCCTGTTGTTGAAGAGCGGATGCGATAGATTCTAAAGCCCTTGCAAGGCTAGGTACCTCAGGGGTTTCACGATTGGGTTGTCTACGAGCCATTTCTCTCTGTTCATACAGAGAATTATTGTTATTATAATTTATAATATGAGTTTGTAGGATTAATCCACAACTCTTAGGTCGTCTTAAGGACGAACCGCTCTGATACCATTAATGTAACATCCCAATATCTCACATTGGATAATTCATAATTTATATATTGTAACATTACATTTACGGTAACATCCCGTAATCTCACACTTAAAAATTCACAGTTGATATATTTTAAACTCAGATTTCAACTATAAATTCCTAAATATAACTTGAATTCTTCTAACTTATTCTTCGATCTCTTTCTTCCTTGGTATTGTTTCAGACGACATTCCTTCATCTGCTCCCGTATAACGAATTATACGATCATCGCACATACCCAAACAAAAACAAACACAAACAAGTAGGGTGAGCTAACATGCAACCAATCATTTATAAAACATGCATGCAAACCTCATATAATAATTATGTCAGACATACTCATATTATCATACAACAATCACATCATATAATAATTATGTTCGACACCCTTATACCACAATTCCTATTAGATACTCGTCTCACAATACCCAATAGACACCACAATACCCAATAGACACTCATCCGGATGATACGTTGATGAGCGGTCACGGGAGGTTATGCACTTGTAATGACTTCTACTTCTTTTTACAAATACACTTCCAAAATACTTCATACCATTCACAAGGTTAGTCCCCTCACTATGTCCAAAACCGGCACATAGACCAGAACCTCCTGCTCCTCTCACCACATAATTCATCCCTCTCTACTTGAGACTAGATGATTATTAAAGTATCAGGATAACCTCCAACTACGGGACCCTCAACATCAACATATACACAAATACCATAATATTACTGAATCTCTCCACGAGACTCATGCCATACTCATATTCCTCAACTCACATTATACCCCTACAAAATCTCCCCATAATACTCATAATATGTTCAGATGCATAAATTCAAATGCAATATAATAAAATACAATCATCGCATAAATCACACAAACTCAATATATTGCATAATAATTTAACAGTACTCAATCTGTTCAATAGGATTTAAGTTAAAAACTTGTCGAGTAGACTTCCAGGAAAGAGAGGTGCGTCACAATGGACAACTTAAGTACCAAGTCTTTCCTTAGCCAAAGTGTTCCTTAACTAGTTTTTAACAAATTTCTTATTTACATATTCAAAACAACAACATATAATATTTACACCGAATTTCAACATAGATAAACATACAGTAAGCATTAACAGTATTCACACAGAATTTCAAGATATGAATAGTAATATAATAATACTAAGTCATAATACAAAAACATAGAAATAATAAATCATAATATAAGAGCATAAAAAGTTAGCTCCCCTACCTCTATTCCAGACTTCTCTTGCTCTGAATTTATTTCTCCGAAACCCTTCAGAACCTCTACTCAAAATTTCTCCCTAACTCTTTTTTTTTTTTTTCTATTTCTCAAACTCTCACTTGATTTCTCTTCTCTTGGTGCAGAATACCCTTCCCTCCCATGGCTATTTATAGTAAAAAAAAAATTTACTATTCATTAATATTTTAATATTATTTATTATTTTAATATTATTTAAAAAATAATATTTTAATCATTTACTCACCAAATCTGATCCTAGTTTCTACCTACTACTTTCTTTCATGCTAAGGAATCCTAATGCTGAAAATTTATTTTTACTATTCACTTTTTACTATTTACTATTTACTTTTTACTATTCAATTTAAAAAAATTTACTAAATAAGTTACCAAAAATTTGAACCTCTCCTTCTAAAATTATTATAATTTTATATCCAAAATTTACATTAAAATTATTATTACAAATGGATCTTACATACAGTATATCCACTTAAGTGTTATCTGATAAATTCATTGAATAGTTTATACATAGGTAATCTAATATGCTCACCAAATCTATAAATATAATCCTGTGTGTAGAACTATAAAGAAAAAACAAATAATACTGTAGAAAAATTACATTAATTGTATAACTTTTTTTCATGAAATAAAATAAAACATGACTCTTATATTCACTTTTAAAGTTTAATGAATTAAGATAAAATTAGTATTTGTTTGTACTAAAATTAAGGGTTTCATAATGGTCAGTTTTTGGTTAGTTGATAACAGATTAAAATAAAAAAGAGTCAGTTTAATTCAGTTTGGTAATAAGTGAGAAATATTATATTTATGCTAGATCAATAGTTGGTAAATTAGTAGATTGATTTAATTAAGAATATTTTGTTTTCACCATTTATTTTTAGCTCAAAGCTTTTGGTCTTTTATAGTAAAAATTTAAATTAATTTTTCAACTTTATTCTAGTTTAGTCCATCAATTTAAGAATGGCGTAAATTTTGTTTTTTAAATCAAATTTTACTAATTTTATTTGACAGTTTAAACACATTTCATAGTATTTAAGGTTTTTACACTAATTAACACATTTTTTTAAATATAAATTGAAAATCACATTGTAGAAATGAAAAACTAAATTAATCCAAAATCTAAAGTTTTAACTAATTTCAATTTTCACTTAACTAAAACCAAAAATATATTTAATTCAATATTTTACATATTTATTAGTACAATAAATATAAATTGACCCGATTCATTTTTATATAACATTATAATTAGAGATAACTTATTTCACAAAACATTATAATAAAAACATTAATTGAAAATTAAAGTGTCAATCTGTCTAACTTAAAAAATATAAAAATTGAACTAGTCTCTCACTCAAACTTTGATATTTTTTTATCTCAAACCTTAAAAATAAATAAATATAATTTTTTAAACTAAATAGTGTTTCAAGATGATATTTAAGTTGTAACATGTGAAAATAATTCAAACAATTCAAATATTATGTTAAATAAGTTTGAATGATAAAAACATTTAATAATAAAATTAAAATAATTATATTTATTTATTTTTTAGAATCACAATGTATCGAAATTTGAAATAATAATAAAATTCAATTTTGTGTCAAAATTTAATAATTAACATATTTAACCTAATAAATAAATTAAACATCTAAACTATTTAAACATTATTAAACATCACAGTAATAATTAAAAATATTAAATTATCAACTTATATTATTAAAAGTAATAAATATTTACCATAAACAAACTCATAAAAGAATGATAAAAAATAATAAATAATTACTGTTTGTGGATTAGAGGACAATCAATCTTCAACCTAAAGGCAAACTCATTTAATTTATAAATTAAATGAGTCTAGTTCCATCTTATCTACATTTAAAAAAAAGTTTAATTGCTTCCTTTGTCCCCAGTTTGGTTGAATTGTGTCAAATTCATCCTCATTTTTAAAAAAGTTTCATTGTCGTCCTCACCTGGTGTAAAAGTGTCAATTGAATCCAAACATAGAAAAAATTTGTGTCAAAGTAGTCATTTTTCCTATATCTCTGTGTCTTCCTTTCATATATCACTTCTCTGAAGCTATGAAAAGCCTTAAATTGGATAAGGTAAAATGAATATCTGTACTTGATTGTATGAAAGGAAGACACAGAGATATAGGAAAAATGACTACTTTGACACAAATTTTTTCTATGTTTGGATTCAATTGACACTTTTACACCACGTGAGGACGACAATGAAACTTTTTTAAAAATGAGGATGAATTTGACACAATTCAACCAAACTGGGGACAAATGAAGCAATTAAACCTAAAAAAAATTATCTTTTTAACTCAACCTACTTCAACCTGACTCAAATTACCAAAAAATCCAATCTCCTACATAAAAGAATTACAAATCATCAAACACCGGGAAGCGTTACCGGAACTGGGGATGAAAACGTGGAGAGAAAAAAATGAAATAGAAAATAAAAAAAAATGCAGTCATAATGAGTGTAATTGCATAACTTACGAATAACATTTAAAGGTTTTAAATTAAAAATATAATCATAGTTTTCAGTGAAAACTTTCCTAATTGAAAAAAAAAAGACGATCATTATTATTTTTATATCACTTTATCAAATAAATCAAACAAATAATAAAAGTTTAGATCATAAGGATAAGAGGAAAAAAGATTAGATTCATTTTTTTTTCTCATTTTAGACACAAGAAAATCTTTTCAGAATCGATCAACTACTCCCACCATAATAATATATATATATATATATATATATATATATATATATATATATATATATATATATATATATATATATATATATATATATATATATATATATATATATGGGTGTGTGTTTTTTGTGTGTAATTTTAACAATAATTTAAAAAACAAGGGCAGTTAGCTTTCGTTGAATACTTTAATTAAAAAAATAACTCTTTACTGTTTTATTTTTTTCTTAAATATTAATATATCTTTAGATTAATGTCAACCATCTATGCCTATACTATCACTAACTTTTTTTTATTTGTAGAATAGGAAATTAAATAATCTAATCATGGATTCGTTTAATGTAATCTTTGTCAGTATTGAAAGTTATCAAAATTAGCAATGATAAAAACATGATTATAAAGTGTTTAATGATAAAATCTGCCGATAAAGTGTTTTTTTTTCTCTTTTCTTTTCTTTTCTTTTTCTTTGTTTTTTATTCCTCCTCTCATTTATGGTTGTTATCGCATTCGTTCCTATGTTATTTTATTCTCTTTCTCCATTTTTATATTTTCTTCCTTTCCTTTGATTGCCACTATTGTTGAAGCCTCTATTGCCGTTACGTCACTGATCCTTTGTTACACCGCCATCTTGTTTTTGTCATTGTGATTTGTGACTACTTTTTTTATTTCTACTTAATTTATAAAAAATTTCATAAGAATATATGGAAAAACTTAGTGTTTTTTCATCAATAATAAAAAAATTATAAATTATCTACAAATTTTAATTCATGTAACGATCAATCAAATTTATCAATGAATTTTATATAAATTGGTAAAAACTTAAAGCAAGAAATTTGATATTATACAGATAAAATTTATTAATAAAAAATGTATCAATAATTATAAATTATCGTCAATTATAAATTATTTATGAATTTTTTTATAAATTCTATATGAAATATCCCAAAAAATACAGTATAAAACTATATAATAGAATAATTACATGTTAATAATACTACATATTAGTCTTACAAAATATAGGACGTACTTTTGTGGCCGAACGACTTTACAGAGTAACGATAAAGTTAATATTGTACAAATAAGAAATCTAGACCGAATGGTTTACAAAAGGCCTATACCGAACGGTCTTACAAAAGAAAAAGGTAAAAGATGATCGAACGTATTAGCATATATTTCACACAATCAACTAAACAAGATAAATCATTAACTCCTTCATACAAAGCCTAATACTAGACTCTAACTGTCTGGACTGTATGAATTCTGTGTAGCTACGACGTTCGTGCACCAGGGTGATGTAGTAACTGGGATACCCTCAACAGCTGCCACCCGAGGTTAGTCCTATCTGTCCAAATTAATCATAAGGACTAGGACTTCCTGTCATTCCCACACATGACTCACCCTTCTCTATGTGAGAACAAGTAATCACGGAATTTCTCCCCAGAATACTCTTTCATAATCAAAGTAATTTCATCCATATCATATTCCATCATCTTTCATCACTAAAATTTCAACTTAACCAATTTGAATAAAGATCCCGTAGGATGCTAAATATCGAACGTTAGTTTTTAATCCAGAACAAGACCGAACACTTAGAGTGAGACTGAGATGTCTCCAACTCAAACATAATCAAATTGAGAGATTTACTCACTAGTTGTGAAAAGGACCAAATATAATAATACTTCTCAGAGACTAATATAATTGAATGTTGTTTACCAAGTGAGCCAATTTAATGAACTAATTCTTGAGAGTTCAAACCGAACACCGTAAAGCCTAAGACGAGTACTAAGACTTTAGGCCAAAACCAATTAAGACATATACTATAAGACATCAAAATAATAGCATTTGACAGAATCATATGAAGAAACCGAACGCCAATAAATACTTAGCTTCTTAATGAGTTAAACATCAAGGAAACCGAATGTCAGTCGAAGACCAGACACTGTAGAGAGCGAACACTATTGAGTTTGGACGAACACTTTTATTGTAAAGATAGATTATGGAAATGAGAACTAGTGTTAGGTGTAAGATCGAACACTTACTTAGTACGAGCGCTTGGTGTAAGACCGAACACTACTAAACTTATAGAAGAAATACTTGATAAATATAATAAGATACCTTTAAATAGTGTTTATGAACGAACGAAATATACAAATACATATAGATATACTTAAGTTTATCATCAAAAACCAAGGAACAAATATCCTTGGTTGAACGTTTATATACAGATATTACTAAACGAAGACGCTCGGTCCTCAACTGGAATTCTTTCCAAATGAAAGAATCCAATTCCAACCGAGTCCCTAGGAAAACCCAACGATCAAAGATCTTTAGTGACGAACATCAATTTTCACATAAAACTCTAGACTTAGAATTCATAATCTTATCAATACATTTCTCAACATCTATCTTCATACATTCATACATCCATATCATAGTAAATATTTACACTTCATACAGTCAAAACATATCAACACTCATACTTCATATTTATTCAGAAATCAACGAACGTACATTTATTCAAAACAAGAATCTTAATCAAATTATATACGCTTCCCTTACCTTTAAGCGTGACCGAACGTTCACAGAGGCAGAATACGGGTTCACCACTATGGTTTCTTCTATCCTTAAAGCTCACAGATTTCAAAACTATACCAGAGTAAAGGACCAACACACTATCAGAATTAAATATGGAAAGGTGATCAATTCAAGCAGCCAAAACTAGGCTTGCATGCACAGAAAAACCACTCAGCTGAGAGAGATAAACTTACCAGTCCAGAATCCGAAACTGATCGGTTCAAACGAATGCCCTCAACGCCGGGAAAGTAGAAATGGTGCCTGAGTGGTGATCTGAGGAAGGAAAAAAGAGGATTTCTTAGAGAGAAGTAAGAGCTTTTTAGAGAGAAGGAGGAAAAAATGGTTTCAGAGATTTGGAGAAAAAGGTAAGCATAAAAAAGTGACGTGAACTTTTGAAAACCCATAATTACTCCTACCGTCATTAGCAAACGTCCACTCCACTGCTCACACCTGTCTTCCACTTTCTATTTTCCAGTTCTCCTTCCTCGACACTTGTCTTCCGCTCAGCTGGATTTTTGGTGGATTTTTTAATTGGTCTGACACTATATAGATGAATATTTATGTGACAACTAAATTATAAAATTTATCAATAAAATCAGTTGATTTAAATTTATCGATAATTTATTTCTTTGATAAAATTATTGTAAAAATTCTTGGAATTTGAATTTGGTTATAATCAATTGGAAAATTGAAAAAAAGTATTTTAATATGTATATCATATATTGTGATTATAGTTTTGTTTTGAATTTTTTAAGGTGTGTGCTTTATATTTAAAATTAGACTCCCCTTTTTCCTTTTTATAAATCTATTTTCGTAATATTGATATACATGAATGGTCAAGTTTAATTATTTTAATATTCGTTAACTCAAATTAAACAACAAGGTATACAATGATACCAGTCTAATTATTTCAAATGTAAAAATGTTGCTATCCGATTACTAACCATCAAACGATAATCAAAAGAAATGAACACCCTATAACCTTTATATATATATATATATATATATATATAAAATTAAAATAAATGTATATGTAACTGTATAATTTATTGAAAAGAGTTCTTTATTGTTTACTGCTTATAACTTTAGGCCAAAAACTACTACATAAAGGATTTTAATTTTAATACATAAAAGTTGATGAATTTATTTATATGAAACTGCTGTAAGAATTTAAAAAATTAATTATGTTATTAGATTATATTACGTAGCAAATTTATATTGACTTTATTTTATCTTCTTCACAATTAATTAATATTACTTGTGATAAACTCGTTTACAAGTAAATCAGTATACATATATGTAATCTTTTCTTTTGTTATTATTTTACAGACAAAGTTGAAATTGGATAAATAACTTTAAATGGAATAAAATCTCAAATTGGAAAATTATCGAATAGTCATTGAAAAGATATCAAATTTTATGGATGGTGGAGTTGTGCAGGCCACTCATATTTTATAAATAATATAATTAGTTGTTAATAACTACCATTGAACATAGGATAGTAGGATCCAATAAGATCAATGTCTTAAATTTAAATTTAACATCAAATCACGAATATTTATTTCATTAAATTAATTCCTTGAGATATGCTGAATAAAAATTATTCATACGAATAATTGAATTATAGTTAAAAATAATGAGATTAAAAAAGAATTTTCTTTATTATTTTAATTATTATATTATGGTCATCACTCATTCTCTTTCTTCAAATTTCTATTTTTCCTTTTTAGAAAATTCTGTGGACATGTGTTTGAATTGTTGGTGGATCAATCTTTAATAATCAACCTAAATAAGAATCAGGTTCATAACTTTTTACAAATTTCTGTACTATTTTAACCCACAATAATAAATAATTCTCTTCCGATAAATATGTAGAAACATTAGTTATCATAAATGACCTGCTCTCTCTTCATTATTTATCTTGAGAATTCACCTTCTCAATAGTCAAAAATTCACAATGCGCGAAACAATATCATTAGTGTCAGAAAATTGGTCGAAATTCAGTTTATGAGAAGTCCCATTGTTTTTCTTTTCTGATTTTTTTCTTCTAAATTCTTTATCCTTTTGTTTTATTAAATTTTAGAAAACAAAAATTGAAAACCTCACCAGAATTTTCACTATCTGAAAACCAAATTCATATAGGAAATTTTTAGCTTTCAAAAGTACTAGTTAGGAATTTGTCCTTTTGGAGATTGAACATGACATTTTATACCATTATAGTAATCATCCATATAGAAAAATAACATTTTATACTTCTAGTTCTCTAAGTATAATTAGTGTAAAAAAGTTTATTCACTATTACAGTTTTGTTACAACATTACATTTTATATCAATATAAAAAAAATAAATTTTTATATCGGTTTTAAGTAAAATTAATGTAAAAATATTTATAATTTATTATAATTTTGTTATCGTATAAAAGTTATTATAAAACGCATTTTTTTCATTAGTGAATTTTCAGCCCTACAAATTTGAGTTTCCAATAAATTTTAAGTGATTATTTTGGCACTGGAAAATGAATTCTTAACATGAACGATAAAATGTTTATTCTGATAGATAATATTGGAACATGTTGATATCTCGAATTTGTTTTGGAAAAGGGTTTATCCCAGAAGAAAAAAAAAACAAAAAAAAAATATAATGCTTGACACCACATGTTGTTTCTACAAATTTCAGTATCAGCATGCAACCTATGTAATCTACACGTGCCAGAAGTGGTGGTTAAAGAAAGATAGTGGGATCCAAAAAACAGGTTTGAACGTATAGGTGCATGGTCCCCACAAGTCCACTGAGCATAGCAAATACTGCACGCAATCCATCTACAACATGCTCCTGCATGACTCAGTAGGTTAAACGTACCACCCGCTACTTTCTTTTCCTTTGTACGTATTCTACAAACTCAATACCACGCTGCTACGCTGCCTAATTCATAATCATATACGTAGACCATTCAATCATTGAGCACTATATATATATATATATATACATCACTGCTTCCATTCTTAGTTTCATCACAGGCTTTTAGCTCCAAACCACCAACACATACATGAAACCATCCTAGTTATCTACCAACAAAATTTAAATATTCTCAGATAATGTCGGCTAAGGGAAAAAAACTCTCTTTCTCTCACTCTTCCTGGTCACTTCTCTGCTGCAGAAATGGTATTTCTGCAACTTCAGGACCAGACACGCACAAAAACAGCGATGAGCTAAGCAAAAACAGTTCACGATCAGGCGATAACAAGAAGCCAGGAGGATGGAAGGCTATGCCTTATATTTTAGGTATCACTTATTATTTTCTTGTTTTCCTTCCACGAGCATGTTATCATTTTTTTTTCACAAAAGTAAGAACAAATTACACATAATTTGGTCGTGTTTATTTTCTTGTTTGGACCTTTAATGTTGCAGGCAATGAAACTTTTGAGAGGTTGGCAGCATTTGGTTTGTTTGCTAACTTTATGGTGTACTTAACAAGAGAGTTTCATTTGGATCAAGTTTATGCTTCGAACATTCTCAATCTATGGAGTGGTGTTACCAACTTTTTCCCTTTGATTGGTGCCTTCATTTCTGATGCTTATGTTGGTCGCTTCCGAACTATAGCTTTTTGTTCCTTTTCTACTCTACTGGTACTGCTTTCTTTACCTCTCTTTATATTTCTTTACACTTTGTCTCAGTGAACTAGCTTCATATATATATATATATATATATATATATATATATATATATATATATATATATATATATATATATATATATATATATATATATATATATCATTTTCTCTCTTTCGTTATTATATGAACTTCTTCTGGCTTTGGAGAACACCATTGATAATCAGGTGAAGCAGAACGAACACCTAGAGTTGTTAAGTTCATCATTTTTCAGATCCTAGGTTTAATATTTTTGTGTTGAATATTGATACATGTTTTCCACTGTTTCTAATCGTCAACCAACCATCGTAATTTACTTATTTTCTAATTTTTTATTGATTTATGTCGTCTATCATGCTCACTTTTTTTTTCTTTATCTCTGTCTTGTTAGGTATCAAGTAGATTTGTCTACACATCGTTTTATTTTTTATTTGCTCAGTGGTCTATTATTATTAGGATTTTAATTTAATACATAAAACAGTAGCTTTATTGGTAATTGTTTTGTCTCTCGTTGCAGTTTAATATTTAAAAGAAAATTGTGATGCTTTGATAGTATAATCATATCATTATTTCATTTACATTTATTATTATCATTTGAATATAATATTTATTATTAAAGGTTGTTAGATGGTTGATTTAAAAAAGTTGTATGAAATTATTGGTTTCCTTAAATAAACATTGTTTCTAAATCATAAAAAAAAAGATAACGATATAATTAAGAAAAGAATTGAAGTGTCGGGTAAAACATTTTGATGTGGACACAGGGATCAAAGAACAGATAATACAGTAGAAAAGTTGCATATGAACTCGATTTATCTCTTTCACAAAAAAAGAAAAGATGACTGTTGTTGGTAATTAAAACAAGAACATTTCCATAAAACAGAAATTTCTAAATCAGACACTGCTTACAGTCACTGGAACCGTGGATGAAAACAGAGAAAGAGACAAATGAAATAGAAAAGAAAGAGAGAGAGCAATGATAAATGCATATAATAATTTACTGATTAGACATGAAACTTCAAAATCAAAATTTAATCATAAATTTCTGTACTGGATACTGTGCTTTAGTCAGATGTGGTATATCATATGATAGATAAATTATTCGCCGAGTTGTTTTTCTCAAGAATAAAATATTAAATTCTTAAGTAAAAAAAAAAAAAAAGAAAGACAGTTGTAATATAAAATTAATTATAATTGTTGCAGATAAAAAATAATATTTTCTTTATGAAAAAATTACTTTTATTTAACGAATACCATATATAGCCATTTCCTGCATGTTATCCCTATCTGCATATTTTATTGCCAGTTTTCATATCATATTTTTATGCATGTATTCATATTTTATAGTGCACGTTACAATGGACTTGATGAGATTAAAGTTGTCCATTGTTAATTATTTGCAGTTGAGAAGTCAGACTTATTCAACTTCTCCTTTGAAATTTCATAGATACGATCCCTAACGTGACAGCACTAGTATATTTTTTGTTGACTTCTATTTTTGGATGTTTGTTCCATGATCAATTCCAAATTCTCCAACTATACCTTTTTATTATTATTTTTCGCAAAATTATTGAATAGTATTTTTATTTTTATTTTAACCCTTGAAATTAAGAAGCATATAAACAAGTTTCTCTCCATCATTTACCAAATAATATAGCATAAGAAAGTAAGAAAAATTATGAAGAGTGTTATAGTGTTGAAAAAAACTGTTTGACACTATAAAATAGAAATTAAATTTTTGTATTTGAAAAATAAAAAAGAATTTAAAACAATAAAAGTGTCGTTATTTCATAGAAATATACGAAATTTTGTAATAAAACTTATTATGATGACAGGGAATGGTGATGGTGAGTTTAACAGCATGGTTACCAGAGTTGCATCCTCCATCATGCAGTCCTGATCAACAAGCACTGAACCAATGTGTTAGAGCTAGCACACGTCACCTAGGTGTCCTACTATCGGGACTTTGCCTTTTAAGCGTAGGGTCTGCTGGCATAAGGCCATGTAGCATTCCTTTTGGTGTGGATCAATTTGACCCCACCACAGATGAAGGGAAGAAAGGGATCAATAGCTTCTTCAATTGGTACTACACCACCTTCACAGTGGTCTTGTTGATCACTCAAACAGTCGTTGTCTATATTCAAGACTCCGTTAGCTGGAAGATAGGTTTCGCCATCCCAACCCTCTGCATGCTTTCTTCCATCATCATGTTCTTTGTCGGAACAAGGATCTACGTGCATGTCAAACCAGAAGGAAGCATTTTCTCTAGCATTGCACAAGTTCTCGTCGCTGCTTACAGAAAGAGAAAACTTGACCTTCCAACTGACAAACAACTTGATGGCCTTTTCTATGATCCTCCACTTGTTGGATTTCGTCTGTTGTCAAAGCTACCGTTCACCAACCAATTCAGGTGGGATAATATTCTGAGACCAAACAAATGTTTAAACTACTATTTTATTTCTTTACAAATATAAAACATCATTTTCCTAATGTTATATCTCTATAGGTGGAGTGGCCAATGTTGCATTTGCAAGAGCCACGAGATTTATTATATATATATATATATCATCATCATGGGTGCGTGTGTCATTATCCAACATATCATTAACAAATAATTAAAGGTCCTACCAATAGTATCTTGTATATATCATACAATATATACATTAATTGTTTCTAGAACTTTGATTCAACTTATTTTAACAGGGCATTGAATAAAGCAGCTTTAATGATGGAGGGGGAGGTAAACCCTGATGGGAGTAGAGTTAACAAGTGGAAGCTTGTGAGCATCCAGGAAGTGGAAGAGGTGAAATGTTTGGCAAGAGTTTTTCCAATTTGGGCTGCTGGGATCCTTGGTTTCACTTCGATGGCACAACAAGGAACATTTACTGTGTCACAAGCCATGAAAATGGACAGACACCTAGGACCGAATTTTCAAATCCCAGCAGGTTCACTTGGGGTGATATCATTCATCACCATAGGTGTGTGGGTTCCATTCTATGACAGAATCATGGTGCCAGCACTGAGAAGAGTGACGAAACATGAAGGGGGGATCACTCTCCTACAGAGAATTGGAATTGGTATGGTGTTTTCCATTCTGTCTATGGTTGCTGCTGCTCTGGTGGAAAAAGTGAGAAGAGACACGGCAAATGCAAATCCAACTCCACTTGGTATTGCTCCAATGTCAGTTCTCTGGCTGGTTCCACAGCTGGTCCTGATGGGGCTGTGTGAGGCATTCAATATAATTGGACAGATTGAGTTCTTCAACAGACAATTTCCTGAGAACATGAGAAGCATTGCCAATGCTTTGTTCTCATGCTCTTTTGCTGGGGCCAGCTATGTTAGCAGTGCACTTGTCACCACTGTTCATCATGCCACAGGAACACATACCCATCCTGATTGGTTGACAAATGATATCAATTCTGGCAGGCTTGATTACTTTTACTATCTTGTTGCAGGAATTGGAGTCCTCAACTTCCTTTATTTTCTCTTTGTGGCTCAAAGATATCACTACAAGGGAATCGTTGCCCTCCCTCAAGATGTCGAGTTAGGTTCAAAAGGAGAATTAGGTCACTATACTCCTCCTAAGTGTGAAGATTCTACATAATAGCAAGAAGACAAAAAGCATGCATACATATAAATATAAATATGCTTATATGTATTTTGAAAGTTTGGCTTTATGTTCTATTTTAATCCATGTAAAATATTAGTCGTTAGTATTATGTTAGTGAGAGAAATTAATCTAATAAATCTTGTTTTACTTTTTTTTTAAAATTTATCAAGTCAATTTTATAATTTAAAATGTTAGTAAAGAAAGTTGAATCTTCGACCTCTTCTAACTTTTCTTTCAATTTTATTATTCAATCATCTTAACGTGTTTAATGTATGAAAATTATAATAATCTTTTTATTTTTGAGATTACGACTAAACTAATAAACATAAACTCAAACCAAACTTAATCCCGAAATCTTAAACCTAATTTGATAAGAACATTTTGCCATTTTTAATTTATGTGTATGTAACTTTTTTTTATCACAAACTTTACAATTTAGAAAGAAGCATAAAGAGAAAAGAGTAATGCCCTCCTAAAGATGATAATGGACGTAACAGAAAGTGATAAAGAATAAAAGTGATAAAAACAATGTTTTTTTAACAATTTTTTTTACAATTCATCTAATAGCTTTTTAATTGATTCATTTCAAATATATGAATGAATAAAATAGTAATTATTGTCAAAAAAATTAGTAAAAAAGAAATTTGTTAACAGATCGTAATTCAAAACTATATTATATACATATGACACTGTCATTCGCATATCACAAAGCAAGCTTCCACTAAGAAATTTTCCCAAGTACTCACCTCAACATAAACTATTGTATACCTACAAAAGTTTCGCATGATTTAATATCAAAGTCAAATTTGTAATTTTAAACTTCACAAATATCATTCTTTTAGTCAAAGTATATATATAAATTCTTAATTTTAAAGTATTTCTTAAAGATAAAATTATAATGAAACACTAAACTTTAAAATAAATAATACATCCTCCATTACCATTAAAAGTTACTGTAGGAAAGAAATAATACCTTCAACGTGATAATTAATTGCCATTTAAAGTTATTACACACACACACACATATAGTAATGGATTATGTTCTCAATGGAGTATCTTTTAATTCTTAATTAAATAATATGGGAGGTTAAGTGGGCAAGGCACAAAATCAGTGTCCCCCAGTTCTGATTTTGTAACTTTGTCCAAATAAAATGAACAATATTAAGTTAAGTGCGCCAGATCATTTTCTTATTTTATTAAAAACATATAAAATAAAAAGTGAATTCACTTAAATCTTAAAATATCAGAAAAATCATTAAATAATGTTATTGGAAGATGTGGAAGTCTTCAAAATAATTACTTTTTAGAAGAAATTTATAGTGGTGATTATATTTTTCTGAAGTATTTTTCAGATTATGATCATTTTCACCTGTATGTTATATTTTAAAACTTTAGAATATAATTTGTTTAAAATTTTTTAAACAGTTTAATTTCGTGCATTAACATTCACAAAATCGCCATAATGATGTATGGTAACCTTTTATATTCCTTTTAATACGAGAGGCCAGTTTACTCTCTCATACTTGTTCAATTCAATTTACCTAAGAAAAATAAAACTTCTGCCATTTTTGAATGGATGAAAACAGATCAATTGAACCCATACATAAAATTTTTCAAATCCCTTTAAAAAAGACAAGTACACATGTGAACCTTTTACTAGCCTTTCTTTTGCTTTCGGCATGAATGGTCAATATCATAGTAAACAAAACCATGATATCTTGGTATATTCTTGTCTGTTTGTAAAATATGGTGAGGAAGGAACAGTAAAAACTACATCAACAAAAAATGGTTTGAAATTAGATCCAATTTACGCAACTAAAACTAAAGAGACTACAAACACACACTTACATTGAAAGACCAATAAGACATCAAATTGACATGTCTCGTGTAAAAGAAAAGTGGGAATCGGAGAGGATTTGGAACAGTGCTTGTCACTTCTCCTTGCAATCATCCATGGAAAGCATTCTATTTTGGATACATATATTCTTATTCTTCAATCCGAGAAGATCAGACAAAATTTCAGAAAACAAAGCCATAGAATAGTCAAACACAGACTTAACAAATTTTAGCATCTACCCACTTTTCCCACATGAATATATGTGCATTTCAAGGGATAATTGTGACTTCTGGATTGGACAATGAATCATGCATTTGAAGACTACACAAATATATGGCATTCTTGTGATAATTGTTGGTGTGACAGCGAGAGTATTTGTGGTGTACCACATTTCTTGTGGTGGAAAAGGGGTCCAAAGTTCCTTCCTTTTCACATGTATCACACTTCCACTAACCATGATACACAGGTAAAGAAGCTTCTACTAACATACTTGTTCTTACCTAAATTTTATTGGGTTGATTTGAGGTGAATTGGACTTCGTATGGTTGAGTATACGAACTTTGAGTCGTCCAAGAGGGGAAATTCACTTGCAAGGATTTCAATGTTTAAATCATTAAGAGAAATTTGAAAATAGAATGAATATTAAGTTAGATAACTCAACCGTATTTATATATAGACTTTGCGGATCTCTTAGTATAACAACAAATAAAATAATAAGCTTAAAATATAACAACAGATTAATAATTATAATAACTAGATTTAATTTATTATTATCACAAATATCTATATCATCTTTTCCTAATTTTAGGGGCATTAACATTTCATATAGATATCATACTTGTTGGATCGTTTTGAATCTATCAATAATAATAACATATTTTGAGCTGAGTATGTACATAAGTCCCACAATCTCGAAAGTTAATAATAATTTTTTCAAGTGGATCAAGTTATTAAATGAATGAATTTATTATGTTACTCTTTACACAAGACTGAGTTGTATTTGATGCTTTTTAGTATATTTGGCGCAAAATCGACTCAATGTTATTAACATATTACTAACAATCTTTTTTAGCTTAATAATGACTCATGTTTTCTCATATTTAAAGATCGATCTAGGTTGGCACAATATGCGGTATATATATCAATTGCTTGTTAAGGTTAAGATCGACATTAGACAACTAATACTACCTTTAGTCTTTTTTTAACTTGGACCTTATTCAAGATTAAATGAATTAATACATTTGTTAATTTTAATACATTCGCACATATGGTTCTAAAAGTAATAATGGTTTGTTGTATTATCTATGATAAGGTTTGGAACATATGTGCGAATGGAATGAGGTGTGTAAGAGTTATAAGGAGGATTCTTAATGGTTGTATCAAAGTGTTATTAGTATGAATGTAAGGACTCAGTCTTGGGGGATATCCTGACACTCTAATGGTCATTCTTTCTTAAGTAGAGAGGATTGATACATACAATAAGAGTAGGAGGAGGACTTAGCCTAGGTGCTTCTAGTATGGCCTAAGACGCGGCAGACTAACCTTGTAAGGGTGGTAGGGTGAAACCCGTTGACAATGACTTGACAAAGCAGTAGAGGCTACCACAAGTGCGCAACCCGCTATAACTCGACGTTCATATTAAATCCGAATAGTTCAATCTAGGTCTTGACATGTTTAAGATGTTTGAAATGCTTTATATGAAATGTGACCTAGGTATAAAATGATAAAGTATATTATAATTTGTTTTATATCACTAGTTTACCCTTTTGTTTGCATGTCTTGTTGGTGTTCTTTTATGTGATTGTCTTAACTATGATCATTTTGTGGGTATGAGTAGAGGGTGATGAAGTGACTCTTAAGCAATCTTAGAAAATGGAGACATCTAGAAGCTTAGTAGTTTTTGTAATAAATCTTTAATAGTTTTTTTTTTCTTTGGTTATTTTGAAACCACTAAATCTTGTGTATATATGATTTTAAGCTTAGTAAATCTGAGTTTGATTATGGTTATATTTAAATAACTTAATAAGATTTTATATTATCTAGTTATTAATTGATTTATTTTATTAATTATATGATAATTCTAGTTTAATACGGATGTTACACTTAAATATTAAGCTCGATTACATATGAAATATAATATTTTATATATGACACGTAAATACTGCTAATTTATATTTTTGTTATAAAAAAAGTAAAATAAATATTTGCAGACATTAGAATTAAGTTATATGTAACTTAAAATTGTTGATACCATTTTCTAAAATAAAATTTTTATTTTATATAGAAATTACTTTTTACTTTGTAATTTATATTTGATGTAATTGTTTCTGAAAACTAGTGTTCCAAAATAACATTTTTTAATTAATGAGTTTGTTGTGAAGAACTATTTATGTATTTAGAGACTTCATCGTGCCACAATAAACATAATTTTCCGTAGCTAAACTATTTAGTACTTTTGCGATATTTTTGGAAGCCACGGCATAAAAGAATTCAAACTTGATTTTTTAAAATTAACCAAATAACTGAAAATTAATCCTTATTCTCATTTTTTAAACGTACAAGTTGTTCATTTTTTTTTAGATATGAAGAAATTAATTGTTGGAAATAAGTTTTAGAAAAATAATAACATAAGAAAAGTAAATTTTAAGTACGATTAATATAAACCATTAATATTAGAACGATTTTAATATATCTTGTTATAGAATAAAAAGATATTCAGAAATTCTTTTAAATAATTTCAATTTTAAAAATGTAATTAGAACATATTTACAAATTATGATTGTTCATAAGTTTAATTTTTTCTATATATTTTGATATTAAGATTAAGAAAGAAAAACTGTCTTATTATTAAACTTCAAAAAGTAATAAAATAAATTTATTCATATTAAAAAAAGTACAATTTTATAAAAATGGATTGAATTAGGAATTTGTAAGAGCTTAAAAAAAATATATATATTAGAAGTGATAGTGTGTTTTACATAGTGAGACTCATTTATTTTAGTATTAAAAGTTTAAATGTATAAATATAATTTCGAGTTTTATTATCTACAATATATTATTTCTTTAAAAATTGTTTCCTAAGGGTTTCTTACTATCTCTCTAAACCTTCTTATTCTTAGTTCATCTGTTTGAAGATTAGAGAGTGCTTAAGTGATTATCGAGACGAGGTTTTCAAGTCTATCACACCAGTTCTTGAAAAAGAGTAAGTTAGTTTTTACTCTTTTCTCTAGTTTATGTATTTTTTATGCATGTGAACATTGTTCTGTCGCATGTGTCATTTTAGTCTTTTATAAGACTTTTTGTTGTTCAATAACAATATGTTTTTATCATGATTTTGAGTTTTCCTTAAATTTAATAGATAAGGGAGCTAACTACCACATTTTAAAGTCTTTTAATATGTCTCTAGTATGTGATGCATGTTGAATTTGATATGAAATTGTAGTTTGGTATGAAAATTCTATTTAGATGGCTTGGTGAGTGTAATTTGTTTTTGGTTATATGGAATTGATGAATTTTCTTTCTGGAATCAATTAAAAGTGTGTGCTGAAATCTGTTGGTTCAAAATGATTGTAAGTAGATTAAATTGATTGGTTTGGTGTTGACTTGATAAACTAAGTCTATAGTCATTTGAGCAAGTTGGTATTCAATTTGGCCTTGAAACATGTTTTTGGACCAAGCACTGAGTCAGAAATACCAATTTGGTCATTTGAATAAGCCTCTAGTTCATAAGATCAAAGTTGTACCACTACAAGTTTCTGGATGTTAGCTTTCACCGTTGAGCGGCCAAAATGTGAATGGTTTGACGAACTGGGCACTGTTGAGCTAGTTACCACTACAGGAACTAAATTCATGTTAATTCACTAAACAAGAGAAAATATGAGAGCTTTGGCCCTGAGCGCTCCCTGTTGCAAGGCCAGTGTTGTTTTTTATGGATTTCTTATTCTAAATTGTTTTGAAGTGGTTTATATGAATTTAATGCATGCTTATTTTAATTTTTTTTATGCTTCATGGTAAACATGGTTTGAGTATGTATGGAGTATGTAGTGAGGAAAATTTCAAGGATAAGTTCTTGTAATGGTTTCAAATAGTGTATATATTGATGTAAAGATTCTCTAATAATCATCCAATCTCAAGTAGAGAAGAGTGGACTATGTGATGAGAGGGGAATGAGGTCTTAGTCTAAGAGCTTCACCTTGGCCATAGATGGTTGATAGACTAACCTTGTGTGTAGTAGCTTGGGTGGACAAGCTGTTCCACTACCACAGTGCAAAATTCCCAGAGTTTGACATTAATACATGAATCCGGATGGTAAAGTCTAGAATAAATGATTTATGACTTAAAATTTATTTATATAAATTGTATGTGTTAATATATTTGTTTTTATTGCATGATGTTCTCTTTTTAGTAAATTAGTTTTCTCTTCTGTCTTTACATGTTTGTGTATTTGTCATTTTTTTTTAATGATCGTCTTAATGGTGAATAGAAAAATATGTATCTATTAATTAGGTGCTTAATGAGGAGGATGCAAAAGACTAAGATAATATGTTTAGTTTTATAAGTTCTTTATAAAAGCTTTATTAAGTTTTTGGTTTCAATATAATATAACTCTTAGTATATTTTAATATTTTATTATAACATATATATTTGTTTGAGTTAACTATTTTTTATTGTTTAATATGAGATGAATTTTTAGTTAAATAGAAATATAACATTGACTTATAAATTTTAATAATTATACGAATTCAAAATATAAAATTAAAAACATATACTGATTTTATATCTTTTATACTGTACAATGTAACATCCCAGATTATATAAAATTATACAATATAGTAGTTCATATTTTAATATAATAGAACAGTTAGAAAAAGACTTGCAGATAAAGTCTTAAGGTTAGAGTTATCTCAAAATGGCTATAATTTAAAACTTTTAACACAGAAGAGTATTTCCAAATACACAAAACGCCTATGGATCCTAACTAGGCTAAGCAGCGATGTCATCTCCCTCCAAGGCCTGCTCCATAAGCACCTCATCTACCTCTGCTCACATCCTAATGGATGATCATTGCAACAGAAAACACAATACAAACAAAAGACAAACACAAGCAGAAGGATGAGCTAGATATACAAAAATCATGTTATAACAATCACACACAACATGCAAGTTTAATTCACATATCCTGGGTCAGTTAACATAACTTGTTACACTTTAAACTCAACTCGTCCAGACATAGAATGATTGCCGAACTATGGCAGGTCATGCACTCATGGTGACTTCTACTGCTTTGCAAAACCGTTGTCAATGGGTTTCACCCTACCACACTCATGAGGTTAGTCTGTACCGCGCATTGGAGCATAACTGAAGCCTCCAAAACTAAGACCTCCTGCTACTACCTTGTAAATAATGGATATATTTAATATAGGTATTAAAAAGTTAAATATTTGTATAGCATTTATTGAATTTTGTTAGTTTATCATGAATATTGTTAAGAATAAACTTTAAACCTAACTCAATTTCTATAAAAAATGGTTTAATCTTGATAGACTTTAATAATAACTCTGATACATGTTAAGAAATAGATTTAAAATGTAACTCAACCTAACAAAATTGATTTTTAAGATGAAGTTTACACTTAGTTATATACTGTAAAATTTTTATAACAAATATGAACATTTAAAAAAACTCAATGATAAGATTTAATTATTTAATAGTATCATAATTATTTTTGGGTTGAATATGTTTTTAGTCATTTAACTTTGTGTGAAAATTGGAATTGGTCCCTTATTGAAAATTTGGACCAATTTAGTCTCTCATCTTTAGAATTGTATGTGGATTTAATTCTTTTAACCAAATTTTATTAAGTTTATTTAGTGTTTTGAAAGTGTTTCTCAGTTAACATTGAAATGGAAATATGTCGAACGATAAAATAATCAAATGCTATCATGAAAATGTCAAATAATATAACAAAATTTAGTTAAAATGATTCTAAAATTGAGAGACTAAATTGGTCTTAAGTTTTGAAGATGAACTATTTCTAATTTTCAGTCAACCAATTTTCATTCAAAGTTAAGGGACTAATAACATATTTAACCCATATTTTCTTAAGGTTTTTATTTGAATATTTTAAAAAAAGTTTAAATGACAAAATTAAAGTTGTTGATAAAAAATCTTAATAATTAAATTTAAAATTTAATTTTACAAATTTATATTTAGTTAAATTCATTAAATTAAATTTATATTTTAAAGAGATTATTTTGTTCAAACTAATATTTTATTGTATAACTTATTTAACTTTTATTTTTTTATAAAGACTAAGGTATACAGTTATACACATTCAAATGCAAAGTACATATTTAAATATAACTTAATACAAACTAAATCCAAAAAACTATTAACAATGATAGCCAATCTTAGGGATATTGCAATAAGGGACTGAGTTTTCTAATTTTTAGAGTTTTCGAAAGAGGACAGGGGATGAGAAAGGGATTTTAGACGAGGTTGAAGCGAATTTGCAGAGAAGAAATTTTCTTACAAAATCATAAAAAATTGATCTAAAAAAAAACTTAACTATAGTTCCATTTTAAAACTGCCGAAAATTTATTGGTAAAAAATAAAATCAAAATTTAATTATGATTTCACACTAAAACCGTGAACTTATTTCAAAAATAATGAAAACTTAACTATGATTTGGAAAAAAATTGCCAAAAATTATTGAAAATTTTCAAAACTACTAAAAATAAACCTCTCTTATAATATATTATTTTTGTAGATTGAAACTAATAAAATTTTATTTATATTTTAAAGAATAAATTTAAATAATATCATTAAAATTAAAAAAAAAATCAATGAACATCTATAAATGATTTATTTTATAGAATGGTCATCCTATTCGTTGACATTTGTACTAAAAAAGGTTTAGAAAAGTTTATACTTTTAATGTCTTCTGATTTCCATGATTATGAGTGTTCGACTTCCCAACCATCATGATCGCTTATCATCACCATTATAGAATAATGATGAGACATTTCTGCACTTCATCACCACTACAAACCATGTAACCAATCACTATGATTCGATTTTATAAAATATTTAATTTCACATCATTACTTATCACTAAGACCATATTCATTTTATCTTTGGCACTTTGACATACCCAATATTTAAATATAAATATTGTCCCACTGGATGTTGCCAATGTAGGTTTTTCTATGTAAATCGAGGATGACAGATCATTGATATGTGAAAACCAACAAAAAAACAGTTTAGTGATCAACAATGAATCACTTACATCGTGTCAATATTTTAAACGAATATTATATGGACAATGATACTTTTGATAACATCTTTTAATAATATTTTAACATTGTTTATATATTATTATGTGATTGGTTCAAAATTATTCTATAATCAATAATAATAATCATAAATATCATTATAGACCAATCACAGAATGACACGTAGACAGTTTTAAAATATTGTTAAAAAAATATTATTAAAGTATCATTATTCATATTATATATAGGTTTAAGTAAACTTTAAGTGGTTATAAATTTAAATATTTTATTTAAACTTTCAAAAATTTTATATTTTCTTAATCTAGTTCTTATCATCTTATCTGAATGACTTAACTATTATTTTATTTTTGTTATTTTACTTAATTATCTTTTCATATTAAGAAATACAATACTTTCTGGTTAATAAAAAAATTATATTTTTATCATTTATTATTGTATATACCAATTTTGATGATGATTACGATCAACAATATATAAAAATGGAGATAATCTTTTAATAATTGTAATGCTATGAAAGTCATTGAAAATCATAATAATCAGTAATAGATCATTAAAAAATATTTTAGAAAAAAACTAAAATTATAACGTCCATTTTAATAGTATAAAACTACTAAAATAATATATATGATAATAGAATTATTAGGTAAAAACAAACCTATAAAAGATAGAATTATTTGACTTTCCATCTATTTCACTATCTCCTCTCGTTGGAGTAACTAAAAATAATGTGTCCCTAAGCTCACACCATTTAGGTGCCTAAACTCACACCATTTAGGTGTTTATAACAAAAGAGAAAATAACACAGATAGAGAAAATAACACATAAACAGACAACACAAAAATAATGGTAAGCTAGAGTACCAATACATCCATATTATGAATCATGCAACATGTAAAATAATTCTCATCAACCTTGTAATCCACTGGATAGATGTATTGATAAAGAAAAAAAAAGATTACCTGAAAAGAATATTCATTCCCGAGAATACACGCTTGAGCTTCATATAATCATAAGCTTATATTTGTAAGGAGAGATAAAATTCTACAAGGTCTATTATAAACAACCTAATTGATTGTATATTCTAAAGAGGATTCAAACACTTGATGATTAACTCAGTTGAGTTAAACACTTACTAGGTAGCATGACAAATGTTACCAAGATTGTCTAGTGGAAACCAGGAACGGGTAAAACTCAAATTAAGGATTGTATCAAGTAGATATAAAAAATGTCTAGTGGAAACCAGGAGTGATTGAAACACAAACTAGACAACGTATTTGGTAGATACCAAGATTGTCTAATGGAAACCAAGAGTGGGTAAAACTCAACTAGACAATGTATCAGATAGATACTAGAATTTTCTAGGGATACCATGAATGGTGAAGAATATTGTACAACCAGAAGTGGGTGATATTCAGTTCTAGTCAACGTAACGGGTGTTATTAGGATTGATTGGAAAAAACCAGGAGTGGTGTTATTACTTAAGTGTAACCTTATTGAAAATCTAGTGGAAATCTCTAAGAGGTCTTAGAGGAGAACTGGGCGTAGTTCAGTTGAGTGAACCAGTATAAAACAATTGTGTTTTTACTTCCTTAGCTTTACAAATGCCTTTTATTTATTGACATTACAGTTGCTTACAAAGTTCACCATTGATAAACACTACAATAAACTTGCTAAATGCTTGAAAAATACTCTAGCTTTGAATGGTTCAATTTAAATAGCATTTTATAAAACAAGCGTTTAACAACTTGTGTAAATCGTCTTGCCACTACCAAGGTTGTTAAATGTCATTTGCGAAAAGTTTTCCAAAAACAACATTCAACCCCCTTTTAGTGTTTTCTCATAACTTCATATATGATCGAGGAAACATAAAGATCCAACAAACTAATGAATGAAAAATAGGAGACAAGTTAAAGTAGACAAAGTAGCAATCAACTTAGAGGTTGGTGAAGGGTATAACTTCCCAGACCATATGGATCTTAAAATCATTAACGACAATTATAAGGTAAACCACACATAAAATAGGATTGAAAAATCAAATATTTACTAATACCAGTAAGAAGGACTCCAATAAGAGAGACTTAGTTGTCATTGGAAATAGATTGACTTAAATTTTTGAGAAACAATGATATATAAAGTATCATAAAATATATAAAAGTAATGTAAAATTTAAATTTTTATACACTATATTTTATCATATTATTGATAATAATCACTGACTTACCATGACAATTAATTTGCATGAGGTGTACTAGTTAATTTTAAGATATTACTCTCAGGTATTTCTAGAACCAATTGAAGAATTGAAAAAGAAACGTGAAATTAAATATTTTGATAAAATTTTATGTGATGAGAAATGATTATCCTGATACCTAGTATAAACTTAGAATGATGGAACAATTATATTACTTGAAGGTATAGCTCAAGGTTCATGGTGCCTCTAGCACATTAACCTTTATACCGAGATTGTAATATTAATTTTACACCGAGGTTGTAATAGCAGCGTTTAACGCAGCGGATGCAGCTACGAGGAAGTAATGGTAATCCAACCTTCCTTTGTTGATGTCATCATCAATCCAATCTATTTTCCCTAACCTTCTACACACTTTGTTGATCTAGAACTCAACGTGTCCAACAATAGTAAACACCTCACAAAATCCTAGTATCACAAACTAGGGGGCTACGAGTGAGAATTGAGAAGATGTTGCTAATTATGATCTTTTGAAGGCTTGTGAACCCTTTTGTTTGGTGATTTTTGCAAGAACTGGTTGCAGGAAGAGCTCGTACACACTACTGTGAATGATGCAGAGGGAATTTCATAGTTGGCTCCAATGTGTAGGTCCATTTTCATGCACAAGCTCAAATTTGACATTTCCATGAAGGTTTTTTCTCCATTGCTATTGCATTTGAAGAATCCATCCAAATCATGCAGCAGCTAGACCAGAAAGATTATAGTCTCCTTTCTTTGATATTCAAATCCATTAATAGTACTAGCTAGTTTCAACCAAAGTGTTCTATGTAGTATGTCTTATAATACTATTGCCTCTGACAAACTGATAAACTTTATGATTGAATCATTGTTTCTTTCTTAGCTTTTAGGATAAGGAATGCATGGATGCATCAAAATCGGCTATAAAAGAAGATCAAAAGACTTTTATTGCGGCTATAAATGTGAACATGTTCCGTGAACTTAATACATGCATGTCATCCCCACTCCAAGGCTGATTATGCATAACTTAATGACTCACTGTTAACAATCTAAATGACTATTTTTCCATAAGAACTTTTGAAGTACTAATGCTTAAACTTTTCATTAAAATATTGATAAATGTCTTTAAGGAATTAATTAAAAAATTAATCGTAGGAACACCTCTGCTGAAGGAACAATTAATCAAATCAGCCAATTAGTTGCCGAATATAATGAGCGTGTAACGATCAGGATTGAGAGATTGCTGGAAGAGTATAGAAGGGAATAAAAAAGACCATATTCAGAACCTTCTAAATGCCATGCAGCATAACACCTTTAAACCCTAAGATAGATTTTTTTTTTTCGTTTTTGCTTGTTTCTTTAATTTTCTTTGTTGTTGGTTTTATTTTAACAAGCTCATTTCCATGAAATTCAATCTTCGTCTTATAGTTTGTGACAATAGCTACAATATGCATATCAACAAAATGAGAAAAATTCATAGCAAACAAGTAGGATAAATTAGTTGAACGGCTAAAATTAAATAAATATGTAAGACCTTAAAATCCTTAACATACCAAACCCAGAATAACTTGAGACATAAATAACAATTCCAATAAATTTAAAAAATTAGGAGATGCTAGATAATGAAAAAACCCAAAGTCACAACAAAATATTAGAAGACAGAAATATCACTATAAAAATAACACATTTTAGGAGAGGTTCTTTTTCGACGGATTTCTTGAAATCTCGAAAATTTTTCGGCGGTTTAAAATCGAACCCCAAACATTTAAATTTTTTTTATTTTTAAAATAATTTTTCTGCACCTTCATTCATTCTACGTTTTTCCTCAAACCCTAATTCCTCCCTGCTGCCTTCATTTACTCCCAAACCACAATATTCATTTCACTGCACCACAAGCACCATCTCAATCTCGCCGTTCTCCGCCACTGTTGCCGGAAGCTTAATTCCACTCTTTGCTGCTCTTCCTTCTCTGAGAAGCACCACATGAACTCCCCTAACTCCAATGATGTTGTCGAGCTTCCTTTCTTCCCTCTCCCTCTAGTGCTCTTCCCTAGCGCCATCCTCCCCTTGCAGATCTTCGAGTTCTGCTATCGCATCATGATGCACACACTCCTTCAAACCGACCTTCACTTCGGCGTCATCTACACAAATGTCGTCTCTAGAACCGTCGTCGTTGGCTGCGTCGACAAAGTCATAAAGCATGAAAGCCTCGTGGATGACCGCTTTTTCCTCATCTTAAGGGCCAGGAGCAGTTCCAAGTGAACAGTGTGTTGCGCACGAAACCCTACCTGGTCGCGCAAGTGACGTGGCTCGAGAACCGGTCATCTCCCTCCACCGATCTCGATCTGGACAGGCTAGCCAATGAGGTGAAGACCTACATGAAGGACGTTATCCAGTTATCCAACTATTATTTTCAATTATGCTTTCTTGTGTTCACATACACATGCTTTCTTGGCTATTTGTTCTTGTATTCTGACTACTTGTTTATGTGCTCATGGATATCACTTATTTATGTATATGGTTTGTCTTCTTTTCATAAGCATTCACGCATTGTAAAGAAAACATTCACATTGTTTAAATTCTTTATTACGTAGTGTAGCAGTTGAGACAATAGGTGAGAATTTTTGGGACAACAAAGAATAATATTGAAAAACAATGTTTCCGTCAATTTCATGGATACCAAAAGGAGTATCAAATAACACGAGCCTTAAAGGACCTCCACATGGAACGTTATGATGATGAGGATGAAACCAGTGATATGTACTATCTAGACAACAACATGGTTCCATATCTCTAAGATCAAAATATTAGTTCAAAACTTCTATTAATTTGTTGTGCGTCTGTTCCCTTTGTTTTCTATATTGTTTATTTGTCAGGATTATGACATAACCATTTATCCAACTGATTCTATCATTGTTTGTGCACGGATGAAGGTAGAAGGTTGTGATTGTTTTGGTGTTGTTGAGGTAACCAAATTGTTTATTGTGATAAAAGTATTTTATAATTTTCTTCTTTATCCGATTAGACATTACTTGACTTATGATTAATTTTCTTATGTCTTTTAGGTTTGGACAATTGATGATAGAGAAAAGAAGTTGCATTATCACCATTTCATTGTTATTTCAGCATTGCCGCTTTGTAGAGCTTGGCTTGATTCTCCCCTTCAAGGAGGAGAGAGAGGTAAAAAATTTGTGGTTTCTTTGCTTGATATTTGTCATGTATTAACTGTTTGTTTTTGGCAATTTGTTTTACTTGTTTTTGGCAATTTGTTTTACTTGATAAGCACATGATGCCTTTGTATAATATTTTTATCTTATGTATTTTTTTACGATCACAAGGAACTTTTTAGCTGTTTGGTTCAATGGAACCTAATATTGAAACTTTTAACCTTGACGTTGAAAGTGAATTTAGTACATAAATCTCACTGGTTGTTTTGTAATGTTAAGTAGAGTTCTTTTTGAAGGATACCTTATAACTTTTCCAAATATCTAGTTTTTCAATAAATATGTTGCGTCATCCTTTTTATTAATGATAAAAAACAAGATCACGTGAATCTTAGATCCTGTTTATAAGATTGATCAAATAGGTGAATGAACTGCTTTTGAAACACTTTTTACAAAAAGAAGATATTTTTCAGAACAAGAAAAGAGAATTTGATATCAAATACTAGTTGTCTTGGAAGATATAATTTATACTATAATTTATACTATTTAGTTAAAAGTTTAAATATGAAGCGTACTGCTATTTAATTAAATATTATAAGTGGTTTTTTAAGATAATCTCCTCTCCTTTTTGTCATGTTAATGGATTTATGTATTCATTAATACCTTTGTGTATTTTCTCATATGTATTTTATTATTTTATGGAGGATCAATTGTTTTTAAATTCTTCATTGGGTGGTATGCTCTGTTATGTCACTGGATGTTCTTGTCTCAGGACTTAGAATGAATAAAACCTTCTTTCACCAAAAATTTTATGTACCAACCTATAAAAATGTTTGAGAATTTAAGTTCAATCATTATTATTTATTATTCATACAGATGATTGAGTTCTTCAGTCAAATCAAAGCTGATGAACTTAAATGTTGTACACATCTATAGCAGTACAGAAAAGGTTACAAAGTAATGAGTCAATAGTATTTTTTATTGTTTTGCTACAGAGTAATTATTGTTTTTGTGACCAAATAGATATGTTAGAAGAATATTTTTGAGGGAGGACACATTCCACTGTTCAACTATTGTTGACAAATATATTCAACTATTTGTTACCTCTCGAAGCATATCTCGTGTGTTTATATTTTCTACAAGTTGCTAAAAGTGTGATGCATAAGTTCTATTAAAAGTTCACCAATATATAGAAGCTAGTTAACTAAAAATATGTTGTCGTCTTCACTTACGAATACATTTTTGAGTTAGTATTAAATAAGTTAAAAAAATTATAAAAGTTAGGAGTTGTGGTTATTGGTAAATATAGTAGTTCATAGATTGTATGGCGTGGCTAAATATTTAGTATTCTTATTTATAATAAAGAAAAGATAACTAATAGAATAACTGTTAAAATGCTGATTTTCTGTCAGTGAACCTTTATCTGAGTATTATAGAATGGTAATATCTGAAACAGATATTGTATGAAGATGCATGCTTTAGTTTTAATTACTACTTTGTCCTAAGGTATAAGATAAACCTTAGATGCTATGTTGGTAGAAGTCCAAGTGTCTTTTAGGAGATTTAGTCTGGGTATTAATTTTTTTTTATGATTTTTGATTTTTTGGGAATTGATGTTAGAAGTGTAATGAGTTGAGAATATTTATCTTATTAATTTTCTTCAACCACTCTGGTTAATTTTCTTCAATTCTCCCCAACGTCCAACTTCCAACACCGACACCATTTATATATGCATCCTCTTTTCATGTCCTTTCTACCTATTTAGTTACCTATTAAACCTGAAATAAGTACAAGAATTATTTCCTTTGCCAATTTAAACCAGCTTTTTGAGGTCACATATATCTTGTATTTCAAGTTCTGTTTTATATCTCATTTTGTATTTTGTATCTTGTACTTTGATTAATCTTATAAAGTCAACTCATTACAAAAGAAATGTCATTTATTGAAGGTTTTTTTTTTTTTTTTTGGGGAAATTTTTACCCTCCACAGAATAATTTCCTTAGAGTTTTTTAAACCGTCACAGTTTGAGTCGCCACACCCTCTGATATCACATTCAATTTACGGAGGTATTTTTGCGAAGGGTAAAAACCTCCTTTATTAGTGAGTATTATCTTGTTGGAGTTTTTAACCTCCTTTATTTTCAACTATTTAATTACAAAAAATACCTGTATTTTTTATATGCTATTCAATTCACCCACTTGCTGAAATAATAAAAAAATTAATAAATTATATAAAATTGTAAAATATTGAAAAATAATTCAAAATTAATTGTATTAATGATTTAAAATAACATACATTCATTAATAATTACAATGTAAATATAAAAAAAAAAACATAATGTTTAAATAAAGTTACAAGATTGACAAAATAATCTAACATGGTCAAAATACATAATAGACTAAATATAATTCTATCCTAAAAAAACATCATAAACCTCCAAAATGTTGCTAGCATGAGATAATCCTCTAGTACTCAAAGAAGACTCCAACTCATTTGTATCAACAACTTCATGAAATGATAAAAGAAAAATATTAAAATAAAATAAATCACAACAGGCCCTTGGACTTTAATAGGTGAAGGAAACTATAAAGAAGAAAATGAACTATCAATATTTGAATCAAGTGCTACTTCACCAAGCGTGCACAAGCAGCAACTTCGGAAATAGGATATGCTAAAACTGTCTATAATAAGTCAAAGAGGCATTTAAATTTTAGTCATTGTTGTATAAATTTTCCCACGAGGATTATATTTGAATTTCAAATGCATACTTTTTGCCATTCAATGCCTTTCACCAGAAAAACTTGCAACGAAAACCAATGCCCCTTTCCACACCAATATTGGCAACCTGAGGAGGGCATAAGCAACAGACATGAACAGAAGGCACTTCTTTATCAACTTGATTTCTACTGGGGTATTAGGCATAAACCCATAGTTGAATACTTGATTGCATCTTTTCGGTTGATGGTTGATAATCGAGATCTACCCATAGTGCAAGGAATAAATACAGACAAAGCATGTCACTAAATAACTATTCTAATCAGAAACTCACTTCAAAACTTAGTTCTTTCTACGCAACAATGATAATGGCAGTCCTGGGTACGAAAATAAAAAAGACAGTAGTAATTTATCAGCATGTGAGCTTCAAATTTACGTTCAATTAGTGATCATTTTAAACTGGAATCTGGGTAGCTGCTGAGGAATGGTGGATATAACTGGACCGTATCTCTGCAAACAAATGATACACAAAATTCATAAGAAACGGAAAAAAGTTTAACACATTTTGACTGATAAGCATACCTATGTGGATAAGTTTAAAAATTAATACCATGATCAAGATAAAGAAAAAATAAATAAACAAGAGAATGTAAACTGGAATATGAGAGAAGTTTTAACACTAACCTCTATTAAGGGATCCACTTGAGGCCTTCTTTTTTACAGGTTCTGGTGGAGTGTCTGTAGACCGAAAGAAAAATGGTAAAGAAAGGCAATGATCTCAAAGGTCAAATTGCATCAATATTAAAGATTGCAGGTTGAACTTTATTATCAGATTTTAATTAAGACTACCACTTTCTCATCATGTCCTTTAAATGAAAGAAAGCCAACTAGAAAAATAAAAAAAATTTGGAATAACTTTTCCTGTTAATCAAAGCATCATTAGCCAAATAGAAAAAAGACCTTTCTCCTCACATCATTGAAGGCAGTGTTTTATGATAACTTGAAGGACCTAATTTACTGAGTAATCTAAGCACTTTCAAAAATTTCGCAGTATTGGAATTTTTTTGAAGTCCTGCTTGTACTGCTTCTGATAGAGGAAAATAATTGAGAAGGAGCCTCTGCAATATCCAATTCCAATCAACACAACAAGTGAATAACGAGAATAATATTTCCTATACATACCTTTTATATCTTGATGATACTTTCATTGTTTTATTTTTAACACATTTTACAATGAATAAACACTCTTCCTTACTCATATGCCTTGTTTCCCACACATACAACAGAAGATGCAAAAACTCAACATTGTTACAACTTTAAACATAAAAAGAAATCTTACTTTTGCATTAGCCTGGACTCCACAACTAAGTAAAGTGCACAAAAGTTCAATATAGGCAGCTAGAGTAACCTGTGAGTAAGAAAAACAACAGGTCGATCCCTAATTCCTACAACAACAAGCTTCTCCAATACCATAAAACTAACCTCCTGCAAATTTCAAAATAAAGAAGTATATCAACTACAAAACAAAGAGGCTTGGCAATAGATAAGTGAAAGGAATAGGATGGTATGGATGCAAGAGAAATTGTCAATTACAACCATATGCAGGAAGCAATTTAAGTATTTGATTGTAGATCTATAAGTGTATAGTTTTAGAGATTTTAAGAGTTGTGATACGTGCCCCTAATAGGCAAACCAGAAACATGAAGATATGAAACTAATAATGAAGAAACTAAAGGATATAGAAAGAAAGAAACATTCTCATAACTACTTCACTCAAATCACAGTAAATTGTTTAGATTTTCATTCACAAAATTAGTCTCACTTAGTAACAGTTCATCTAAGCACAACTCTTCTTGACGTTCATTTAACCACAGGTTAAATGTTAGTATGATGTCTAGATTTATATTTTCATAAAATGGTAACAATACTGATTATACAATCTGTGTAATGGTGCTTCAGCCCAGGCACGAAGATGAGAAAATTGCAATTTGCAGACTGTATGGTAATTCAAGTTGAGAATGACTGTAGCATCAAAAGTTGATAAATTTCGTTAACCTTAACGAGGCTCATAGAGTATGAAGAACCCATATCCAATTTTATAAATTCAAGTATCAGCAACATCCCAGATGACTAAGAAGCAGAGCATGGTAGAGAAATAAAAGTTAATGTTGTTTCTAGATAATAAATAATGAGGTGTTTTAAAATTATAACTTGAAAAGGCAAGCTAGCTCTCAACCGCTGTGGAGATCTCATTCGAAAGAGGTTTTAAATTGTAACCTGGAAGAGGAAACCTAGGTTTAATGACGGTCAACCCTAGCGATGATGAGCGATAAAGGCGACCGCAATTGACAACTCCATGGCGACTACAACTGACGATGCAGCAGCAAGCGCAACAACGACCGTAGTGGCGAGCGCAACAGCGACCGCAGTGGTGAGTGCAATGGCGGGCGCAGCAGAGACCGCAACGACAAAGACGCTGAACTGATGATTGACGCACAATGAACGACCTAACGAGCCCTGAAAATGATGATGACTTGAGCACGAACTGAGTTGCGGGGGAAAACCGAAAACCTTGCACAAAAAGTTTATGGAAAGCAGAGAAAATGTGAGGGTTTGGAAAATTTAGGCAGAAGAAACACAACTTTGGATTTTGGAAAGGGGAAAAGTTTGACAGAGATGATAGATTTGGGAAATTTTGGGTTTAGGAGAGAAGTTAGAAACTGAAAATTATATTTTAATTTCTAGAAGATATAAACCTCCTCGTCATCACGTTAAAAACCCCACAATCATTAGGACTTACTTAAATCTTTTTAATTATTTTAAATAATATTAATTTGTGGAGGGTTTTTATAACCCCACAAAATAACCTCCGCATAATATTTTTTTTGTAGTGACTTAAGTCTTTATATTTGAAGACTATAGTTTTAGTTTCTTGAATGTGATGGATCCAACATATGTTTCTGAACCTAATACCTGCCTCATATGTTGTGAATGGTCTTTTAATATGGTAAAGACATACCTGGGTTTGATCTCAGGTATAGAAAACAAGAGTGTTATTTTACCTGTCATTTGGCTCTATAACCATTTTATTCATTCGTTTAATTGCTCTAATCCAAAGATTCTAATGAGTCATTTCAATTCACATGAATGTTGTCTCTCTCATCAGCAAGGTGCATTTATCAGATTCTGCAAAAAGTCATGAATATGCTGACAGAGGTGTGATGATCTATGAAACTGCTTCTTGTGCTCTTTCACTTGCTTATGAATAATTTTTCGTCCTTTACTATTTGAAATATATAGCTGCTTATTTTAAAAGTTATCTGAATCATTATACATCAATTTGATTGAATTTTTTTATCAAAAATTATGACTTTTTAAATTTCAATGTAATGATTCCTCTAGCAATTCGCCATCTCCTGTATACATGTTCTTTAAACAAAATGACCTTTTTATATTAATTTTACAACATTACAATATTACTTTATTTAAATAAGCATGCTAGGATACATATTCCTGCTCCGATTCTCAAGGGATAACTAATCCTTTGTGAAAACACATGTAAAGTATACTTGGCATTTTGTTTTCATACTATTTAGAATTTCCCGTGAGATTTTAGTATGTTGTACATAGTGATTTTGATAGCATTCAAGTTAGTTGTGATTAGTATTTGATAGCATATATATCATAAGTTCATGCTTTTAATTTTCTTTTTTATCAAAGAATGAGACATTTAAATGGCCAACCAATATACAACATCTTGAAACAATACTATGGCAACTTTGTTGTTATACTTGTACTTGGAAGCATGCGTATGTGTCCTTGTTCCCTTTTCATTTTATAATATGTGTGGTGCAGATGAGAAAGTTAAAGATTATGGTTGATTTGCTTTTAGTCTCTTCTCGTGGTTTATGCTTATGTAGACAAAAAAAACTTCTGATGTATTTGGAATAAGGTATTAAAAAAATTACTATTACAATATTATTTTAATTTTATTATTTTATTTGGAGATTTTTAATGATTCATCCTGATGGAAGGTTAAGATAGAAGACATTAAAACCAAATGAGTTTTTTTTTTATTTTAAGTGTTAGTAAATTGTAAATATATGTAGGATAATGTAATATTTTGATTGAATATATAGTTTTTTGTACAAATAACATATTAAATATTATTATACAATTTAATGTATGAAATGAATTTCCTTTTTTTTGTTTAATTGAATTTGTTTCAGGGTATATTGATTATAAATTGTTTGGCAGAAAAAAATGATTGTAAATTGATTGAATGTTAAATGTAAATATATAATTTTTTTTAAAATGATTTTTCGACAGTTTTGGAAAACCCCTGGAAATTATCAGTGGTTTTGGAAAACCCCTGGTAACTACCGGCTGTTTTCTAGAAACCCCTGGAAATAGGGGCGGTTCCACAAAACCCCAGTTAATTTTGGCGATTCTAGAAACCCCTGGAAATAGGGGCATTTTGTGACGCTGGTTCTCCCAGTGGCTTTTGTAACCGCAGGAAACGTATTTTTCGGGAGTTAAAACTCCCAGTAATGTAAAAAATAACCCCTACTAAAATTGTATTTTTTGGTAGTGTATTAAACAAGTCTGAAGAACTAAAGGAAGACGCTTAACAAACACATAAAACTATTTAGGGAGTGCAACAAAATAAGGGAGTTCACACTTAAGAGAAAACCTGGACCCCAAACTCAATAACTTAGCAATCTATACTTAAACGCTTATAATAATCTCTTAAGTAATTCTACCCAAGGCATTTCTCTACATCTTTTTTTATCTTTACAAATAAGGGGAGAGAAATATGTCAATACAAGTAGGATAAAATTAGAACAGAGCACACCTAAGTAAGGAAGAAAACAACATTAAAACTATAGATAAGTACAACTCTTCGTTTAACAAGTATATTTATTAAAACATAAAAACAAATTGTTAAGACAAGTTCGTCTATCTATAACATTCTTGGTTTTAAAGTTTAAACAAACAACATTAAATAAACCAGTCGTGAATATTGATGAATCAATATTTTCTTCACTTCACTTAGTTTATTGTGCTATAATTAATCAGGGAATTGTGCTTAAATGTCCGATATTTTTCTGTATTTTCTAATTGTGCTTAATTCAATCAGAAATTCTTATTTTAATTAATTTGAACTATCTGAGCTAATTATTTGCATTAGTAATTGCAGGGAAAATTTTGGAAATACAAATTGGAACATTTAGAAGAATACTCATTTGCACACTGTGTTGTTCTAGGAAGAAGCTATGCTCCATTCGTTTATTTTTAGAGAAAGATGTGTTGATCCGTTTTGGAGGAAGGAGTTTAATTTTTCTGTTAGGCTTCCTAGAAAAGTGGTGTCACGGCATTTTCAATCTAAAAGCAAGTATCACATGTTTTGGATGCAATCAAAGTGGGAGCCGCGCCACCTAGGATTGAAAATTTTCTCTTTGGCTTAACAAAATGAAGGAGGCCGTGAAACATAATGGAGGGACCACCATTTAGTCACTTACGTGAATGAAGTAGCAAAGAATTAAAAAACAACTCCACTACCACGGCCAAACACTTTGGCACATCCAAAGGTTTTCTATTTTGATTGGACAAACACATGGGGCCCATTGGTCATTTCATCTTGGCAAAACATGAAGCCATGTACGTGGAATCAAAGTGGACTAGAAATCACATTAAAAAAATGATGAAAGGGGACCACCACTTCTTAACATTGGAGAATTCATTTTGGAGTGTGCAGCCGTGAAACTTGTTGAATGAAGGGGCCACCTCACGGTTTCTCTATTATTTTGCTGCAGCTCACATAAAGGAGTTGAAGGAGTATCTACTGAGTTGAAGAAGAAGAAATCCAGCAGTTTGGAGCAGCTACCATTCACGGTTTTCTTTGAGAAACATCTAGCTGCACCGTCCAGAAAATGGCAACACAGCTCACGGCTGGTCTAGACAGCAGCAAGGACTTCATCCTCCTAGCTACCTTCACGGTCCAGCCACATACAGTAACCGTGAGCAAGGTGTCTCGGTTGGTTTCTCCCATGCAGCAGCAAGCGTCAAATGGAATTGGAGCTGGAAGGGAGAGGCATACACGGCCCAAGGCAGAACTGAAGTCAAATCCAGCAGGAGTTGCTCTTGGTTGAAGATAGCAAGCTCACGGTGCAGCTGCTGATTCACACATCCATAGAGAAGCAAAGCTTGGAGGAGATGGCAGCAAGGGTGTGCAACGAGATTGAATGAAGAAGATGACAAGTTTAGGTGAAGAATGGAGGGTCCCACCTATTTTCATACGTCCAAGGAAGTGAACATTTAGCTAAGAAAGTCTTCAAAGCTAAGAATAGAAAGGAAGCTATAGGGGGACAATAGACAAAACAAGACGCTGAAATGAAGGAGGAGAATACGGGAGTTTGTTCAGAGAAGTGCTATAAAATTGCAAGCAGCAGCAGAGAAGAAACAATTAGATTTTAGAGTAGAATTTTAGGAGTAGTTTAGGACAGCCATGGAAGAGGCTCTCGCCTCTTCCTCTTTCTCTTCCGTTTTCTGAGTTTCCATGTCAAACAGTGCAAAAATGTAGTTTTATTTCTCAAGCAGTATAAGTTTGTCATGCTCATTTAATTTTTACGTGTTCAAGAATTTTATTTTCAAGTGTTGAAAGTTTGGGTGAATTTCATTTCCAGTTCAGTACTTTTAATTTTATTGTCTCTTCTATTTTTACCGTTTAATATTTTCTAAAACGTTAAAATTCTGTCAATGTATTTTTCTGGACATCTTCTTTTCAGACGTTGTTTTTACCGTTTATTTTTATGGATACTTTTGGTAAATTTTAATTACAATGTTTTTACCGTTTCTGCATAATTACTGTTCTATTTTTACTGTCTTTCATTGTTCAGTTTTTATTGTCTTTTAAATTTATTTCAGTATTTTCAATTTTTGTTGTCTTATTTAATTTCCAGTTTTAATTTTATTTTCCGCACAATCACAAAAACATCCACAAACCCCCCCACTTCGTGTATAAAATCTGAGACTGAACCGACACAAATTGGTCCTTGAGAGACGACCTAGGAGTCACTTCCTAGTAACTATACTGCATTCATATCTGCAATCAACTTTTGTGAGCGGTGCGACCCGTTCATCAAATATACTCGCAGAGTGAAAATAATCAAAACACTTTCTCCAAATGACCAACGAAAACAAGTGTCTATAAACGTCCTTCCAAGATAAGAGGTCAAACCCATAGAAAACCATAGTTAGGTCAAACTCAAAAACAACATCTAAATGACAAACTAAAAATACAATAACTAGAAGAATAGGATAGGTAGAAACACAAATGTTAGAAATAAGATTCCCAAATTATCCATCAACATAAAAAAGCCTTAGAAAAACACTTAGGAACACAACTAGAATAAAAGCTTCCACACAACACTAAATGACTTACAAAACAAAGCGTCTAAAGAGAGTTATGCTAAACGTGTAAGATATATTGTACCCAATGGTTTTCAGTTGAACTCTCAAAAAGCAAAAAGGTGTCAAGACAATGTCTTTGACCAAACCCTCTAAAAGCCTTAAACAAAGATTAAAAACTTATAAAAAGAAGAAACATGTTAAACGTTCTCGCTCTAAAAAGGAATTATCCCAAAATGCGTTTATAACATACTAAATGGTACCATGAGCTAAAATCTTTACTTTGTCCAATGTTGAAATTCTTACTCAATGAAAGATATCTTAAGAAAAGGCTTAAATGATAAATGTTACCTCAACGTTAGAAAATGTAAAAAACACTTCATTGTTCTAAACAAGCATTATGCTCAATGTTCAAAAACAACAAAAGTGATAAGAGATATTTGTTGAATGTACAACTTACTTCACGCATCCACCTGCTTTATCTGAAATGTATCAGAAGTGGATATTAGTAACAAAGAAAACATTCAAGGAATGTTCTCATTGTTGAAAATCGTGACTGAAAAATAGTACAACCTACTTCTAGCAAATACTGAAAATAACAAGGAAAATATTAACTAAGAAATATTCTCTTACAAGATAAACGTTACTAAACACACTTCTAGTCAAACGATAGAAAACATAAAAACCTTGATGGTTTTGAACAAGTCTTGGGTAGCATTAAATGCTTCACATCAAGGTAAATAAGAAATAAGACATACTTGTTGTATAGACATATGCTCGACTTTGTGCGAGATAACAACTACAAGCTTTCATCTGCCCTACCTTATGAGAGTAAAAAATGAACGTTAAGAAGAAGGAGATATAAGAATAATGATTCGTTCATCATTATTCTTGAAGAACGGATAACGTAGGTGGGAGAGATCTTTTTTTTTTCAGGAACGGGAGGGATTGGAAAAAGATCTAACGTCACCCGATTTGGAATTGACGGCGCTATCCATGGAAGATCTCCAAAAAAAAATTAGAAATGTTAAATATATATATACAACATATCTTACCATTCATAAAATGCGGCAAGAGGGGCTAGTAGACAATTCACTATATAGAAAGGGAGCCAATGACCAATGCTACTTTATACAGACAAACCAAAGGTACATTACAATATTTGACCAACACAAGGCCAAACATTACCTTTGCTGTCAACAAACTCAATCAATATATGAGCACACCTACCATAGATCGCTAATAAGGAATAAAAAGAATTTTAAGATATCTTCAAGGCACAATGAACTTATGTGTACACATAAAACCTTCAAATGATCTTGACATAATAGGGTATTCTGATGCAAGTTGGGCAACTAGTATTGATGATAAAAAGTCAATGACACGATAATCTGTGTTTATTGGAGAAACTTTGATTTCCTGGTCTTCAAGAAAACAAAAGATATTGTCACGATCAAGCACATAATCAAAATACAGAGTCCTGACTGGCCTTGTAGTTGAAGTAGCTTGATGGAAACTCATTTAGAGAACTAAATAGATATTCATCCAAGGAGCATCAACTTAAGCTAAGGTTAGGAGAGTGGAAGTAGAAGAAGGAATTTCAAGCTTATTCTTGTTTTTCTTCAAGCCTTAGAAGACATTGAACCTCTCATGGTCAAGAAGATGGAACTTCAAGTTTCTGCTCTTTAGAAGGAACAAATTTTTAGTCTTCTTTTTATATTGAATATCTTTGTAAATATGTAAAATAGTTTCTTTAGGCCTTGTATTTGGTTAAAACACTTTGTTTAGCTTTATTTTAGGAGCTTAGTAGCCTTAAGTAAGAGTTAGTGCACCAATAGGACACATCCACTAGTACAAAAATCGCGTACAACGTTAAACATTTTGGGCTTTTAACGGCGAAATCACGAACGACGTTATATCAGGAGATGTTAAATTGACGTCGAATTTAAAAAATTTCACGTTAAATTAACGTCAAATTTTCTCAATATACGATGTTAACGTTAACGTCGAATTTTGTCAATATTCAATGTTAATCAATTTTTTTAATTAATTGTGATAATTTTTTACAACTCTACGAAACCTGAAAAGTAGAAAAACAACAAATTTTAGTTTATGGTATTTTGTCAATATTTTATTGAATTCACTAACCTTTTGATTTCGAATTTAAAGGGAATTCTACGTTTTATATCCTTTTACTTCGAATTACAATTCTAAACAACGTTTAATAATTGTATTTTTTACAAAAATGTCATTGCTCATTTTTAACGTTGGTTATTCAGTGGTTGGACGTTGAACGCATGACGTTATACGTTGTTTTTGTACTAGTGATCCTACCGGATTTTTGCCTAAGATGCCTAAAATAGGTCATTGGAAGCCTTTGGAACATGGCAGCATCCAAGGACACTCCTAGACATTGAACTTGAGAACTAGTTGAGGAAGGCTCCCATTCCCCCGCTTACCTTCTCCCCCTTGCCATAGGAAGCTTCCAATTCCTATTAGGTGCAGTAAATGCTAGCTTACTCCTTCACTACTAAAAGAAGACGCAACCTTGTGTAATTCTTTAGGACTTAGTTGAATGTAAATTTACTTTGCTAAAATTGCAAGTCTTCTCTTTCTTAGTTCTCACCTTTTGAAATGTCTTCTTCTAGACCTCTTCATACCTTCTTCATGGTTGGTCTTACCTCCTAGAAGGACATCTACCAAGACCATTCAACACCAACATCTTCATCTCTTCATCTCTATTTGCTTATTCTATTTTCATTGATCACACGGAGTCCACATTTTTGAAGAAGTTTCGTCAACTCATCATGGAGATCATCCTATGTTGTAGGAGCATCCTCAAAGTAATCTCCATCATAGCTTGAATTAGATTTCTACTAACAAAACTAAGACTACCAATGCTCAAAGAACCAATTTTGTGGTGCGATAACCTAAGGGCTAAGTCAATTACTTCTAATCCAGTCATGCACGCACGATCCAAACACATTGAGATAGATGTGCACTACATACGTGATCAAGTCCTAAAAAATCGAATAATTGTGGCTTATGTTCCTACTACAGATCAAATTGTAAACTGTTTGACTAAAGCTCTCACTTATACAAGATTCAACTTGCTAAGAGACAAACTTGGCATGATCATGTCACCACTAATTTGAGAGGGAGTTAGACAGAATTAAATATTTTGTTCAATATCATATCATTTATGACTCTTGATTTTACTATTCACAATATCAATTTTTATTTATTATGTAATATTACAGTAATTACGGTAATCATTCATCATCATGAATTTAGGATAATATTTATCTTAGCACAATTATAAGTTACTATTTATCGTACGTTACTTTTTGTACTTATTTTTTGTATTTAAACACATACATGATCAATGCAAATCAGACGATTCAATACTTTTTCTATCTTCTCTAACTCAAAATCATTTACATCTCGCACCTTCCTTCACATGTTTTTTACCTTCACCATCATAATCTAACTTACCATCTTCCTCCACCTGTTTTTGACCTTCATCATCACCTTTCAATTGCCCACCTTCCTCTACCTATTTTTCACATTCACTGTCACCCTCAAATTGGCTACCCTTTTCCATTTATTTTTCACTTTCACCATCACCTTCAATTGCCCACCCTCTTGTAAATCTTCCAAACCATCACGTTCATAATCACCCTCCAACTTACCCCCTCCTTTAACTACTTTTTACCTTCACCACTTTTCAATTGACCACCCACTTGTAAATTTTCTAACCCAAGTGTAACTTTTAACCGACTCCCTTCCTTTAACTGTTTTTGACCTTCACCATCACACTCAAACTAACCATTAACCTTTAACTCATTCCACTAAATCATTTCTATTTATCTTAGGTTCTAAGGTTTTATGTACCACATACAAATGCACTATATTATTTAACATGACTCTCTTAAGCATATGCATAACACCATTGTCATTAGTCAAAAGTTCCAACCTATCTTGCAACAGTGACCCACCTCTTAAAGAGTACCATAACTTCTTAACTTGAACATGTCCTAAATATTTTAGTCCACCTAACATCTCAAAATAACTAACGTATTTGGGTCACAAAACCACTGTATTGTTTCCCATTAAATTGCATTTTCCCATTATCATCACTTATAAAGTGTCCACTAGGGTGGATGACCACTTCAAAACATTATTTGACATATTATATTATACATCTCTGCACCTTTAAATTGTGCCCACAAAATAATAAGCAAATTACATTTCTTACCACCAAAAACACGCAAATGAGAGACAAATTACAATCCCTACCATCGAAACACCTAAATAGGAGACCATACATTATTCAAATTTCAAAATAAAATAAGGGACACAACAGACAATGCATTACAAATAAAAATTCGTACCCCAATAACAAGACACAACATTCACATCCAAAAACAAAAACACAACACTCAACTACCACAACAAATAAGAAACGAATTAAAATAATCGACTATTTCCCACGAAATTAAACTCACCTCAACGGTTGACAATCTTTGATCGCCAACGAATGCTTGATTTCTTCTCAAAAACTTCTTCCATACTCGTTAAATCAACATTCACATTGTATTGAAATCAAAACCCTTAATTTAGGTGACAAAACTTTCTCAATAACAAAAATTAAATTTTGTCACAAAAAAATAATGTCTATTAAGTACTGTCATTAATTATTTAAACATAATTAACTATTTGGATCTATTTATTACCTATTTAAAAAAATCAATTATGACTACTAAAAAAATTGAATCAAGATTTTGACTCAAATAAAAAAAAACATATTTAAACCTACTAAAAAATAATTTTACAAAAACCATATTTAAACCTATCAAAAAAGTAATTTTACACCCTTACAACTAAATTTAGTATTGTTTTACACAATTTACTACAATTTATCTTCTAACACAAAATATAATAAAATATTGCAACTTCCTGAAATGAATTAATAGGAAAAATGATTTTGATAAATAACTTAGTTACATTATTTAAACGAGAATAAAAACAGATTATTTGCCTAACGGAGAACAAATAGAATAATATTAGGAATTCTAATTTTATCTGTATTTTCAGTTTGATTGGACCTATCCATTTTACACAGCTGGCAGAAAATGTGGTGTGTCCTCGTCTTATTGGATCCAAAAATCCAACAAGGCCGTATAACCGACAAGTTCGGCCCACTCGGTTGCTCCCAATGTTCTACACACAAAATCGAAACCCCAGAATCATAGCGCACTCAAAGCTCTCTTCATATAAACTCTACCAAACCCAAAGTACACACTCACTCACTCGCACACGGCGCCGTATTGCTCACAGCAAACCCAACCCAACCTTCTCTTTCTCTCTCCGCCGTCGAACAACCCTCCCTCCGCGGCTGCACCGTGCAACCTCGGTTCGAGCGGAAGACCAGAAGACCAACTGCAGGAGGTGCTTGGTTGCAAATGGCGACCACCGCAAGCCCCGACGTCGTCGATGGCCCTGTGATGAGCCTAATCAACAAGCGCATCCGTGCCTTCCGCAAGAAGATGAACCGCATCGTCGCCATGGAAGAGTCCCTGTCCCAGGGAAAAACCTTGAACAAGGAGCAGGAAGAGTTTCTCCGCACTAAACCCTCCATTCTCGCCCTCATAGACGAGTTCGAGAAGCTTCGCCAACCCCTCGCCTCCGCGGTAGCCGAGGAACTCCAGGGAACGGCGCCGAACGCGCGAAGCGCTGAAGCCCCAACCCAAACCCTAGCAGAAAGCTCTGGCTCGTTCGAGCAGCCGCCGCCGCAGCACCCAGGGGAGGACGTTGTCGTTGAGGACCTCCTCAACCTGGTCTACTTTGGGTCGCTCTTCGATGTCAAGAGCGACTTCGCCTCCACCATGCTCACCCGGACGCACGAGCGCGGCTGCTGCCTGACCTACGACTACGTCACCGACGACGCTACCGATCTGCTCGGCGAGAAGGACTTGGATTCGATCTCTGCGTTGCGTGGTCTGCTCGTCTCTCGGCCCGCCGACTCCAGCTTGTCCCACAAGAACGCGCTGCAGCGCTGCGTAGAACACGCCAAGCTGTGGCTTGCCAAGTCTGAGCAGCCCATCGGCCCTGATGCTGATGCTACTTGTATGGTTCTGTTGTATTGCTCTGATGTGTTTGTTGTTTTTTTTTTTGTTTTGGTTGTTAACTTGTTACTATTTCTGGTCCTTTTGCTTTCAATTTTTGTAGATGTTGGATTGCGGGAGAAGTTGAATAAGATAATGTCTTCGGAGTACTTCACTACTACTCCTGAGATGAAGGCTCCGGTTGAAGTCGCTGCGGCTGCTGCTGGGGGGAATTACGTTTCTTTCCATGTGCCCGTGCATGGGTCTGTGGTTCCGGTTGAAGTTGAACAACCTGTTTATCAGTCTCAGGAGAAGGTATAATTTAATGTTGCTGGGTTGGTTGTTTTTTATGAATGTTTTGTTTGGATGTGTGTAACTTGCCTTTGAAGTTGGTTGAGTTAATTTCATGCGTTGGACTTTCTGGGTGCTTGTTGGGGAAAAAATTTAAATTTTTTGGACTGCTTTGTGAGTGAGGATGTCCTAGCTGTCAATATTATTCAGTTGGCATAACAAAATGCTCTTCGAAAGTAATAGAACTTTTGTTAAATGGTATTTTTGTCTATGGTAAGAGGGGAGGGATATTAGAAGGATGCTTGCTGATTTGTTTGTCGTAATTCTTTGGCTGATAAATGGGTTTAGGGCAACTTTTTATTAGAATTTCATTCTTTATTAGTTTCGTAGAAAAACATTGATATTCTTATTTGATATTGCTCTTTTATTCATGAGTTTTGAAGTGTAGTCAAGAATGCATATATATGAATAGGGCGCTTCCTTTTCCCTACAACTCGGGGAATGTAGTAGTGTAGTAGTTATTCTTAAGCTGTTGAGTTATGTGCTGGTGGTGAAGAAAGAGTAGAAGTTGGGAAGTTACTCGTTAGCTTCTCAATTGCGGGTGGGGGTTTGATATATACTGTGCTCTGCTTAAGCTATAAAAGGTTGTCGAGACTATGATTAATTTGTTTTCTATCTTGAATCATGAATTTTTAGAAATGTATAATTATGCTATAGATACGTGTAGTAATCACAATGCAGGCTTATGCAATAAATATGTGTCTCGAATTAGAACTTGAAATGTTAGGAGACAACTTGTAGTAGTTAAAGTATTGTGTAAATACACACATCTTGAAGTGCATTGTTATTATGCATAAATTTGATTTTTGTTCTACACATTAAATCTGCAATAAGTGCAGAACAACCACAAAGAAACCCTTATCTCTCTAGTTGAGGAATGCCTGCAAACCTAGCAAATTTCTATTAACATTTAGAATCATTATTGTTATAAAGTATGCACATGAAGAGGCTCTGACCTGTCTCGTTCCTGTTGCTTTCAGATGGTATTTCATGCAGGCGTGTCTTAATATTTTAAGTTTGTGATTTTCTTTGATAATCTGGGAACTATCCTTTTGGAGTGGACAAAAGTGATTTTGCAGGATTTATTTGTTTTTGAATTAGTTTAGATTGAAGAGACCTTGTCTCAATACTTGTTTCCGAGTAATTAACTTTATATCCATGAATGTAGTGTCTTTGATTATAGGACGTTTTGTTTAATAGTTGCCATGTCCTATTGTGGTAGTAGATTTCTCACTGGCTGCCATTTTATAGTTTTGGTTTGTTGGCTTTTTCTGTGTGATGGCTGCTTTTTATGTAGTGGCCTGGTGAAAAAGCAGTGGTTATGACAGGGAATAGCAGAGTAGTAAAAGATAAAGATGATAAAAGAGAGGTGAACTGGTGGAAATCTGATCAGAAAAAAGAATAGAGAATTTTGGGCATTTTCATCCGAGTCCATTTCTACATTTAAAAACCCTAAATACCTGATCCACCTCCAGCTCTAAACTTTAAATTCCCTTAAATCCTAATCCAACCGATGCCCAAACATTAAAAAATGACTCCAACTACATGATGTTTGGCCCCATGATGGACAACGTCTATGTTTGCTTATGACTACCCGTTAATGTTTGGTTTTATACTGTGTTGCATGACAACTACAATTTCCAGTTTCTTCCGTTCTCTAACACACTTACCTGTTTGTCACTCCCAATTAGGTATCCTATTTTCTTTGATTCAACCTCTTCTTTGACCTTGTTCTTGTTTCTCACTTCCTCAACCTTGCTCTTTTCTGACTTGGCTACCCCTCGACCTCTGATTCTCCCCTTTGATGTTTATGACTAGTTGACTCTACCTTTGCATTGATATTTCATACACACTTGCCATGAGCTGCTACAGCATCGGCCATTGCCCGCGGTGAATTTTTGGCAGTTTTCCACCAATAACTCTAGTTATATATAATGCTTGCAAGTTCTGTGTTAGCATAGGCCTTGTTGTTAAACTTTGGCTGACATATTTGAGTTTTTTTTTGCCGAAGTTGACATCTTATAGCAGGGTACCTGTTATTTTATATTGAAATCAATAACATTTTTTTGGGTATTTTTGCTCCAGGCTTCCAGCTATTAAATGTTGTTGCATTTCCTTTTTCTGAGTGGTGAGTCAGTGTTGATTTGGTTAAGTTTTTTATCTTAGGGGTTACTGAAAGAATATCAATAATGGATTGCTACCTGGCTATGTCCGAAATGATTTTAGAGGGCTTGGGAGGGAACCCTACCTCCACTGAAGTGCTAATTGTGAATGCTTATTGCACTAAAAAGTTGCAAACCATTGGTAATCTGGTTATCAGTGTGCAAATACAGTTTTTTTCTCTGTTCAATTTGAATTCTGATACAGGAGTAATTGTGGTGTGCAAAATGTAGTGGGCACCACCCACTGGTGTAGGGAAGTTTTTGTAAGTTTGAATAATTGTACAGCATGCTAAAACTAGAGATGGTTATGGGCACGATTGTCTGTTCCTCTCTCTATTCACATAAAGATGTACGTGATTTATCTAATAACTAGTTATCTTATTATGTACCAAGGTGTTGAGATGTATATAGTTTCATGCCACAAAGGATTAATTTGTGTAGTCACTATTTCTCTTGCCAAAGTAACACAATTCATCACTTTTAGAGTTGCATATTTTTCTTAGATGTAAGCTTAAAGTTTAAATGTGCTTTTATTGGTTAACTTCCAGATGATTATTAACAAGAAAAAAAATGTTTCATCACTGGCTGAGGTTTACGTATACTTTCCTTTTGTTTAAATTTAATATCACATTTTAAATTGTACTTGGATAATAATTTTATTGAGCAGTAATTGTTAAAAACTACAAGTCTGGTTCTATTGGTGATGGGAACTCCAACGGATGCCAGATTTTAGGGAATGAAGAAATTATTTTTGAAGAATGAAGAATAACTATTATCAATATATGATGAATTAGAGAACATCTAGCATTTATCATCTTTCAAGGGAAACACAATTACAACTGATAAATGTCAAGACCTCGTGTCTTTGAAATTTATTAGTATATTGTAGAAAAATAAGAAATTTGCTTAGGCTGTTTTTTGTATGCTGAACAGAGTAGTTTAAATGGCTGTATTGTATCAAGTTTATCTGTATTTTAGGTTGCTGAGGGGATTGACTTTCGAAAGAGTAGTATTCTCTAATGTGTATTTAGCGGCTCCTTGTTAAGAAACCTTTGTGCGAAAAGTTGTTCTACTACGAATCTGATTACTAAACCAATTAGTTTCCTCTGGGTTTTTTCTATAAAGGTGTTCGTCAGCATATAGGTCAGGTCATGCCATTCTTTGGGGTTCAATTCCAAAATTATGGTCTCTGGCGCAAGAATTCTTAGGAAGGATGACAGTATTGACACCTTAGTTTGATCAATTCCGAAGTTATGGCATCTTCTCCTCTTATAAAGAATTTTTAGTTGTGCTTCTGCACTTTGTCCAAATCCAATGTTTGCTTTTACCTGTTTGGGATTTTCATTTAATCTTTGAACAATTTTTTTATTAGTAGTGCAATTTTTATGAAGGTTTGGATTTTGCGCCCCAATAATTTCAGTTACTCCAGTTGAGTAAATAGTTTCTATTTTTAGTATTATATTCTTTTTATGCAACATTTTTTTCGATGATACAAATCTGATTGGCTGGTTTAGTATTATAATTGCATAACTCCGTTTCCTTGTGAAGTTTCTATCTGTTTTTATACGTTGCTTCAACTCTGATGTCCTCACATTCCTCTGTAAAATATGACAACCCTTTATCCCAGAGTTAAGTAGTATTTTATTATATATTCTCTTTAATATGGTACCTATAGTACTGATGTGAGTTCTACGTAACTGTCTTTTTTCAAGTTCTCACTGCTTGTTGCCTTTTTTAAAGAACATTGAATTTATTTTATGGTCTTCGTGATTGAAGCTAAAAAAGAAATTTGAATGCTCCCCACTTTTGGCTTACAAGTTCCATATGCTTTTTGTAGGATGAAGGAGCCACAAATTTTCAAGTACATGGATCTGAAGATGATCACACTGATCCTGAAGGAGAGCTTCAGAAGGTTTGTATAATTTGGCTGGATATTTTACTGGCTTTGAAGTAGATGTAACGCTGAAGATTTTTTCTCACTACAGGATGAGGTAGAAGCAGAAAATGCAAATGAAGTGGTGTCAATTCAACACGAACAGACCAACCCACAAGCGGATGCAGAGCAGAATGAACGAGATTTGGAGGCAAAGGAGCAGCAGTCATATCCCAGGAGGGGTTATCAGAACCATAGAGGCGGTCGTGGGGGAGGTGGACGCAGGGGTTATTCAAATGGGCGTGGAGGTCGAAGTGGTGGTGGCAGAGGAGGCTACCAAAACGGGCGCAATTCATACTACGACCAGCCTGGAAATTATTATCCAAGGAACTACTATAACAACAGAGGAAGAGGAGGCAGAGGTGGTGGCTATTACAGCAACAATGATGCGGGTGGTCAGGTTAATCATGTGGCAGGTGACGTGGGGGTGCATTCATGATTAATTATGGGTTGTTTATAGTGCTTATTACTGTCACTATTTAGTGGTAAACCAATTTTTATTCGCCTGCCATGAAACATGTTTTGAACAATTTTGTTGACACTTGAAGCGTCGTCTAGATTCCACCATTTTGTAGTTCAGTGGTTAGTGTGGACCTTTGTCCGAAATCTCACAGGAAGAAACTATGCGAATGTCTAATGTTCTGGTTCTGGTTCTGGTTCTGGTTCTGGGGTCTTCTCTTCTTTAGGCAGTTAGATGTTTCCATTGCATTTTTATCATACAGTGGGTTCTACTTCAGGGCACAAATTGCAAATGCAGTGCTTTGTTTGGCATGTTACAACTACTGTCCTTGCCGGGTTTTTTTTTTCTCCTCCAACATCCATCACGTTTTCCCATGATAAATTATAGATATTCGTTGGTGTGAAGAAATAGAAAATAGCTGATGATGGTTTGGATGTGTGAATCCATGCGCACAGATGAAACCCATTCAATTATGTAGTACACAACCTATTATTATTCTTATTACTGTTAGGGTAAACTCAAATCATAATCTGTTGTCATTTAAAATGAAACTCTACTAAGTATTTTTCTTTTTTACATTCATAGTTTGATTATTTTGTATTCAGAAGTCTATTATAGATGTATTTCATGTTATATTTGACTTTATTATAATAATTAGTAATTAAAATTAATTTTAAATAAACATAATATTAATAGATTAATATATTACCCAGTTTTTCCAGCTAGTCTTTTTTCACCGTTCAATTTTACCTCTGTATATGTTCTTTATTTTTTCAGTTTGAGGTTGTTTTAGTACAAAGGTGTTCGAGTGCATAATGTCAACGACGAAATTAATCGTTATGAGAAATCTACACGATCATACAAAAATTATTTTCAAGAATTGGTCGAGTTTATGGCCTAAAAAACTACTTACGATTGATTTGTTTTTCTTTCTGTGAAAATGATATAAATAAGCTCTGATTAGGATTAGTCATGGGTGGTTAAAATATATTTATCGCTTTTTAGAAGGTTTTTTTAAAAGTCTGTTTTCATGTTCTGTTTAAGGATTATTCTATAATCCAATTAAATTTAATTAGTTTGGACATTTTATTTATTATTATGTCAAATCCATTTTTATTTAGATTGAATGATGAGTTTAATACGAGTGATTTGACATATATTCTTGTGCTAATTTATTCAGCTTTATTCAGATTGAAATTGAGTGATGAATTTAGTACGAGTGATATGAGATTTATGCACTAATCTATATTTACTTGCAATTGGTATAATCCTTCAAACCTTAAACTATCGATGAACGTGCATCCATAATGTGTTTCTGATGTTCATCTCACCACAAATAAATAAACATAAATATTCTCGTGATGACGTTCACCTCTATTGTTTCTTTTATTAATTTCAGTAGTTCATCCTTTTCATATCTCAACCCTAATATTAGATAAATAAACATAAATATTGTTGTGGTGCATTTTGATCTTGTTCTCTTCCACAATTGTCTTCTTTCTATTAATATTAACATTCTTGTGCTTTTTGGCATATGAATTATGTCGATTACTCAGTCACAAAATTCACTCAAAAGTTTAAACTAATAGAAAAAGAGTTTAATGATCTCAATATTTATAGGATTTATTCATAATGATTCTTTAATTTTTTTGTCCTTAACTGTCATTTAGTTTCTATTTTATTTAAAATCATAACTTTGTAAGAGAGTTCTCCTTTTCATCCTATAGTTAAGTAGATAGTAAAATAACAAAGAATAAGAAAACTAAAAATAATACAATAAAATAGATGACCAAAAACAAATTAAAGTAGAAGACCAAAACCAAATTAGAGTGTAAATAAAGAAATGAGGGTTAGTATGTATGACAGATAACTACTTTCCTCCTAGCCTTTTGAAGACTTGAATGCAATTTGGAGTCTCCATGATCAGATGGAGGTTGCTAAAGCTGAATGGTGAAGAAAAATGTGTTGAAAGTTTTAGCTCCGTGGTAAGGTAGAAGATCCTAGAGAGGTGGAAATAATTAAAGAAAACTAAAGTAGTCTAGAGAAAAGATTATCCTAAAGTGAGCTCAAACAAGTGTTGATGCGGCAAATTGACATCACTTTATTATTCAAATTCAAGCTTTAAATTACAATGATAAAGACCTTTATCTATAGGCCAAGTTAACCTTAGAATGATCTTCAAAACGTGATACAAATTTGAAACTCAAATGTTTAAATTTTGGAATCAAAAGAGACATACTAGAAATGTGACTTGCCAAACAATCACATTTTCCATGCCAGAGATAGCCTTGCACTTCAAGTTTCTGCCATCTAGATTAAGAAACCCTAGTTTCATGCATCTTTTAAGGATTAAACCAAGGCCCATCTCCTTTAAATCCAAAATTCACTATGAAGTTCAAACTCAAATCATGGTCCAAATACAAGGACCAAATAAAATTCAATACTAGTTGACCCATTATACAAGGTTCAAAATATTCTACTATAATATTTATAAAAATTTATAAAGAATCCTAAAAACAACTTGGACCTACTAAGCTCATTTAAAGATTACTCTTTTTAAATCATTTTAACTATGGCTCTTGTGATTGGTCCTTAATCAGGGATTTGCCATAAAAAAAACACAACACATAATAACACCTCTTAATCACAAATATAATAAATGTGAGATCATTATTGATACACACAGACACGATGTATGAATGACAATATTTATATATGTTTTGTGGATATATAAGACAATAAAGGTAGATATTAAGTATATAACTCATTAAATAGATGAGATATCTTGAATTCAATAATTATTTTATCATGTAGATTAAGACGTTAGGTAGTAAGAAGCTAAAAAAGGTTTAGATTTTGATAAGTAAGTGTATGAATTACCTTATGCTAGGACAATTTTGGTATCTATTGAGTTATTTTTATACATTGAGTTTTCAAAAATAGGTCTAGTGATGGTTTTATTGAATATTGATGATGCACCTTGTTGATAATGTTTTAATTGACATTATTTATTAACGCAGTTTGCTGTATGATTTTTATTAAGTGCTAAAAATAGATGATCGTAAAATATGATAAAGCTTTGTTTGACAAATGATGATTTAAATAAATAATATATTAGGTAAGATACAAGTGTTTCGTTTGAGAGACGATATAACATTGTGTAATTTTAGTTTATTTTCTAAAGCATGAAAACTCTCAAACGATGAAAACATGTAGAAGTAACTTTCCTTATATCACACAAAAAAACATATAAATGGTTATTATATGATTACAATGAATGTCTGATACTTTTATTTCACAAATACATTCGTTGGTCAAAAGACAAGACATATAAAAAGAACTTTAGAAATAAGATTTAAAAGTTATTTTTCTTAATGAGATCCTTGAACCAAGCTTGGTCAACATTGAAAAAACTAGCAACCTGTACAACCTTCAAATTTAAGTTAAGTAAAGAAAATGCACGCTACTCAAGAAGGAAATAACATTTATCGTTGCAAGGAGTGCATTAAATGCATCCATCACTATTAAGTTCATAAGATGAAAGAGGAAGACATTTAAAAAAGCTAAAGCTCCTCAATAGTTAAAAACCATTTTACAACTTGATAAGTGTCTACAACATGTTAATTTAACACATAAATTTGACACTTATCATGTTTTAATTGATCATATTTTGTAAGTAAACAACCTCTTTTACTTTAGACTGTAGAATGAGGAGTATAAAAGTAAGAAAATAAGAAAATTGATATGTTTGTGATGCTCTTTGCAAATATTTTTAAAGAATTCAAGGATGTACAACTTAAGCCTAAAAAATGGTGATGAACACTATAAAGGCGGTTAAGGAAAGACTTACGAGGAGAAAACCTCAAGCACCCACCTTAGGAAATATGGTTAGAGTTGGAGCCCCAAAATGTGCATTGGGTGCTAAGGAAAGCGATTTAAAAATATCTAAAATGTAACTTTTGTAGCTAATCCACAAGATGACACTGAAGTTGAGCACCACCTTTAGCAGTTTATAAGTAAAGACCTCATGTCCTCATTTTAGGCATTAGTGAAGAATTAAATATATAGTAGTAGAGTATGAATACAATATTGGAGGCTTGAAAGAGATGCTTTCATTATAAGTTTTATGTCTAGATGTTGTTAGGATTGCATTCCAATATTTTATGAGTAGTTGAACTCTCTTATGTCGAGATTGAATGTAATTAATATTAATTTTCTTTACTTCTACTTCTTAGATATTTATCTATGATTTCATTCAATCTATTTGTAAATTAGTTTGTGCTTGTTGTTAGTTGAGCTGATCACTCATCTTACTTCATTGGTTTGGGATTGAGTGAAAACTGATTTCAGGTTGTGGTCCAATTAATTATCCTACTACTTTTATATGCTATGAATAAATCTATAGCTCTAGCTAATTATAAAATTCTATACTTAAATTAAGTGATTCATTTGAATCGTCATTGAAAAATCATATTGAAGTTTGATGATCATAGACTTAGGATATTAGGAATGGATATAGAATCATAATTAAAGAGCACTCCTAGGAATTAGATGATTTGCATAAGTAAATAAATAAGTAGTGTGCAGTGGAAGAGGATAAGATGAAATCTAATCATAGCATCCACTCCATTCAATCTATATATATAGTAATATATTTTTCATACAAAAATCCCAAAAATAAACTACCAATATACTTGCTAAATCTTTGTGGATATGATAACTCTCATTTGGTTTTATTACAATTGAGTTGATGCACTTGTCAATCAGTCAAACAATTGAATACTTTCTCTTTTAAAACTTGATCCATTCAATACTATGTTTGAAGGTGAAGTTTGAACACTAATGAATAACTCAAAAAATTACTTTTGTGATTTACTCTACCCGTATCACAATTGTTACTTTCTTCATAATCTATATAAAATGAATTAAGAAGAATAAAGTGCGAGACTATACATAATGCAAAAACAATATTAATTTTATGAGCTAACTAAAGCTTAAAGGAAGAACATGACTAGTGTTCAAATTCAACATGTTAGAGGGAAAATTGCTTCAACCTCTCATACATCAATGAGCAACCATCTTCCTTTAGCAAGGTAAAGCATGACCAAAGATCACATACCAACATATCTTTACATCTTAGCAATGAGTGAAATCTTAGTAATGAGTGACTGTTTAGAGAATATTCAATTATTAGCCAAGAGTGATTTATATTCAAAGAATAATTGCTTAAGCAAAAATTGACTTGTGAAAGAATTTTTGTTTAAACAGAAGTGACTTATAAAAATAATACTTGAACACGGTCAACCAATGGTGGTTAGGAGCAAAAAGAATACTCACATTGAGTTAGGAGTGACTTGAAAAAAAAAGTACTTGGTTGAACCAGAATACTTGTTTAAGTAAAAAATGATTTGTGAAAGAATATTTGCTTAAACCATAAGTGACTTGTAGAAATAATATTTGAATGATGTCATTTAGAAGTGGATGTAAGCTGAAAAAATACTCATATTGAGTCAGAAATAACTTGAAAAAGAATAATTTTGTTGAACTTTACAACAGTAATATGCTTAGTAAAACTTAATTAGTTGATTAAAAACTATATATAGTCTATGTAATTAAATGAACCAATATAAAAATATTGTATATATCTTTATTTTCTATTTACACTAATATAAAAGGAGAAACGTTGAAATCAAACTTAAAGAAATATTTTATACAACAAGAAAACCAGTTAAAATTGAACTCTTCCTTTAATACATTTCACCGTATGCAAATCATAAATTAGTTGCATAATATATAAAACTATAGTTTGAATACCCTTTATGAGTTGAACTTACTCAACTCTTCCTTTGATACACTTCACCAAAAGCAAGTATTATAAATTAGTTGCATAATTTATAAAACTATAGTTTGAATATCCTCTTTTCCTTATCATGTTTTTCTTGTTTTTGAGTATTGTTGAGAAACACTTTTATTATATATATAAAAAAATTTTTGTTTAAAATTAAATTAATTTATATTTCATATGGAAGCATTTAATAATAAAATTATTGATTAACAAATATTTCCTTCTTTTGATACATAAGCTATAGTCTTTTACATTTATCTATCATTTGTTGTTGTAGCCACGAACCCATGTTAACATCATAGTGAAGTCAATCTTAAAACTTAATCCATTGTTATTTGAGGAATGATATTTATACAATTGTTATAAACTCCAAGCACACTACAATCCACACAATGGAATTAAAACCTTCTGTTACTCAATATATTCACTTTACTGAGTTACTTTTATTTGATACTAACAAGGATTGGCTCATGTCACAAACAAACAATATTGCCAAAAAGACTTTATAGTTTGAATAGTGTTACATTTATTACTTTCTTATTTAGAACCATTCCCTTAATGTTGTTCTCTTCATGTTTCGGATTCTTACCTTAAAGTTACATGATTTCATGTGCTTCTAGATTTATGTTCATCAAAACATGTTACCAATATATTCTTTTTCATTTTTTTAACACGTTTCTATTATTGACCAAAACTTATTATTTTTTCATATTTCTCATTTTATGAGTTTTACTTATAATAGTTTTTACCTTTTAATAGATTTTAATCAATAATATACTGATTTTTTAGTATTATATAGTATTCCTCTCGAGAAAAACACGCCATTTTATTTTAAACTGATTTACTTTATTCCTGTTCTCTGTCCTTTTAAAGGCATGATTTTTTATTTTAAGAATGATATTCTGAGATTACGAAAAAGAACATATTCGATAATGGTTTTCAACGTCTCTAATCAAAATATTTAAGTTAATTAAATGGTGGCCTAGTAAGATGCAAATATTATCTTAGATATTACAATGAGAAAACTATGCATCCCTCCAAAGTCATTCATAAACAATTTTCGTATATTTTAATTAGAATTTAAATATAGTGGTAGAATATTATATTGGAACTATTAGTTATTTATCAACGAAATAACTCATACTAATATTATAGTTGAAAAGTTAGAACAAGCAAACGCAATTTTAACATGCCCTGTATATCTAAAACCTAAATTTGTCTAATCATGAGGTATCTGCTGCCCTATAATTAGTTTCTAATAGGAGATATCAAGAATATTTGATGGCTACTTTAACAAGAAGGTGGTAGTGGTTGTTAAATTTTTACTTCTTTTTTTATTCATTGGTCTATATCAAAAGTTTAATTTCATTTACAATGTTCTCATACATTCACTTTTCAGATTAAAAACTAAGAAAATAATGTGAAATGAGTAAATGATATTTTATTTATTAAAGTAAACTTTTCCTGATTAATTGCTATAATTAAATGCTTTTTATTTTTTTTTTAATTTTTACCCTCAAGATGATTGATAGTGCCCAATTGAACTCGAAAAGAAGATGAAAAAAAAAATATTCTACCTAAACTTAGAATCACAAATTTATAAAACTGATGGAACTATTGACTGGAATTAGATCCTATGATGATATAACAGCAGAACTCCACCAACAAAAGTTCACATATATAATCCACTTTTACGAATAGAAATGTCAATGCATCCTTCGTCACTTTTTGTTTCTCCTGAACTTTTGTTTTTAATAAATAAAAAAAGAATAATTTGTTTTAATATTGTTAAATACTTTTAAGAAAAAAAAAATAGTGTAAAAGTAAAAACTATCTTGATTTTCTTCTTGTAATAGTAGGTCGAGGAAATGGATCAATCAGAGTATTAAATGTTCACATACACAACACGAATGAGTATTATTAAAACTTTTTTAAGAACGGTTCATAACTTTTACCAGAGAATTTAACTGATCAAATATTTCATTATTATTTTGTGAAGTGATGTCGTTAAAGTTAATAATTATATATTCGAGATATTGTTTTGGAGACTATAGTTCTGTTACAATCTTATTTTTAAAAAACATCTAAGAGAATTAAAAAATATATATTTAAACTGTTTTAAATTTCGAATCTTAAATAATATGAAACTATTAAATATAATAAAAAATATATTAAATAACAAAAGGGAAATGGTGGTGATGAACCTTTAAGAAAATTTGTTACCTTATTCGAAAAAAAGGTTTAAAATAAACAAAAGATAAGAGACTTTGTTCAAAAGAAATTATCAAGTTCGAATTTATATCTCTTTATTTGAATAAAAAAATTTATATTCCTTTAGATATTTAAATATATTAAATTTAAATTTGTTCTAATTTGTTTAATCTTTGAATAAAAAAATTCAAATTTATTAAATTTTATTGTTGTTTAGATAAAATATTTTAATTACCACCAAATTTAAAAATTATTACCACATAACATCAATCACGTTGATTTAAAAAATTTGAAGAATTTCAAATTCTTATATTTTATATGAAATATAAAATTATTTAACTTTAGTTCATCAAATTACTATCATATAAAAACTTCTAAGAATTTCAACATTTAAAATTTCTTATATAAGTGGTATCTTAACTTTATTGAAAATTTAATCTAAAATATATTATTTGAGTTACAAATTTTAATTTGAGTAAACTTTATATAGAGAAAAATGTAAAAGACTAAAATATTTTGTGGAATTAAATTGGGGGTCATAGTTAAAAAGCCAAGACAGCAACATTTGATTCTTCATGGGATCATATTAAGAGTCAGAACACAGTTTCGGTTGCTGGAGATTCTCTGCTAGATATGTTTTTTCTACGGTACTATGTTTTAAAATATATTAAAAATAAATTTAATACAAATTGTTAGTATTAAACTGTGTTGAAAATTTCACAGTAATAAAATTATTTTAGAATATATATAAGTAAATATAAATTTTATATTACAAATTGATTTTATACAATTAGATTAGGTTTAAAATTTATCTTTCAATGTGATAATAAAATTATAGATTAAAATATAATAAAAATTTATGTTTGTTAAATATATTATTTTATTCTTATTTCATCGTCAAAATTAAATTTAAAGTTTATTTTAACAAAGAATAAAAAAATTAACACAAAATCTGACCTTAGATCTATAGTGTGAATTTGCCAAGAAGAAGAACCATTGTTTTGTAAATGTTCTTAGCATTAATATTAACTTCTTATCTATTCAATTTGATAATCAAATCAAATTAAAACTTTAATTCTGGTTCAGTGTGAGATGTTATTAATAACTTCAACATTAAAGTTAATTTCTTTGTATGTGCGAATGTTCTTAGCTACTGTTCTGTCATCGAATTGAAAAGAGAATAGAAAGATTGTCAGCCACTTCAACTTGTGTAAATAGGAATGGAATATAAATAGATTGCATCCTTTTCTTTCTTATCGTTCTTTTTCTTTGTCGTCAAACCACTCAATCTAAAATTAGTTGCACCCGCAATTAATTAATTAACTATTGACGTAATTAAATTTCAATCAAGAATCAATTTGATTATTTTTAATTGATTTATTATCTTTTAAGTTACAAAATGTAGTTAATATCTTATCCTTTCAATTTATTTATTTATTTTCATATATTAATAAGACTCATGAAAAATATTTATTTTAATAGCAACAATTTTATTATTAGTAGTAAATTTCTTAGTGAATGGAAAATATAATTAATAAGTTTATATAAAAATAAAATATGGAAAGCTAAATAAGAAATTTTGGTAGCTTAAATGGTAGAAAATTGTGGTGATTTCAAGAACATGGATTTAAACTCTTTTCTACCTTTTTGTTTAAAAAAAATTAAAAATATTGATAGTGGATAAACACTCCACGTTTGAAGGCATTATTGAGGGATCAAATATGTCAAGTGGTGATTAAAATATTAATATAATAAGATAATATTAAAATAATAAATAATATTAAAAAATTGTTAAATAGTAAAATTTTTGGACTATAAATAGCCATGAGAATGGATGTTATTCTGCTCAAAGAGAGGAAAAATTAAGTGAGAAATCCTAAGAAATAGAGAAGAAAGAGTTAGGAAGAAATTTTAAGTTGCAAGAAGAGTAGATGTTCTGGAGGGTTTTCGGGAAAACAAATTCTGAGCAAGAGATTAAGTTTGGAATAGAGGTAGGGGAGCTAACCTTTCTAAGCTTTTATATTATGATTTAGTATTGTTTTATTACTATTCATGTCTTGAAATTATGTGTGAATACTGTTAATGAAAAACATAGATGCTTGTTATATATCTATCTATATTGAATTTCTGTGTTAATATTACATGTTGTTTTGAATCTGTAAATAAGAAATTTGTTAAAACTAGTTGAGGAACACTTTGGCTAAGGAAAGACTTGGTACTTAACTTGTTCATTATGACGCACCTCTCTTTACTGGAAGTCTACTCAACAAGTTTTTAACTTAAATCTTGTTGAACAAATTATGTACTGTTAAATTATTGTGCAATATATCTTGTTGGAATGAAAATTTCTGATGAATTCATGTTATTGTGGTAGATATGGAATTATGAATTATAATTGTGATGGTAGGATAGAGGAATCTTAAAAATCGGAGTTGGTACATCCCTGATCATAAAGCAGCCCTGGTCAAATCCAGTAAGTTGTGACTAGTCATATGTACTGGCGTTTATGGTGAGTTTGATTCGTCAAACATTTGATTCTTCTCCGGTGACCATTTATGGTGATATTTTAGTATTGTTAATTTATTTTGTGATATATTCATTTAGTATGATTTTTGTGGTGATTGTATTATATTGGATTTGAATTTATGCATCTGAACATGATATGAGTATTATGAGGATATTTTGTAATGGTGTAATATGAGTTGAGGAATATGAGCATGGTATAAGTCTCGTGGAGAGATTCTGTAATGATATTAGTGTATATGTTGATGTTGAGAGTCCTGTTGTTGGAGGTTATCCTGATACTCTAATAATCATCCAGTCTCAAGTAGAGAAAGATGAATTATGTGGTGAGAGGGGCAGGAGGTCCTGGTCTATGTGCCGGTTTTGGACATAGTGTTGAGGACTAGCCTTGTGGATGGTGTGGAGTATTTTGAAAGTGTATTTGTAAGAAGAAGTAGAATTCATCACAAGTGCATAACCTCCCGTGACCGCTCATCAACGTATCATCCGAATGAGTGTCTATTGGGTATTGTAGAATGAGTGTCTATTGAGTATTGTGGAATGAGTGTATATTGGGTATTGTGGAATGAGTGTCTATTGAGTATTGTGGAATGAATGTCTATTGGGTATTATGGAATGAGTATCTATTGAGTATTGTGGGATGAATGTCTATTGAGTATTGGGGGATGAGTGTTTATTGGGTATTGTGGGATGGGTGTCTATTAGGAATTGTGGTATGATGGGATGAGTATCTATGATGCGATTGTTGTATGATGGTATGAGGGTATCTGACATAATTATTATATGATGTTTGTTGAGTGTATCAAAGTAATTATGCATGTTTTATAAATGATTTGTTGCATGTTAGCTTACCGTACTTGTTTGTGTTTGTGTATGTGCGATGATCGTATAATTCATTATACGGGAGCAGATGAAGGAATGTCGTCTGATTCAGTACCAATGAAGAAAGAGATAGAATAATAAATTAGAAGAATGTCATCTGATTCGAGTTATTATATATATATATATATATATATATATATATATATATATATATATATATATATATATATATATATATATATATATATATATGAATTATCAAGTGTGAGATTATGGGATGTTACCTTAAATGTAATGCTACAATATATCAATTATGAATTATTAAGTGTGAGATTATGAGATGTTACATTAATGGTATCAGAGCGGTTCATCCTTATGACGTCCTAAGAGTTGTGGATTTATCCTATGAACTCATATTATGAATCATAATGACAATAATTCTCTGTGTGAACAGAGAAATGACACGCACACAACCCAATTGTGAAATCTCTAATATGCCTAGCTTGACAAGGACTTTGAAGGCTATCGCATCTGCTCTTCAACAACAGGGCGCTGCTTTAGTGCAACAGCACGAAACGACTATGCAACAATTATAAGTGAGTAGGCTGAATTCTGAAGCCAGTCAAAGAAAACATGTGGAAGCCTTAAGGAAACTATCTGAGAAATGACACGTCTGTAGAAGCTCAACCTCATAGGATTCAGGAATGGACCTTAGAAAACTTTCTACAACACCGTCCACCTACTTTTAATGGGAGGACAAGTCTGGACGAGGCTGATCTGTGGATAAGAAATATGGAAAAAAATTTTGATGCGAAAAATTGTTTATCAGAAACTAGGTTGGCATACTCTGAGTATCAACTGTTTGGAGAAGCAGTACATTAGTGGGACAACATGAAGCTAGTATTAAAGGAAGGTGGTGAGATTATTATCTAGGAAGTTTTCCCGAAAAGTGTGCAAGTGAGGACAAAACACATTGGAAAGCCTCGTGGTGATGTGTGGGGGCAGTCAATATTCCCTGTAAGTTGCCGGGGTGTTACAATTAATGTCAAGTTTTGTAATTAATAATAAATAATGTTGTAATTAATATGTAAAATTTATATGTGCTTTTTTTAATTTAATTAAAAACATAATATAGAATAAAGTTATTATGTTTATATAACATTCCCAATAGTATTAAAGACTTTTGGTTGTCACCACATCTATATAATATGCAAGTGACTATCGCAATTTTTATTATCCAACACATTTTTCATAAAATAGTTAAAATTATTTGTTTTTATTAAGATAATATTGTCTAAAAATAATTTATTTTCAAGTTTAATAAAAACGTATAACAAAATTGTATTTATGAAATAGATAATCTAGAATAATATGTTAAATATGATATATATATTTAAACAATATCTTAAATAGAATATCTATCCTAAACGCTAGTGCTGTAAAAGCGGGTCATCCGGTCCAATTCACCACGGATTGGTCATTTAGTGAACAAACTTAACTCGGTTTATTTATTAGTGAATCAAAAAAATTTGAACTCGATCCGGCTCACCACGGGTAGGTGGGTTAAACGAGTTAGCTCACTCACTCACTTAATTACAAGTGTTTTTTAAATCTAAAAAAAATTAAAATTTTTTTGTAATTCAAATTTAAATAATTTTACTCTCTAAACTGATCTTAAACTCCAGACAATTCAAAATAAAAAATTAACATACAACTCAAATATTTCAAAAGCAAACTCAAAAAGCAAATAAATAAGTTTATAATGATGATAATTTTTGTGTCACTTATCTATTTATAAGATTAGAGTGTTGAATCGATAAATTTATAATATTTTGCTCTCTTTAAACATCTTTCTCTTTATTTTATTTACAATACAATAAAAAAAGTGTTAACTAATAATATTAAAAAAAAATAATAAATAATTAAATTAAACTAGGTGGATTGGTAAGCTATTCAAAAAATCGTTAAGAGACACAAAGACATTCTAAGAATCTTTATTCACTACTTTCTGTTTGACCAATCTTTATAAGCATCCTTTGACCTCATATAAAAGGCCATATCACCTATATCAAAGTCAATGGTTTTAAGTAACAAATCTTTCTTCAAGTTGTTTATATATATATAGAAAACCACACAAAGAAGAGAATACAAGAATTACAAACAACTATAACTCAACATATTTCTTATGTTGCCAAAATTCTCTTTCTTGTTGTGTTGTTTAGCTTTTGAGAAAATCTTTGTAACATATCTTTTTAGATATGCTTTCAATATTCTCTTTAAGAGGACTTTCTACCTATAATTGTTTTAAAAACACCCTATTATTTTTGGATAATCTGAAATAATTTAAAACACTTGATTGTTTAATTGAAGGAGAGTTAAACACTTAGTGTCAGTTGGACTATTATAAACTAAAATTGATGAAACTCTTATAACCTTTTAAAGTTAATAGTAAAACCCTTTAAAAGTATTTAAAGGAGAATTGTTGAACAATGTATGTCTGTAGACCGTCTTGACACAGCGTGTAACACCAATTGCAAAAAGTTTTTCATACACTATTCAATTTCCCTTTTTAGATTTTTTCTATTAATAAAGCAATATTACCTTGCACTAACCATAAAATATTCTCGTATTTTTTTTAATGTGAAACAAATAAGAGATAAGATAACAATCCCGTATCCATTTAATTGAATACATAAACAACAGATATTTAATTAAAAAATTATAAAAATATTTAACTACGTTAAAACAACAGTTTCTTAAAAACTCAATTAAAAAGACCTAAACATGAACTTAAAACTTAATTAAATTTTAATTATTATTAAACCCTCTTATAAACTTCCCGCTTTCATCTGACAGAGGGATAAAAAGAGAAAAACCTCGTACTATACTTGATTTTTCACAATTTTATGAAACCAGCTCCACAATTAGAGGGGAAACTAGAACCAAATTTTAGATTTCACATTTTAGAGAAAATAAAACTTCAATTTATTTTATATATTATCTGATAACTTTTTTATTTATCAAATTCGTTTCACCTCTTTGAGGATACTCACTTTAAAGAGTAAAAATTGGGAATTGTTTGTGAAGTAATTTGAAGTAAATGTTTGTGAAGTTACAATTGAATGGATTCAATTAATACCATTGAATGGTGTAGTTATTTAAAAATTTGAAGAGTTTTTTTTTTATTTAATGGCTCTAACTCTTATTTTAGTTTCTGAAGTACATATTTTACCTTTTTTTTATGATTATAAAGAATAATAAAATTATTATTACTATAATTATAAATGAAATATAAATAATATTTACAATTTTATTGTAAGTAATTTTTATTTATTTTGTAAGTGATTTTTTAATTAAAAAATAATTATGTTTAAAAAACAGTCAAATAAAAAAAAGGTTAAATTTAAACAAACTATCAACTAAAAGATAATATAATTATTTTAATTTTAAAAAAATTATTTAAAAAGTCAAATTGAAAAATAAATGTCGACAAAGAGAAATCTTTATATATATATATATACACACACAGAGAGACACATGGTTAACGAAGAAGTTTTATTTTTAACTCCTTAACAGTTAACTCTAACCATGGTAAGAAATCAGCTGGAGCAACTAGGCATCCATTAACAGCTCTTCAATTGAAAGAATGTGATTCTGTACTTTGTGTGTGGTATGACTCATTTACTTAGAAAACGATAATTAATAATATTTTCCCACCACTATACTTTGTTGCTCTATATAAGGTTCAAATGTTAAATAACACAAACATTCTTTCACTAATCTCCAACCAATTTTGTTTTTTCATTCCACAAAGCTGAATTAGCATCATGGGAGCCAACTTTTCGACTTTTGAGTTTGTGGAAAAATCATCAGACTCATCATCGTTGATCCTCACCTTCCATTCCACTGCTAAATGGAACGCACACTTTCATGCCTCCAAAGAAACTAACAAGCTCGTAAGTTTCATATAAATTCACCTACAACTTCCTTAAATTATCAAAATTATGGCTTAATTACATCAGACAATTCATTAATGCTGTTTTTTAATTTCTTAAAGTTGGTCATCGACTTCACCGCTACGTGGTGTGGACCTTGCAAAACCATGGACCCAGTAATAAAAGAATTTGCTGCAAAATACACAGACGTGGAGTTCATTAAGATTGATGTGGATGAGTTGATGGTATGATGCACATAATTTCTTTCATAACATATATATACCTTTATCCGAACTTAATTTTACTTACAGAATTTAATTTTCGTTGATAATATAATTAACAATCTGTTTTACAGCATGATCTATGAACACATAGTAATATAAAAATAAGTGCTATATGAACGATTTTGTTTAACAGTAACATATTTATGATACACTGATGGAAATATGTGTATATATATACATGGAAACAGGAGGTCGCACAGGCTTTCCAGGTGCAAACAATGCCAACATTTATACTGATAAAGAAAGGGAAAGTAGTGGAAAAGGTTGTGGGAGCCAAAAAGGAGGAGTTGCAGAAGCTCATTCAGAAACGCAGGAATTGATTAGTGCATGCTTGCATCTATCTCGTACTGCAGTAATAAAGTACTTTGGGATGACTTTGGATTATATATATATATATATATATATATATATATATATATATATATATATATATATATATAAATATGTATATATCTATATATATCTATATATATATATATGTATGTATATCTATATATATATATATATGTATGTATGTATATCTATATATACATAAAAAGAGAGAGATAAAGTGTTGCTGTCTGCCATGAGAATGACAGTGAAGTGTGTAAATCTAGCTGTAGCATGTATCGTGTATGCATGCATGCTTATTTTAATTATAAGTTGTATCTTGTTATATATGTTTAAATGGTTCTTTTATGTTAGAGTTCTGTTTTGATACGATAAACTCCTACATATATACCTTAAAAAATTTAAAACTAAATTATTTTTCTAAAATTAAAATTAGTTTATATATGCATTAATTTGTATAAGATGTTATACTAAACTTTTCAAAAATTAATTTATTATATTTTCATAAGATAATATTAATTTATGTGAAATTCTCTCAAAATTATTTTTACACAGATGATTCCAATTATGTCAATTGAGTCCTTCAAATATTTGTATTGTATATATTTTACCAATTAGAATTTGATATATGACATCTACCTATGATAAAGTTATTAATATATATATATATATATATATATATATATATATATATTATAACTATTCATTAAATTAAATTTTATATTTCGATAGGTTAAAATTGATATATTTATATTATAAAATTGAGGAGTTTGATTCAAATTTAAATAAATGATTTAATTAAAATGTAAGAAACTAGTCCCATTCATCCTCTATGCAACTCATAATTTTATTATTTATTGTTAATCAGTTTACTTTGTGTAACATTCCTTTTAATAACATAATATTACTAAAATAAAATATTCACTAGTAAAAAAGACCTTTTTAACGCGCTATATATGCCTCGGTTCTACTGAAACCGAGGCGTATAAAAGTGCGGTGGCATTTCGGTAAATATTGAGCAGTTATATGTCTCGGTTATATTTGAACCGATGTCTATAGATGTTATTATCTTGAGTAGAAGGTCAACCGAGACATATAATATAAATTTTAAATGGTTTAGACACTGGTTCGCTATGTAAAAGGGTTTAGGCACCGGTTTTAAATATAACTGAGGCATATGCCCTTAGGTTAAAATTCAAAAACCCTCCCCTCTCTCGCATTCTCGCACTCTCGCTCTCATCTCTCGCTCTCTCCCTCCATCACGATTTCTTCTCTCCACCAAACCCCATCATCAGACCGCAACCATCACCAGCCATTACGGTCGCCGCAACCACTGCCGTTCAACCACGCCGCCGGCCACCACGCGCAAACCCGCAAGCCGCCACCACAACGCCTTCGTTCTCGTCCAAACTCCATGGAGGCCGCGACCACGCATCGATAGCTTTCTTCTTCCTTCTCCACGCCACCTTTCGCCTTGCCACCATCAGGAGCCACCACCACCTTGTCGTGTGCGACGACTTCGAGTGCGGCTTCTAGATCCAGATCCAGATCGCGATCCCTTTTCTCTCCCTTTCCTTTTTGTTTCTCAGATGGTGCTGTTCGTGGACCACTTGGTGCGGCCCATGCCAGTGGTGGAGTCGCTGGCCTAGCACCCGCTTGACGCTTGCCGTCGGAAGCCGCTTGCCGCTTCCCGCTTGCCGTCGGGTGCCAGTGGTTTCTTTGATTTTTTTTCCAGCTTTGTAATGTATCTGAACTATGATTTTCTGATGTTCTGATGTATCTGAACTTTGATACTCTGTAATGATTTTCGGATTCTATTTTCTGATTTTTTTTCCATTTGTTATATGCTCTGTAATGAAGAACATTGATTCTTTCATCCACTGGCTTTTGTTATATGCTTTGTAATGTATGTATCTGAACTTTGATGCTCTGTAATGAATCCTGGAGTGATTTTGTGAACTATTAAAGGCTTGAGGAAAAGGAATCCTGGAGTGATTTTCTGAACTATCAAAGGCTTGAGGAAAAGGACCTAGCAGGTTCAACAGTTTTTTTATTAGAATTCTCTAAGATACGGTCTCAGTTCAAAAGAGGACCGGGGCAAAAATCGATCTCTTTTTGACTCAGTTCACAACCGAGGCATTAAATTTATCCTTTTTACCTCGTCTCTATATGCCTCGGTTGCAGAACTGGTACCTATAAACAAAATTAACCGGTGTCATTTCCCTTTATTGCACTAGTGATTAATACGGTTATTCAAAATATAGGACTATAATAATATAAGACATATACGTCTTAAACTTCTATAACATATTTTTATTCTTAAAATTATACTTAACATAGTATAGTATCATCTCTCGACTTCGACAGCGTGCTATAGAATATTCTTAAGTTGTGTCTTTACATATTCATCTATTCACATTGATAAGGCGATCATTACAAAAGAATGAAACAATGATAAGACAAACAAACACAAGAGGATACGTCAATTTGCTAAAAAAAAGATCATATATTAATGAGACATGTTGTATCACAATACAATGCATCCATATTGTCACTGAGATATAAATCATATAATCAAAGATTATTCTAGAATCAATTATCCAAATCATGCATTGAGATCAAATTCATTAAAGATGTGAACTTGTGGTCACCTCTACTACTCTACAGAGTCATTCTTAATGGGTTTCACTCTACTATACACAAGGTTAGTTCTTTCTCCATCTTAGGTCAAAAAGCGCTTATATTAGGACCTTCAACTACTCTCACACCTCATACTACTCTCACTACATAACTCATTATACTCTATATGAATGTGAATGATTATTAAAGTGTCAAGATATCTTTCTGCTTGAATTCATACATCAATGCATACAATAAAGAAAGATACATCAAAAGGATTTCCTCCGTGGAGTTCCGCGCATTCTCATAAGTTCATATCATCAACATACATACATTACACTTCGTATCACATTCTCTCAAGTATATTACACAACAACTTAACACATACAAATTTTTTGAAATATTTAAAATAAAACTGCAGCTTCTCCAAAACTCCGAAAATTATGTTCTTACGTTCAAATTAAATATAACTGAATCAAGAATGCAATCCAAAAAGAATTATCAAATTAAGCAATTGTGGAAAAATCATGTATAAAACCAATGTTAAAATTTCAGCTTGATCTAATGATTAATAAAGTGGAAATCTTTTTTTTCTTTTCAAGAAAACTCTGACCAACAAAAGAAGGTATTGGACCAGTTTCATACTACCCAAATGAAATCTCACTAAGGCATTTATAACAACAACCAAATCAAAATTTCATTCTTCATACAATAAAATTTTACAACTGAAGCAAAACATATGTCTAACACCTCAAATTATGTAATCAGATTCACGAATTCAAAGCTCAATGAAAGATGATGTAAATCATACTCAACACAAACCAAATCAAAAAATAATTACAAGCTCGAGGTTTCACAACATCCAATTTACATCCAATCACACACACACACACACACACACATATATATATATATATATATATATATATATATATATATATATATATATATATATATATATATATATATATTATATTAAAGGAGTCAAGCATCACCAAATTCAATCACATTTTTTTTTCCTTACTATTTTAATGTAAAAAACATTATTAACAAATGAAAAAACGTTAAGCCAGACACTCTCAAACATATCTACTTAATTTAATAATTTGGATAAAAAAATTCTCTAATTTGATGAAAAAAAAGAAAAGTCTATCCAGAATAAATTATCCTCTACGGTTCATACCTTTTTTTCTTTCATTTCTTAGTACTTTACTTCTTCTTTCTCAAAATTCTTTAGTCTTGTTCTCTCATTTTCTCTGTGATGAACCTAGACCACTGCTGTAAAGAAGATGCCTCATGGGTAGCCACCATTTAACTAGTTAGACAGCACATTGTATTTGACCTCTGCAAAAAAGCTTAGCCATTTTTATTTGGTGGAGAAAAAAGTTTTTATTCGAAACTTTTTCTTATAAACATAAATATACTATTCATGGTCCTTGTACTTCCATTTTGTTCTGTCATTTGCGGTTGATCATATCAGATTTCATCGCCCTACTTTTTCCTTAGTTGGCAATTTGATATGATCTACGATGAAATACAATGCTGTGTACTTTTTCCTTACGTTGGCCATTTGATATGATCTAGGAATGAAACACAATGCTGTGTATAAGGGCTTGTCGGTGTCTCTAAGGAGACCAACAAATGCAAGCCACAAAGTCTGTTCCCTGCTGTCAATATTATTCACTGTCACAGATTACTGTTTCAGATTAAGAAAGAGAGGACGAGCATTGCAGAATAATTAGATGAAGGAATAATGTTTATGATTCCATCCTTCATAAAATAAAACATCCTAACAATTCTTTTCACTGCTATTCTCTTATTCAACTTAGTGCACAAGGGTGATTTTAGGTAGCATATATATAAGGTTACAAGTTCAAAAACCAAATGTGATTGTGAAAAAATAAGACTGTTGATATTTTAGCATCATAGTCTGGTAACAACTATTTTACACTACTCCAATAATAATAATAATAATAACTATTTTAAATATTAATAATTTCTAATTTAGTCAATGTAAAAGTTAATTGTTTTTATCTTTAAATTTAATTATTATTTAATAATTTATTTTAATAATAATGATATAAAATGTTATTTGTATTATCTTACAACACTATTAATAAAACAATTGTAGTATCAAAATTTAAATCTTAGTACATTCCCTTTTTTCTTTTATTTGTTTTCTTTGCAAAGAAAAAATAAAAGAACATTTTGTAGTTTTACTTTTTTGTGAAATAAAAAAGTTGAATATGTATTTTTTTCAAATTATTATAAAAATATATATTTCATCTTAAACTAAATTATTATGAAGTAGTTCTTCTTTCTAATTTATAAAATCATCTAAACTTCATATTTAATAAATCATGTGAAAGTTATATTATAATTCAATGTAAAATTTCATTTGCCAAGTGAAAATCACTTTACCTACATGACAATTTTTTAAAAATGTACCAACTAAATAATTTATAATTTAATTTAAAAACCAAAAACAATTTTTATAATAATTTAAAAATAAAAAATATAATTAACCTAAAATAAAACTATCTTTTTTTACGTGAATATCATACTCTCTGGAACCTTATCCATATTTCTACATTCCTACTATCTTTTTCTTTTGTGTCAATGCTAATTTCATTCATTTCCAATATCCACGACCTAAAAGTTGTGTCTTTTCTATTTCTCTTCATACGTTTCTTTTTTCATCTCTTGTTGCTCGTTGTTATTTTTTTACATAAAAACTTAGGAAAGAACTTAGGTTCTTAAGAAATAAGAAAACATCTAGGTCAAACCACCTAGACGCAGTGATAAACGCTATTGTGCCTAAAATGTCTAAGAGAGTTGGAGTTAAACACACTAGTAAAAAAATCTTTTTTAACGCGCTATATACGCTTCGATTTTACTGAAACCAAAGCGTATAAAAGCGCAGTCGCATTTTAGTAGTTTTAGGAAAATTATATGTCTCGGTTCAAAACACTACAAGAAAAATCACAGTTACATACGGTCAAAATCCGTATATAACCTCCAAAATTGGTATATAAATTAGTGTTACATACGGATAAAAATTCATATATAAAAGAGACAGAGATAAATTATATACGGATATATCCGTATATAAATTACATACGGAAAAATCCATATGTAAGTTACATACGAAAAATTCTGTATGTAAAAATCTGTATGTAAAATTTGTATCTAAATTAGATACGGAAAAATTCGTACATAAGTTATATACAAAAAAATCTGTATGTAATCAACCTAATAGTATATCAATCATTAATTGCTTATATCAGTGACAAATTTGGACAAAATGAATTAAACCACAAACAAACATTTTACATTAATATAAAATTACAAATTCTACAATCCATTAGTTAGCCAAAACCAACATGAAATCTTAGACCAACTAAAATTAAAGCTAGGCAAATGAAAAGAACTATAAAACAAAAAACTTATAGCTCATATTTTGGATTTCATTAATAAGAAACAAAATGGTAACCACATCACAACCAAAAACTCATGAAGTTCAATACTAATTTAGCCACTTGTAATCACAACCAGAACAAGTATGTTTGCGCTTTATCATCTTTTATTAAAGTTTTTTCAACCTGCAATGACAACGAAAAGTTTAATGAAGTTCAATCCAATAAGAAAATTTGAACAAAAAGGTTAAACCATGGTAGTTATTGAGGGTATTATCTAGTAATCACCATTAACTCTTAGAATAAAGTAGCACAAATAGATCAAAATGGCATCCCTATGATTCTTTAGGCATGATTTCGTATGATCAAATAATTAAGCAACCTTTTACATATTTACGATGCAAATGAAACAATTGATATCTTCATGTGATGTGATAACTGTTCACGGGTAATTCAATAGTAAAAGTTTGTTTCACTTAGACTTTTTAATTCAAACCAAATTTGTCAAAATGTCTTAAGATATATCAGAATACTATCATTTGATAGTAAGGGTCAATAACACCCTTCAAGTAGCCGCACTTGGAACCGAGCAGGGAACCCAAAAATTTCTTAAATGAAAACTCTTTCTGAGACTACCATGAAAAGAATAAGGACCAAGAAATAAACCCTTCAGGCTTCACTATCAAAAATTTAGAAACTTTTTTGAAAGGGGAAAATAGAAAGTGAAGTTATGAATACCTAGTTTTGGTGAACTTTTCCATTTATGCCACGAAGAGGCACAAAATTGCCATGTCTCTCCAATCCTCTTTGTCCTTCCAACACTCGACATTGCCTGCACTCGACGATAGAGCAAGAGTTGTTCTAACCCTCAATAACTTCGGCTAGGGTTTTCACCTCGTCTGGAGGCGTGAGCTATCGAGCCGCGAGCGGTTGAACCACTAGTGGTGGACCTCCGCTAGGGTTTTCACCTCGTATGGAGATTGGGCAAGGGTTTCGAATGAATCAACAATCTTTCTTTGTCATGGAGAAGGAAGAAGGAAGAAGCAGGTGCAACTCATTTTTCAGTTCCAGAGAGATTTTCCAATGTTAGTGAGTGATACAACTCTTATGGTTCTAGGGTACGAGGGACCACAAAAATTTGTAGAGAATTAGAGCAAAGATTTAGGGATTTAGGGGATGAGCAAAGAAGAAAGTTTGAATGAAGAAACTTATTGATTGAACGAATAACACTCCCAAGTGAGCATGATGTCCAACAAGGTGAGTAAACGCGAGAACAATGGATAAACTTCTTCTCTTTGAGTGAGCGTGAGCGAGAAGAACGGTTAGTGTGAGACATTCTTCTTCTCTACCAGTGACTGTGAGCGAGTGTGAGTGAGAAAGCTTTAGTTAGTGAGCATGAGACTTCGATGCTACCTTCTAGCCGTCTCCATGTGAGTCTGAGAATGAGTTAGGGTTCCAAGGGGAGAACCAACGAGGAGGCATGATTGGTGGAGGCTAGGGATCGAGAAAAGGGTAACACGAAAGAGGCATTTGGAGTAGAGGTTAGGGTTTCAGTGGAGGCTAAAGAAGAAGGGCTACATAAAAATGGCTTGATGAGAAGGAAGAACAAGAGCTCGTGAGGGAAGAAGAGGGGCTCGATGGCTCGATGAGAGGGAAGAAGAAGGAGTCGAGGAGAAATTTGGAGTATTGATTTTGTCTCTTACATTTTCCATTAGGTTTAATTTTTTAATTTTTTTTATTGTAAAATCCGTATATAATATGTATATATAAGCGAGAACCCACTTATATATAGATTTTATATACAAATTTATCTTTGGCAAAGCTCCCGCCAAAAGGCGCCAACATTACATACAAATTTTACATACGGAAAATTTGTATATAAACTTTTTTTCCATTATATACGGAAAAATCCGTATCTAACTTATTCGTATATAAAATTCATATGTAATGGGACCTTTATCTACGGATCAGAATCCGTATATAATAATCCGTATGTAAATGACATTTTTCTTATAGTGAAAGGAACTGAAGCGTGATAGGTCTACTACGTCGGTTAAGCTAGCAACCGAGGCATAAAGCATTGCCAACTCACCTGCTATCACTGGTATATGCTGACAAACTTCTTGAAAGTCACATATTGCCTTGGTTACACTCAGAACCGAGGCATAAATTGTGACACGTGCCCTTTGCAACCTCTACAAATAAGCTGCAATCAGAAACTACTCTGATGACAGGGATACTGCCTCGGTTATCTACAGAGCCGAAGCATAAAGAGTGTCTTTATCGCATCGTTTTGGCGCCAATCGAGGCATATAAGGTGAATATATTTTCAAAATTGCCATTATATTTTTTATTTTAAATTATTTTTTGATAGTTTAGGCATCAGGTGAGCTTATAACAGAGGCAGTATGGCTGTATTACCTCGGTTAAGCGTTGAACCGAGGTAGTATAGCTTTGTATAAACTAAAGTTGCCCTTGAGCATTGTTCATCTTCTTCTCGCGCAAACTCTCCCCTCTCATTGTTCTCACTCTCCAACCGTCCTCCATACAGCGCAGTCTCTATCGCCACCACTCCTTTGCTCCGTCGCCTCCACGCCGCCAGTGTTCTCACGCAAGGAGAAGTCTCGCATTGCCTCACACTGCCTCGTCGCCAGTCTTCTTGCCCAACCGCGTCGCTGCCTCGCCACCGGTCCCCACGGCCAAGTGCCCCACTCCCTTTATCATCTTCGTCGCTGGCTCAACCTCTGGGCGTCGTAGCCAGCATTGCTCCTTATACTCCACGCCATAGTGTACACTTGAAGCTTATCATACCTAAAAAAGGTATTCAACTTAGCTCTCAAAATAAAAACAAGTCAAGACGATGTCTCTGAAAGAACAAACTAAAAGACTTAAAAAAGATTAAAATATAAAAGAAAGCTTAAAACAAGCTAAACACCATCTGTCTAAGAAAAGACAAAAATGAAAGAAGTGTTTACTTGGCTAAACGATACCATGAGTTTAACCAATACTTTTTCCAAAGATGAAGTCTTTATAGAACACTTGGTATCTTTAGAAAAGAGCTTAATGTTTAAAAGCTACCTAACCGTATGAAATCAAAAAACACTTTGTTATTCTGAATAAGCATTTAATAACATTAAATACTCAATGCTCGAAGACAAGAAATATGTTATCTGATGAACTAATTGTACACCAAAATCCAATCCAATCAATAGTAGGTAAAAGGAAAGACGTTCACGAAATGACCTTCCTATAGAAAACAGTGACATAATACCTATGTCAAAACAAATCATCAATAAGTTAAACACCAACTAATAAATCTCTTAAAAACTAAACGATATCAACCAATCTCACAGAAACAAAAAGATTAGAAAACACATAATTCTGAACAAATGATTAAAACACTAAAGTAAAAAGAAATAAACATACTTGTTATACACGTCTTTATCCTGTGCAGGACAATTGCTACAAACGTTCATCATATAAGCACCAAAGTGAACATTGAGAAAAGGACAAAAAGAAGCGATCAGGTTATCAAAAGTTGTGCTAAAAAGATTAAAGACTACTTCTGACAAAAAGATCTTAAAAGCAATCTCATCTGACAAAGGACGTCATCCTATGACTGACACCTAAACCAATAGCCAGAAGAGAATAAATCTCAAGACAAGCTTCGTCAAAACGATCATATTGTCAAATCTCAAGACAAGCATCGTCACAACGACTATATCAACAAGGTGTATAAATAGAAAACTAGAAGAAAGAAGAAAAAGATGATGAAGAAGAGAGAAAATATAAAGATATAAAGATATCTCATCATCCATTAAGCAAAGAAATCACTTTGAGCTATTAAATCAAAATTCCTCAAATGAAGAGAAGAGCTCGAGAAAAGAAAAATACTTTTAAGCTTTATCAGAACATCCACTTGAAGAAAGAAGATAGAGTGAAAGAGTGAAACAAAGGAAAAGATCTCTCAAGCCTCATTGCAATAACTACTTATATTTAGAGAGAAGAGAGAAAAAGCAGAAGAAAAGCATTGCTCTAGTGCTTCACTACGTCATTTGCTTACTTATGTAAGATGAAAAAAAAAGAGTGATGAGAAAAACACATGTGAGTGTTTAGACTATTTTGTATTGTAATCACATCCTCTCTGTGAGAGTTATAGTCTCAACTACTTGTAAGCATTTGTTGATTGGAATTTTGAAGAGAATAAAAAACACTTACAACTGAACTCTTTCTGAGTTAAGGAAATCTAGGCGAGATCCTCTAGTACTAGGAGTGATGCAAATACTGAACTGAACTAGGGTAGCTGAAGGTTATTTGTTGATCAGGGATATCAAGGATGGTGAAGAATACTACACAACCAAGAGTAGGTGAAACTTAACTAGGCGGTAATGCCAGATTGCCTAGGGTACTAGGAGTGGTTCAAATACTAAAAGGAAATCTAGGCGCAATAGTCTAGTACCAAGAGTGGTTTGAATACTCAAAGGAAATCTAGTTGTGGTAGTCTAGTACTAGGAGTGCTGCAAATACTCAGGTAAATTCTAGGTGCGATAGTCTAGTACCAAGAGTGGTGCAAATACTCAAAGACCAGGAATGGTGCGAATACTCAACTTATCTAGGGTAAATGTAGGTTATTCGCTGATCAGGGATACCAAGAGTGGTGAATAATACTTCATAACCAGAAGTGGAGGAAACTAAACTAGATGTAGATTCTCAATTGCATTGGGAGTGTCTAGGGATACCAAGAGTGGTGAATAATACTACACAATCAGGAGTGACTTAAACTCAAATATATTTCATTAAATATCTAATGGAACCTTTAAGTTAACGTAGAGGAGAACTCGATGTAGCTTTAATTAAGTCTCATTTCAATCATATCTATCTTATGAATGTTTAATTTACTTGAACTCAAATTCCTTATTTACAACAATTTAAATCGTAATATAAAAATATATAATTGATTTGTAATTTGAATCTAAATTTAGTATGTATCATTAACTATTAAGATTTTAATTACCAAAAGAATTAATATTTTAACTATACTAATGTGAAGATTTTGAAATATTATATGTTAAAATTTCATATTGACAAACAATAGCAAATTTAGAATATATAATTTAATTTTGTAAGATTAAATTAGATTTAAAGTTTAAAAAATGAAAGATAAGTGATTATATATTAAACACATTTTTTAAATAATAAATGTATTTTTTTAATTGATTAAAAGTTTGTATGCTCTAAACTTTATTTATTAAATCTTTCATAATATTTGACAAATATTAGCTAACGCAACATAATATCTCAACACTAGTGCAGAATTGGGCGTAGACGTCAGACCATAAAATAACTAACGTAAATTATTGACCGGTGACATTTTTGTAAATAAGTAGGCATATAGACGTCTGTTAGGAGGAGTCCCGACGTCTATTATATTATAGACGTCGGGACCCCTCTTAACAGACGTCTTAATGCCTGATAGGTAGGTGAAAAGTCAGTAGATACGTTTAATCCCGCCACCCCGACGTCTATATTCGATTATAGACGTTGGTGCCCCTCCTAACTGACGTGTATATGTCTGACAGGTAGATGAAAAGTTATTTTTTTCCGCAGTACAAACGCCGGATCACCTGAGGAGCCAATGTCTAAATGGCCTGATGAAAAGTTGTTTTGGACGTCATATTAGTGAGGGCCCCAACGTCTAGGCCAGAATAGACGTCGGTTCACCTGGGGAGCCGACGTCTAGTTTGCTGTTAAATCAGACATCAAACCCGTTGTTACGAGCACTTCAACGTCTTCCTTCTCGTCTTTTCTCTCCGCGGCATTGCTTTTCCAAGTGCGTTTTTGTCTCTTTTGAACTGTTTAAACGTACTTTTATTCTGATTATATTAGTCTTTGGTTAATTATCTTTCATTTGAACCAATTAAAATGAGTTTTTGTTGTGTTTTGGTGTAGTTTTTCTCGTGTCTTTGGGTAGCGTTGTACCGCATATTCTCCCTTTGCTAGTTTCCTCGTAAGAAAAGCTTGCGTCTTTTGGATGTCTTATAGCGTTTCAACCCAAAACCGAACTTCGGTTTTTGCCTAGTTCTATTGTCACCGTTCGTTTTCATTGGCAGTTTTAATGGAACTAGGGAAGGACTCAGATTCGGTTTTCGATTGAAATGCCATAAGAGATCCAAAAGACGTAATCTTTTCTATGATGAAACTAGCAAAGGAAGAAGGTGCTACTACGCTACCCAAAGACACAGGCTGCAATAAACGTCGGTTAATGCAATGTCCGATGTCTATGGAGCCCTTTAGACATCGGAGTAATGTAACCGACGTCTATAAAGACGTTGGTTCTGGAGCTGACGTTAAAAAACCAAAATAACATACATTAAATGTCTTTTCTACACTAGTGGAAGGTGATAGGTTAACCTGAAGTAACAAGAAGAGATTCATGTTCTTAATGAAAAGATTAGTATATATATGTTCCACTGTGAAATTCATGTTCTTATTTTTATTTCACTAACTTAACTTAGGTATTATCCGGCACTAGTAGTGATGTAGGGTAACTGTCCATTCGAGCACTTACTAGCATGGCGGTTAGCAAAGAATCCTATACGTTTAAAAAGCTCATTAAATTCTGTGTACTTTTCTAGTCCTATAAATGAGCCTTATCTTAATGCTTTCAATCATCCAAAGTAAGAAGCAATATTCTTCAAACTAGACTCTTCTATACTGATAAAGGTTGGTTTTCTTCATATGGGTGCCAACTTATCAAACATGGAGAATGCTCATAAATCATCCAACACATCCTCCCACATTCTCACTTTCCATTCAACTGCTAAATGGAAGGCTCATTTTGATGCCTCCAAAGAAATTAACAAGTTGGTATGTATCTATAATCCTTGGTTTTAGTTTCTCTCTTTTTTATTATTCATCATTTTTTCTTACCATTTTCCTGAAGATGGTCATCGATTTCACTGCTACATGGTGTGGACCTTGCAAACAAATGGACCCAGTTATCCGAGACTTCGCTGCAAAGTACACCAACGTCGAATTTATCAAAATTGATGTCGATGAATTGATGGTATTCATATTTTTCTTTTCTTTCACTCTACGTATGTCTCTTGATATTAAGACTTTAGATAAACACCGTATACTTGCATGACACATTATTAACTTAATCTACGTCCCTTTATATCGATACATATATATTTCGATTATAAAATTAAAAATTGATAAATATTTTGATAATAATATAATAATCAATAAGATAATAAACAATAAATCTTATTAAAATAAGTTTAAAATTAAACTTTGATATTATATTAAGATTTAAATTTTAAATTTATCTAATTTTATAAAATAAATTTATAAAATAAAATTTGTATTCATTTATATATTATATAAATTTGTTTAGTTTATAATCAATCTCCAACACATATGTAATATTATTGATAATCTGAACATTAATTGATGTATGTTTTAATATGTAACAGGGGGTCTCTCAAGAATTCCAGGTGCAGGCGATGCCAACGTTCATATTGGTGAAGAAAGGCAAAGTTGTTGATAAGGTGGTAGGAGCTAAAAGGGAAGAGCTGCAAAAGCTTACAGAGAAGCATCTGAATGTGTGATTGATACAGCTGTCGCGGCCGATCAAATTTTACGTGCAATTAAAATGCAGTACAGTGCTAGGAATTGACTCCTAGGTCGTCTCACAAGGACCAATTTTTTAGGGTTCAGTTTCAGGTCAAAAGAAAACGAGGGGGGGGTTTTGATTGGTTGTTTTTGGTTGCGATTAAAACTTAAATAAAACTAGAAATTAAAAATGGTGAAGTAAAATTCAAAATAGTAAAAACCGAACGGTAAAAGACATCAAAATAAAATAAACGCGGGAACATTAAACATGCATAAAACATAAAACATTAAACGCAAAAATAAAAGAATCAGTAAAAACAAACCGTAAACATAAAACTAAAATGGTAAAACTGAAATTAAAACAGTAAAATGAAATTAAACAGTAAAAAAAAAAAAAAAAAACGAAATTGCTACAGTGAAAATGAAAATACAGTAACGTAAAATAGTAAAAATAAATCTGAAACAGAAAACTAAATAAAAAAAAACAAAAATTCAGAAAACAAAAATACAGTAAATAATAAATACAGAAAACAGTAGAAACAGAAAATAAATTACAGCAGTAATACTTACAGCAAAACAGTAAATATAGAAACAGAAAAACTACAGTACAGAAAAATACAGTACAGAAAACGAAAATACAGAAAATAAAAATACAGTAAAACAGCAAATACAGAAAACAGTAAAATTCAAATATGGAAACAGAATTAAAATGACAGCAGCAAAATACAATAAACAAAAATACAGAAAATTATTTCAACATATGATGTAAAATATTTTAAAGCAAAAGAAATGAAAGACAGTAAAACTTCTCAACTATTAACTGTGACCAATTCATCTACCAAAAGAAATTGAAAATGGCAAAAACTACCCCATGGCCGTGACACTCTATGAGTTTCCTAAAAGAAATTAAACGCTTGGTTCCTCTTGGCCGTGACCTCATTGGCAAACAAAGAAAAATTATCAACACAATTTGGATGCTTCTTCCTTCTTCACATAACTTTCTACTTCTACCATATTTTAATCACTCATGGTCCACTTTCAAAAGGAATTCTTGAAAACCATTCAGCAAGAAGGCTTACGTGACTTATTCTCCTACCTAGTCACTTCCATTCCAAAAGAGACAAAGAATTGCAAAAGCCGTGGGCCACTTCTCCATTATTCATCCAAATTGAAAATTGCTTGTCTTCTTCCTTCAGCATGCCCCATATTTCTTAAATAAAGAACTCATAATTCTCATCCAAAAAGAAGATGCTCCCTTCTACTCTAAACCAATTGCCGAGAAACTCTCTAAAAAATAAGAACCGTGCAACAATTAAAGGCCAAGACCCCACTTCTTTTTTTTCCTTCCCCTTTCTAATTTTTCTCAACACAATGAAATCCTTATTCATGAACACTCCCTGCACCAGACAGCAGCAACTCGGTGACACCCTTCCATCCAATCTCAATTCATACAAGACATCTCTTTGCTTCTACCCATGCACATCCAACACGTAACCTACCTATTCACCTTCTACACTCAACCATTTTGACTCCAATACAAACCAAAATGAATATTCTATTCTAATGCAAAGTTGATAGCTTGTTCACGGGTCCTAGGCCATTTCCTTCCAGCAGAATTCAATTAAAATGAAGTCCATTAAAATACTATAAAGTAATGCACATTAAATCAACTAGTCATTCCAATTTTTATGTGTGCTTTCTCGGTGCAGGTAAATGAAAAGAGAGCTCCACTTCCATTTTCTTCACAAGACCGCGACGCATAATGCCATCTAGATTCCACCTTCAATTTCTTTATTCATCACCACATGAGCTATACTTCTAAACAAACTTTTTTCTCATTTTTTTTATGCAAATGAATGTTCTTTTCAGCAAGCATGCCGTGACCACTCCTCTCACACAATATACTTTATTCAAGCACATCCAAAGACTTGACCCTTCCTAATACAATTAAACAAATATCATATCCCAACAATTATTGAACATGGCCGTGTAGTGACAGTTTCTGAACGAATAAAATAAGATGTACACATAAACTAAACAATCCAATACAATTCATGGTAGAAATGACATACATAAACACGTTATCAGCAAAAGGACAAAGCTACTTCAATCAAACTTTCCAAAGTATATAATAAGAAAATGATTCTTAGTTCAAGCATTAATAAACAAACCAAACCTATTCAAACTAAACCCCATTCCATTATGCAGACAGAGAATCCAAACCAGAGTTCTTGCTGGTGGTGGCAGCTAACGCATTTCTCCTTTCTTGCTCTCCAACCAACTTGTTTTTCTACAGAGAACTCCAGCCAAGAGTGTAGTATCCAGGATCTGTGTAACATCCACTGTCTCCCGAGAACAACGTCCAGAACTTCCAGCCCCTCCAAGAAAAACGTTCACAGTTAAAAGTTCAAAACCAAAAACTCTGTGTGTAACCGTGAGTCCCCCCTACAGCCAACTTCCTTCACTTCTTTAAATGCTCAAGACCATCTCCTTGCAAGTCTGGAGTGCAAAACGTCAAAATGTCAATCCCCTCTTCACACCTTTTCATGTGTTGTCTCCTCTTTTAGCTTGCATGCACTTGGATCTCCTTGTCCGTGAGTGTCTCTTTTCCGAAAATGTGGCCGGCATTGTGGTTTCTATATTAAAAAGTTTCTGTCCTCATTTGCACTACTTCTTCCAGCTGGGATTTACTTGGGTCAGTGAATTTGTTTTACCCGGATAAAAGCTTGTGTGTAGTGGGCAAAGCATAGAGATCCCAATCTTGCATCATGGAGTTACTCCTTTTTGTGCGTAAATTGCTCCCAAAGATCCAACTAAATGCCAAAATGAAACCTGAGTGGAGAATAATACTGTGAGTAATGGCCCTTTTGATTCCAGCATATGTGAGGTTTTGGTGTGTGTGCCAACGTGAGTTTTCCATGGGGCCATGTTATTATTTTCCAATCAATTTTGAGACAGCCGTGAATGTTCCACATGATACCAATTCCATTGTCCATTTTGCAGTTTCAACCGAGAGCTATTCAAGAGTGGTGAAGTATTGCTTCTGCCAGTGATGGAGCTTGGGTGTTACTTTGGTTGTGTGAAGGCCGTGAGCTTCTCTGGACGTGGCTGCCATGTGCTCTCTGCTGCCATGCATTTCCACGGTTTTGACTTACTTCAGCAAAAGAAAACAAAGCTGATGGCTCCTAATTTTAATTCCAACTTTGCTGATTGCCTTCATGGGCCCTAAGCCGTGTGCTTTTAATTGTGTAGCAATTATAGCAAGCTCTCTTCTCTTCTCTAATTGAAAAGTCAAAAGTTTATGTGTAGAGTGGAAAGCACCGAGAGTTAAAATCTGCACTTCTTTTCTATTATGTGGGCCGTGACATTTAGGCGGCATGTGTTGATGTGTTTGACAAAATGAACTTGACAAAATGAATTGTTATGGGTTGTGATGTGTTGTCCAGCAAAAGATGAATGGCCGTGACTTCTCCATGGCCCCTTGTCTTCCAGTTAAGGCCGTGTTGAATGATGCTTTTCCAAACCAAAATTATTTTGCTATGTGCAGCAAAATTGAATTGGCCGTGTACCTAGTGCCCCATTTTACCATTATGTTGACTTGGCAATGGTTGCAACACCGTGTAGAATGTGGCCCTGTAATAGTTCCAAATCAGATTTTTGCTTCTACAATTTCAAGAAGAATATTCCATCATTTACACGGAAACACACAGAATAAATAAATGCAGCGCAACTTCTTTTAAACACAGTGTAGAAGTGTTTTTCTAAATATCCAAATTTGTATTTCCAAAATTTTCCCTGTAATTACTAATGCAAATAATCAGCTCAGATAATTCAAATTAATTAAAATACGAATTTCCGATCGAATTAAGCACAATCAGAAAATACGGAGAAATACCGGACAATTAAGCACAATTCCCTGATTAAATTCAGTACAATAAACTAAGTGAAATTGATAAAATATTGACTCATCAAAATAGACCACACTTAGTCTTTTGCACTCCTGGGCAAAATCTAGACCGAAAAACAGGGAACTACTCAAATATCATGGAGGTGACACATACTTGACAGACAGACAACAAAGACTCCAAAACAGAAACACACTTTCACAATTCTCACAAAATCTGGACAGTAAAAGGTATAGGCAGAATTCCACATAGAATCAATGAAAACAAATACTCAAAGAATCATCCGAACAGTTCAGTACAAGGGAAACAGTTAATCAGTTTAAGAGATGAATTGACAACAACAGAGCCTCACAGATGTACACAATCAGTGTTTCTCTCAAGTGTTTAAGGTAAATCAATGTCACTCAATGAACTCAAGAAAGCAAACACAAATAGGCTTGGCAAGCCTCTAATATCAACACTCAAACAGATACGCATGTTCAAATCAAAAGGTCTTTTTATGGTCATAATGGGGTCAAGGACAAGGGAGGATATATCTGGATGAAAATCTATAAACCATAAGGGATAGATGAGCAATGGGGAACAAGTATAAACACATTCAAACTCACCTACAGCCTCTAATTCCATCCTCTAGTTAACTCCATTATTCACCGTTGTTCACAATTTTTTTTTGTTTTTCTGAATTTTTTTTTCATCATTTTTTTTTCTTCATCCTGTCTCTTTTCTTTACTCTGTTCAACACACAATTTCAAGAGACAAGATGCACCACATATTTACAAACAGAAACAAGATATGAAGAGAACTCACTAGCCAATTCATCTGAAATTCCCAGGAGACCACACTTATTCCCAAAACAATTCCAAAGCTACAAAATTCCCTAAGGTTCAGGTAATAATGGTTTTTCACTTAGGGCTAGTGTATGAGCTTCAAAACAAAGAAATGGGGAAAAACATAGGCTCAAAAGGGTATCAATGGATCAAAACAGGGTAGGCTTATCTGGCTTAGAGGCTCAACAACAAAATGCCTTTATCCCTTTCAAACATGCGTATTAGTCAAGAATCAATTCAAAGAGTGAAGCCAAGACATATGTGCAAGCAATCAAGGCATATATCACACAAAAGAAAGATCATCAAATGGCTCAAATCTCACACAGGTAATATGGTCACCATCAATTCAACTCTCAAATATCATGATTATCTCCCAAGCAAAGTAAAGCAAGGAATTCAACAGTTTAGAGTATCAATGAAGTGCAGGAAAACTGACAACCTAATCATAGTCCAGAATTTACGAAAATCATGCAAAACTGTACATAAGACACCACAAAATACACAAAAACGAAACATAAACAAAGAAACAACCTCCCCTAATAGACCACACTTAAACGACACAATGTCCTCAGTGTGTCACATTCAGCAGATCAAAACAATCAGAATAGTCATCAGATATCGACAAAGTGCAACAAAAGTGAGGAGGGAAGGAGAGAAGAAACTCCCTGAGTCAGGTGGGAGGGTAGGTGGGGTAGACCAAAGACGTCTCCTCCACCACTGCATCCAACAGAGAAGGATTGCTGAGGAAGGGCTTCAGTCTATGCCCGTTCACCTTGAAGCTTTTAGCTGCAGATGGACCCTGGATTTCTACTGCACCATAAGGATAAACATTAGTCACAACAAAGGGTCCAGTCCACTTTGATCTCAACTTACCACCCATGAGGCCGAGTCTAGAGTTATACAATAAAACCTGTTGGCCAACCTCGAAGTCCTTTCTAACAATGGAGTTATCATGGAACCTCTTGGTTCTTTCCTTGTAGAACTTCGAGTTCTCATAGGCTTCCAATCTGATTTCATCCAATTCATTTATTTGCAACTTCCTTTCCTCTCCAGCTTGGTCCATAGAGAAGTTGCATGTCTTCACAGCCCAATATGCCCGATGCTCAATTTCAACTGGTAGATGACATGCCTTTCCGAAGACAACCCTGTACGGAGACATCCCAATCGGTGCTTTGTATGCAGTCCTGTGGGCCCAAAGAGCATCGTCCAATCTACTACTCCAATCTTTCCTGTTGGGTTGGACAATCTTTTCCAAAATCCTCTTAATCTCCCTGTTGGAGATCTCAGCCTGCCCATTTGTTTGGGGGTGGTAAGGTGTAGAAACTCTGTGCGTCACCCCATATTTCTTGAGTAAAGCTTGCATGGATCTGTTGCAAAAATGGGTTCCCTGATCACTAACAATTGCTCTAGGCACTCCAAACCTGCAAAAGAGGTGAGATCTAACAAAATCCACAACAACCCGAGCATCATTAGTTCTGGTGGCTTTAGCTTCCACCCATTTTGAAACATAATCCACAGCAAGGAGAATATAGGAAAAACCAAAAGAAACAGGAAAAGGACCCATGAAATCTATACCCCAGACATCAAACACCTCACAGAATAGCATAGGCTGTTGAGGCATCTCTTGTCTCTGTGAAATTTGTCCTCCTGCTTTCTGACAAGGCTCACAAGTGCTACAAATCTTCTCCGCATCCTTGAAGATGGAAGGCCAATAGAACCCACAATCAAGCACCCTACGAGCTGTTCTTTGTATCCCCAGATGACCACCAGGTGAGGAGGCATGACAAAATTGCAGGACCGAGTCAATCTCATGGTCTGGAATGCATCTCCTAGTAACCTGGTCACTACACAACTTCCACAGATATGGGTCATCCCAAACATAATACTTAGCATCACTCTTAATTTTAGCAATCTGAGCACGTGATGCTAAGGGAGGAAAAACAGAAGCAACCAAATAATTTACAATGTGTGCAAACCAAGGGGTGGGGTGAGAGGAAGAAATCATCAACAAACTCTCATCAGGAAAGTCATCCTGGATGGGCAACACATCAACTTCATTCCCAGCTCTCTCAATTCGGCTGAGGTGGTCTGCAACCAAATTCTGTGCTCCACTCCGGTCTTTAATCTGCAAGTCAAACTCCTGGAGCAGTAGCATCCACCTGATCAATCTAGGCTTTGACTCAGCCTTTTTCAACAAAAACTTAAGAGCTGCATGGTCAGTATACACAATAACAGGTGATCCAAGCAAATATGACCTAAACTTATCAAGGGCAAAAACAATTGCCAACAACTCTTTTTCAGTGGTGGTATAGTTTGCTTGGGCAGCATCCAAAGTGCGTGAAGCATAGTAAATCACTCTCGGCAGCTTGTCAATTTTCTGTGTCAAGACAGCCCCCAATGCATAATTAGATGCATCACACATGAGCTCAAATGGGGCTGTCCAATCCGGTGCCTGAATGATAGGGGTGGTGGTCAAAGCTTCCTTCAGGCAATCAAAAGCCTGCTTGCATCTGTCATCACAAACAAAGTCAACATCCTTCTGCAGCAGTCTGGACACGGGAAGTGCCTTCTTGCTGAAATCTTTGATGAAGCGCCTGTAGAAACCTGCATGTCCGAGGAAAGATCGCACCTCTCGCACGCAAGAGGGGTAAGGCAACTGCGAAATCACAGATATCTTAGCAGGATCTACCTCTATTCCCTTTTCAGAAATGATATGCCCTAAAACCAAACCTTGTTCAACCATAAAGTGACATTTCTCAAAATTGAGAACAAGGTTTGTTTCTATGCATCTTTTCAAGACTTTTTCCAAACTGTCTAAACATACATCAAAAGAAGATCCATACACAGTAAAATCATCCATAAACACCTCTATACAACTCTCAAGAAAGTCACTAAAAATGCTAAGCATGCACCGTTGAAAGGTACCAGGAGCGTTGCATAGACCAAAGGGCATCCTCCGATAGGCAAAAGTGCCAAAGGGGCAGGTGAATGTGGTTTTCTCTTGATCCTCAGGAGCAATATTGATCTGAAAATATCCAGAAAAACCATCAAGAAAACAATAATGAGATTTACCTGCCAGGCGCTCCAGCATCTGATCAATGAATGGCAAGGGAAAATGATCTTTCCTGGTTGCTTGGTTGAGCCTCCTATAGTCAATGCAGACTCTCCAGCTGTTCTGCACTCTAGTTGGGATAAGCTCATCCCTCTCATTCTTCACCACAGTGAGGCCAGTTTTCTTGGGTACGACATGGATGGGGCTCACCCACTGACTGTCTGAAATAGGATAGATGATTCCTGCTTGCAAAAGCTTGGTCACCTCCTTCTTGATGACTTCCATGATCACGGGGTTTTGCCTTCTTTGTGGCTGTCTCACTGGCTTTGCCCCTTCTTCCAAAAGAATTCTATGCATGCATGTGGATGGACTAATACCAGGTATGTCAGCCAAACTCCAACCAATGGCCTTCTTGTTGTTCCTCAGTATACCAAGCAACTTCTCCTCTTGAACAGAATCAAGGGAGGTAGAAATGATCACCGGTTTCTTTTCATCATCCTCCAAGTACACGTACTTGAGGTTATCTGGTAGCTGTTTCAGCTCAAGAGTGGGTGCCTGCAAGTCAGATTCAAGTGTACTTCCTGCAACGTGGTTAATGCATTCTGACTCTAAAGAATTCACAGGTAAAGGCAGAACATTCATCTCATCACAATCCAAATCAATGTCCATATCAGATATGTCAACAACATCATCATCAATATCATGCATAGCATCAATATCCTGGACATCACAATCTTCATCAAAATCCACAGCATTATCAACATCATTATCAAATCCTGATTCGAATCCAGATTCAATGCATGAATACAAAGAAGATAGAAAAGAATGCTTCTTCTCATGCACAGAATGAAAGTCGTCAACGACAAATTCATCAATTATGTCTTCCAATCCATCGATCCTAAACAGAGAATGGTCCTCAGCTGGAAATTTCATTGCATCAAGGATATTAAAATGAACAACAATATCAGCAAATTCCATAGACAAAGTTCCAGCATACACATCAATCTTAGTTCGGGCAGTTTTCAAGAATGGCCTGCCTAAAATAATGGGAGCGGATCCATGAGAGAATCCCTCCTCCATTTCCAAAACATAAAAATCAGCAGGAAAAATCAATTCACCAACCCTTACCAAGACATCTTCTATGAAACCTGTTGGGTGAGTAACACTCCTATTAGCCAACTGAATGACCACACCCGTGGGTTGCAAAGGACCAAGAGATAAAGATTCATATATAGACAAAGGCATGACATTAACAGAAGCACCCAAATCAAGCATGGCATTCTCAAATTTATTATTTCCAATCACACAAGGAATGCAAAATATACCTGGATCTTTGCACTTTTCAGGAATGTGCGGGACCGACTTACCAATAAGTGCAGATACATTTCTTCCCATGCTAATCCTTTCATTTCCCTTCATCTTCCTCTTGTGTGTGCACAACTCCTTCAAGAATTTTGCATACTTTGGTATCTGCTTTATGGCATCAAGTAGAGGTATGTTCACCTCCACCTTCCTGAAGGTCTCCAGAATTTCTTTATCTACCTCTTCCATCTTTTTGCTAGGAAGTGCTCGTGAAGGGAATGGAAGAGGGATAGGTCGGTCAATCAATGGAGATGGTGTGGCAGCAGTAGTGGTGGTTAAGGGAGGAGATCCTCCTGAAGAAGAACCACCGACTGGAGAAGAAGATTCACCTGCCTCAAATGTCCTGCTTGGACCAGCTTGGTCCTCCTTTTTGTGAGAAGTAGCAGGCACGGGTGTCGGTATAGAGGCGGGCTCTGAAGGTACAACAATCTGCTTCCCTGATCTGAGGGTTATGGCACTCACATTTCTTGGATTCTGCACAGTCTGCGATGGTAACTTACTAGAATTTTGAGACTGCGCCTGGTTTATCTGAGTGGCCATCTGACCTATCTGGTTAGTGAGGCTCTGTATGGACGCTCTAGTCTCCTGCTGAAATTGCATGTTGTCTTTCTGAAACTGCATGTTATCTTTCTGAAACTGCAAGTTTTGCACAGTCATCTGTCTCACTAACTCTTCCAATGAAGGTTCAGACGAAGTGGAAGGTTGGGCAGCTGGTTGGGCAGGTGCCTCTTGATGTTGCTGTTGTTGTTGCCTTTGGTGTTGTTGCATGGGTGGAGGCACATATCTGTTAGGTGTTCCAGCATTCTGAAAAGGTGGTGCCTGCTGCTGTTGCTGTGGCGCATTGTTCCATCTAAGATTGGGGTGATTCCTCCACCCTGGGTTGTACCTGTTGCTGGACAAGTCATGATTTTGCTGTTGTGGCTGCCTGTTGTTGTAGATGTTTGTAGTATAAGCCTGAGGCACATCAGAGGCAGCAGGATGTTGCAAAGAAGGACATGCATCTGTGTAGTGGTCACTGGAAGGACAAATAGCACATAGTCGTGCAACAGATGCAGATTGAGATGTCGATCTCTGGTTGGTAGTCAACTGTGTCACCATCTTCGCAAGAGAGTTAATCTGGCCTTCTAACTTGCTTTCAACAGCTGATAAAGACTGGGCAATATCTTGTACGCCCTTCACCACAATGGCATCATTCCTGTTGCTAAACTGCTGGGAGTTGGAGGCCATCTTCTCAATCAATGGTCTGGCCTCAGCAGGTGTGATGTCTCCAAGAGCTCCACCACAGGCAGCATCGATCATACCTCGATCCATGTTGTTCAAACCCTCGTAGAAATACTGAATAAGGAGTTGTTCAGGTATCTGATGGTGGGGGCAGCTAGCACAAAGTGTCTTGAATCTCTCCCAATATTCGTACAGGTTCTCTCCACTAAGCTGTCTAATCCCAGTTATGTCTTTCCTGATAGCTGTAGTCCGGGATGCTGGGAAAAATTTCTCCAAGAACAGCCTCTTCAGATCATCCCAGCTAGCAATGGATCTCGGCGCTAAACTATACAACCAATCCTTAGCAACATTTTCCAATGAATGAGGGAATGCCTTCAAGAAGACGTGCTCTTCAGGAACATTGTGCGGTTTCATACTGGAACAAACAACCAGGAATTCCTTCAAATGCTTATGTGGACTCGCACCTGCAAGACCATGAAACTTGGGCAACAAATGGATCAGTCAAGTCTTGAGAACATACGGAACGTCCTCATCAGGATATTGGATGCACAAGCTTTCAATATCGAAATCAGGTGCAGCCATCTCCCTAAAAGTCCTCTCGCGAGGTGGAGGTTGTGCCATATTGTTCTCAGTGTGAAAAACAACAGAATCAGAATCAAGTACAGATGCAGTAGATGCAGTATGCACAGAGTACTCAACAGTAGGATGCACAATATCTAATGGAACAGGTTCAAAAACAGACTCTAAAGACAAATTCCTAGAATGCCTAATTAAGCTATGAAAAGTCCTATCAATCTCAGGATCAAAGGGTGGTATGAATCCAGGATTTCCTCTAGTCATGCACTAAATCACGACACCCTGTAATCATGAAACAATAGCACAGAAAATTCAAACCACAGAAATAAACACAAGGTAGCAAAACAACACTATCACAAACACATACACAAATCACACAACACAGACACAAGACTCAAAACTGAACCGTTGGTCCCCGGCAACGGCGCCAAAATTTGATACAGCTGTCGCGGCCGATCAAATTTTACGTGCAATTAAAATGCAGTACAGTGCTAGGAATTGACTCCTAGGTCGTCTCACAAGGACCAATTTTTTAGGGTTCAGTTTCAGGTCAAAAGAAAACGAGGGGGGGTTTTGATTGGTTGTTTTTGGTTGCGATTAAAACTTAAATAAAACTAGAAATTAAAAATGGTGAAGTAAAATTCAAAATAGTAAAAACCGAACGGTAAAAGACATCAAAATAAAATAAACGCGGGAACATTAAACATGCATAAAACATAAAACATTAAACGCAAAAATAAAAGAATCAGTAAAAACAAACCGTAAACATAAAACTAAAATGGTAAAACTGAAATTAAAACAGTAAAATGAAATTAAACACTAAAAAAAAAAAAACGAAATTGCTACAGTGAAAATGAAAATACAGTAACGTAAAATAGTAAAAATAAATCTGAAACAGAAAACTAAATAAAAAAAAAACAAAAATTCAGAAAACAAAAATACAGTAAATAATAAATACAGAAAACAGTAGAAACAGAAAATAAATTACAGCAGTAATACTTACAGCAAAACAGTAAATATAGAAACAGAAAAACTACAGTACAGAAAAATACAGTACAGAAAACGAAAATACAGAAAATAAAAATACAGTAAAACAGCAAATACAGAAAACAGTAAAATTCAAATATGGAAACAGAATTAAAATGACAGCAGCAAAATACAATAAACAAAAATACAGAAAATTATTTCAACATATGATGTAAAATATTTTAAAGCAAAAGAAATGAAAGACAGTAAAACTTCTCAACTATTAACTGTGACCAATTCATCTACCAAAAGAAATTGAAAATGGCAAAAACTACCCCATGGCCGTGACACTCTATGAGTTTCCTAAAAGAAATTAAACGCTTGGTTCCTCTTGGCCGTGACCTCATTGGCAAACAAAGAAAAATTATCAACACAATTTGGATGCTTCTTCCTTCTTCACATAACTTTCTACTTCTACCATATTTTAATCACTCATGGTCCACTTTCAAAAGGAATTCTTGAAAACCATTCAGCAAGAAGGCTTACGTGACTTATTCTCCTACCTAGTCACTTCCATTCCAAAAGAGACAAAGAATTGCAAAAGCCGTGGGCCACTTCTCCATTATTCATCCAAATTGAAAATTGCTTGTCTTCTTCCTTCAGCATGCCCCATATTTCTTAAATAAAGAACTCATAATTCTCATCCAAAAAGAAGATGCTCCCTTCTACTCCAAACCAATTGCCGAGAAACTCTCTAAAAAATAAGAACCGTGCAACAATTAAAGGCCAAGACCCCACTTCTTTTTTTTCCTTCCCCTTTCTAATTTTTCTCAACACAATGAAATCCTTATTCATGAACACTCCCTGCACCAGACAGCAGCAACTCGGTGACACCCTTCCATCCAATCTCAATTCATACAAGACATCTCTTTGCTTCTACCCATGCACATCCAACACGTAACCTACCTATTCACCTTCTACACTCAACCATTTTGACTCCAATACAAACCAAAATGAATATTCTATTCTAATGCAAAGTTGATAGCTTGTTCACGGGTCCTAGGCCATTTCCTTCCAGCAGAATTCAATTAAAATGAAGTCCATTAAAATACTATAAAGTAATGCACATTAAATCAACTAGTCATTCCAATTTTTATGTGTGCTTTCTCGGTGCAGGTAAATGAAAAGAGAGCTCCACTTCCATTTTCTTCACAAGACCGCGACGCATAATGCCATCTAGATTCCACCTTCAATTTCTTTATTCATCACCACATGAGCTATACTTCTAAACAAACCTTTTTCTCATTTTTTTTATGCAAATGAATGTTCTTTTCAGCAAGCATGCCGTGACCACTCCTCTCACACAATATACTTTATTCAAGCACATCCAAAGACTTGACCCTTCCTAATACAATTAAACAAATATCATATCCCAACAATTATTGAACATGGCCGTGTAGTGACAGTTTCTGAACGAATAAAATAAGATGTACACATAAACTAAACAATCCAATACAATTCATGGTAGAAATGACATACATAAACACGTTATCAGCAAAAGGACAAAGCTACTTCAATCAAACTTTCCAAAGTATATAATAAGAAAATGATTCTTAGTTCAAGCATTAATAAACAAACCAAACCTATTCAAACTAAACCCCATTCCATTATGCAGACAGAGAATCCAAACCAGAGTTCTTGCTGGTGGTGGCAGCTAACGCATTTCTCCTTTCTTGCTCTCCAACCAACTTGTTTTTCTACAGAGAACTCCAGCCAAGAGTGTAGTATCCAGGATCTGTGTAACATCCACTGTCTCCCGAGAACAACGTCCAGAACTTCCAGCCCCTCCAAGAAAAACGTTCACAGTTAAAAGTTCAAAACCAAAAACTCTGTGTGTAACCGTGAGTCCCCCCTACAGCCAACTTCCTTCACTTCTTTAAATGCTCAAGACCATCTCCTTGCAAGTCTGGAGTGCAAAACGTCAAAATGTCAATCCCCTCTTCACACCTTTTCATGTGTTGTCTCCTCTTTTAGCTTGCATGCACTTGGATCTCCTTGTCCGTGAGTGTCTCTTTTCCGAAAATGTGGCCGGCATTGTGGTTTCTATATTAAAAAGTTTCTGTCCTCATTTGCACTACTTCTTCCAGCTGGGATTTACTTGGGTCAGTGAATTTGTTTTACCCGGATAAAAGCTTGTGTGTAGTGGGCAAAGCATAGAGATCCCAATCTTGCATCATGGAGTTACTCCTTTTTGTGCGTAAATTGCTCCCAAAGATCCAACTAAATGCCAAAATGAAACCTGAGTGGAGAATAATACTGTGAGTAATGGCCCTTTTGATTCCAGCATATGTGAGGTTTTGGTGTGTGTGCCAACGTGAGTTTTCCATGGGGCCATGTTATTATTTTCCAATCAATTTTGAGACAGCCGTGAATGTTCCACATGATACCAATTCCATTGTCCATTTTGCAGTTTCAACCGAGAGCTATTCAAGAGTGGTGAAGTATTGCTTCTGCCAGTGATGGAGCTTGGGTGTTACTTTGGTTGTGTGAAGGCCGTGAGCTTCTCTGGACGTGGCTGCCATGTGCTCTCTGCTGCCATGCATTTCCACGGTTTTGACTTACTTCAGCAAAAGAAAACAAAGCTGATGGCTCCTAATTTTAATTCCAACTTTGCTGATTGCCTTCATGGGCCCTAAGCCGTGTGCTTTTAATTGTGTAGCAATTATAGCAAGCTCTCTTCTCTTCTCTAATTGAAAAGTCAAAAGTTTATGTGTAGAGTGGAAAGCACCGAGAGTTAAAATCTGCACTTCTTTTCTATTATGTGGGCCGTGACATTTAGGTGGCATGTGTTGATGTGTTTGACAAAATGAACTTGACAAAATGAATTGTTATGGGTTGTGATGTGTTGTCCAGCAAAAGATGAATGGCCGTGACTTCTCCATGGCCCCTTGTCTTCCAGTTAAGGCCGTGTTGAATGATGCTTTTCCAAACCAAAATTATTTTGCTATGTGCAGCAAAATTGAATTGGCCGTGTACCTAGTGCCCCATTTTACCATTATGTTGACTTGGCAATGGTTGCAACACCGTGTAGAATGTGGCCCTGTAATAGTTCCAAATCAGATTTTTTCTTCTACAATTTCAAGAAGAATATTCCATCATTTACACGGAAACACACAGAATAAATAAATGCAGCGCAGCTTCTTTTAAACACAGTGTAGAAGTGTTTTTCTAAATATCCAAATTTGTATTTCCAAAATTTTCCCTGTAATTACTAATGCAAATAATCAGCTCAGATAATTCAAATTAATTAAAATACGAATTTCCGATCGAATTAAGCACAATCAGAAAATACGGAGAAATACCGGACAATTAAGCACAATTCCCTGATTAAATTCAGTACAATAAACTAAGTGAAATTGATAAAATATTGACTCATCAGTGATATCTTTCATGGCTATTGACCTGTAAAGAGGAATAAAGACAAATTCTTCAATATCAAATGCCATACCCCATTATCATGTTGATGAGTGCTTATAGCATTTATATATGTGTGATCCTTTTAGTGTTTGATCAGAAATCTTTTTAAGTCTGAAATAATTTATGTAACCAAAATGCGGAAAATTTGTCTTTGGGGTTTTGAGAGACTTTAATGGCACACCAGCCTAGGTTGATTTCAAAATTATTCTACAAGTTGCCGTTTACATAGTTGAAATGCTTCGTTTTTTTTCTTTCCGAACAATTTTTAAGTATCAAGTTTTTTCAAAATTTTATTGTTTAACTCCTTTAAAAGATTGTTACATTATTAATACTAACGTTTTGCATCAACAAAAATACACCAAAGTCATATTAACTCAACGACAAAAACAATAATTAAAAAAATATATAAAGAAAAAATGAAAATAATTATATAAAATAAGTAGAACTTATATATATTTACTGATAAAAAAGAATATGTATCTATTATATAATGAATAGAACTGACAAATTGGTCTGTGCGCTCCAATCCGATGGAATACCTAAATATTTTATGGTAATCCAACACTAATGTTTTGTAGTCGTTTTTTTCTATACTTTTCACATCCTTGTTTGAGATCAACGAATCATTCTAACTCATTTTAAAAATGAAAAAATAAAATGCAAAATAATTTAAGCATATTAATAAAGACATATTTTTACTTTATATAAGTGATATGATATATAAATTATAATATTATGTTGTAATTAAATAATTTTCAAATACTTTGATTTTTAAGAGTTAATTTTAGTAAATTGGTGTTCACAAATGTAGAGTTAACTGCATATTTAATTATATTAAGCATTTAGTAGTTTTGTAATAACTTCCCAATCTAGCAATAACATCAATTTTTAGTTAGAGATGACAATCAACTCAAGATTCACATTCCCTCTGTATTTGGTATGAGTCAATTTGGTTATATTTGAATTCAATCCGATTTGGCTTAACTTTTTTTTAATCAATTCGATTCAACTTGAATTTAAGTTGATTGGTTCAATCTAGACTTAAACTTATTCATATAGACTTGAGTCTGGTTCATTATACTTGAGTTTTCGCTCATCTCTCCTAAACCTCGATTAGAATTGACTTGAGTCAAGTTGAACTTGAACAAACTCAATTTAATTTGGGATTGGGCTAATTTAGATCAATTTGAGTTAGAGGACTCGACTTAACTTGGATCTAGACTAACTCGACTTGAATTGAGCTTGTGTCAATTCGACTCAATCTTTAAAATGGGTAAACTTGGTTCAACTTGTGCCTTAGGCCAACTTCAATTTCCTTTGATAATTACTAACGAAAATAAAATTATGTTAGTAAATGTTACCAACTGCATTATTATTAAGAGATTTCAAACTATTAGAAATCCGTTGAAAAAAGTCGTTATCGACAAATTTTACGTGTTTTTGACGAATTTTGAGTGTTGGTAATACCTGCTTTTCTTCTAGTGAAAGAAGGGAATGTCCCACCAGAGCACCACCAAGGCCATCACAGCATAAGGCCCACCAGCAACAACACACCAATGACGAGACACCAATACTCTCTCAACTTAATCCTACAATGAGGTGCAAGAGCGTGAGAGAAAGAAGGGAATGTGCGAGCACCACCAATGCACGAGAGTGAATACCCACGACTCATCAGTAAAGAGTCACCACAACAGGATATGAAGAAGAGAATGCATGAGCACCACCACAACATGAAAGCAAACAATGAATGTGATGAGTCACCAACAGTTAACGATAACGAACTGTCAACAAGAGAGCAAGAGGAAGAAGGGGAAAACATGAGAGTAGGGGAAAAAGTGAAACTGTGGTAGAAGGAATAGTTGTGAAATTTTACTTTTTTTCGATTATAGTAATCAATTAATATAGAAAATCTTCTCCATCACTTTTATATTTGTTTTAGGTCTAACTTGTATAAGAAAATTTTGTAATTTATTACAGTTTTATTATCACACAATTTTCTACATCGGTTATTGGTCCAATTAGTATAAAAAAAATTTGCAATTTATTATAGTTTTAACACTACTTTATTTTCTATATCGGATCTAACTAAGAAAATTAGAAGAAATTATCACTCCACTTTTTATACATAATAAATTTTAAATAATATAAAAAGATGATATGAAAGATTTTTCTACACTAATCCTTCCTTCTTATCATTGTTTAATATTTATTGTTGACAAAATCACTGTAGATGCATTCACTCTAAAAAACAAATAAGAAACAACTGATCTTTTATAGAAGACTTTTGATTATACACATAAGATTCGTCACCTTATATCAGTACGACTTGTAGAATTATATATATATATATATATATAGGATGTGAATTTTTCATATTAAGAACACCATAGTATGTGTCCCTTAGTATTGTTTAATATTTTCTTTATCAAATAAATGGTTTTACTTTTTTTATAATATTAAGAATCAAGAATGATAATTTTAAAAGGATAAAAAGAAATTATGAAAACCAAATTAAAGTTCAGCCATCTTTATAAAACTATATAGACATATTTAGAAGTTTAAAAAATTCCATGTCTTCTATCAATTAGAAAGAGTTTGAAAACACTTATATAACTAGAAATAACTTTTCCCTTCGAATCAATTTTATTGAATTGAGTAAGTGCTGTTGTAACACCTTCAAATGCTCTAGTCAATCCAAAACTTTCTTGCTAATCTAGAATTCTTGCTTTCACATCAAGCACACCTTCTATATTATCATTTTTGGTTTTTTCGTTTCATAAGATTCCTCAGTTTCATAGGAAGCATTGAACATATTTTGGAACCAAATACATTTCCAGATTTGGCTGCATCAGCAATGCACCGCAGAAAACAAAGATCAGAGAATATTAATTTTTTTAGCAAATGGTTGACATTTATTATTATTCTTTTCTACTTTTAATCTTGAGAATTTTTGTACATCCAGGAATGTTTAGCCTTCTACTTTTTGAATAAACTTACTGAAAACTTTCATAGCCAAACTTTGGTTCTTGAGAATGATATGTGCCTAACATTAATTCTTCCGCTTACATTTTGTCAACAAAGTTTCACACTAAATTACATGAATGAGGAAGAAAAAAAGTCAGTAATTATTAAAAAAATAGGAGTTGATCACCATCATAATTCAATAACTGTTGAGTGTAAGGAGATTTGAATAACTATGTCTCACTAAAGAATTTGTAATTTCATCTTTGTAAAAGTTAAGTAAAAAAGTTTAAATTTTATTCTTATAAAAGTTACATGAGATTGTTTGCAATTGTTTCATGAAAAAAATTACATATAGTAATAAAACGTTTTCAGTGAGTATTTATGTGACTACTCTAACTCATTAAATCTTTAGGATACATAAGAAACTTGATGATTATGTAAGAGAGTTTATAATTTTATTCTTATAAAAGTTAAAGTTACACGAGGGGACTCATAATGTATAAAAGTTGAATGATAGTGTGCAGACAAAAATGCCAAATATATGATTTTCTATTGGTGATTCTCATTGTTACGTTATAAGATGAAGTCCTCCGTTTTGAAGGCATATATGAAAATTACTTTGATCCAAAAGAAGAAATTTGACACGAATGACAAATACAACTATCTTTCAATCAGAATAAAACACGTATCATTCATAACCTTTGGCACAACCAATTTTGTACTGAATATCATGTCATCCTAAATCAATACTATATACTATCGTCTCTCTCTCTCTCTTGTTATTGATATCATATCATACTTTGTAGAATAATTATGATTAGTACAATTTATTCATTTGGCAACAACTTCTTGTCATGCGAACGACTATTTAACGAACGTTAATATTGAATGGTGCTAGCGCCAGCTACTGATTCTAGCACTTATGCTCTCGAATTTCTTTCTCTAACTAGCTCCAATGGTCCATTTTATCACCCCACTAGAAAGAATATGATTCATTTCTAAAGAAATACACATTCCTACTTCATCATAAATCCCTCTATATATATTCCAAGTTTCAAACCATTTTTCCATCAACCAAACCAATTAAGAAACCTCAGACTCCTACCTTCTTATACATCATGCCACCCACCATTTATAACTTTAAGTCTTTTAGGTCTTCTGGGTCGTTCAATTATTCAACACCAAAAAGAGACTCCGATTCCAATATCCTTACTTTCCACTCAACGGATAAATGGAATGCTCATTTTAAAGCTGTCAAAGAAACTAACAAGCTGGTATGTTTGTGTTTATGCTCTTTAAATCATCTAAAATCAATTATCTTAGTTTTTTAGCATCAAATTCAAACTCAAAAGCTTTCTTTCTCTCCCTTTTACTTTTACTACCAATCTAACTTTATATCACATAATCAACTGATAAAGCTGATTTTCCTAATTGTCTGTTTTTGGTGTAGATGGTACTTGATTTCACAGCTACATGGTGTGGCCCTTGCAAACTCATGGACCCAATTCTCCAAGAGTTTGCTGCAAAATACACAGATGCTGAGTTCATCAAGATTGATGTGGAGGAGTTAAACGTGTGCCACTCATTCATTCATTCCCCCTTTACTTTATATAATATCTAAATGTTATTCTTTTTGAGACAATTGATTTTCACCACTTGAGAACTGATTTATATTCATGGTATGAATGATAACAGGAAGTGTCTCAAGCACTCCAGGTTTACCAATTGCCAACATTCATACTCGTTAAGAAAGGGAAAGTTGCTGATAGAGTGGTGGGGGTGAAGAAGGAGGAGCTGAAAAGGTCGATTGAAAATCATAGAAAATAATAATGAATCACTATGCACTGTAATAAAATCAGAAAGGCTCAACAGCAGCACATTCTGCCATGACCGTTTCGAGGAAAAGACAAACTATCAACAACTGAGTTTGAAATAAGCTGGTTTCATCAGAAGCTATTTATTCTTTTACCATTACAAGTGTTCAATGTACTATGTTGCATGTCGTTGCCTATATTTAACAAACAAGGGCATCTATTAGCATATATCAATATCATCCCCCTCTTTTGGATTATTTGACTCTCCTCATCAAAATCCTCCAGCACTAACATTTTATTGTTCGACAACTAATATAGTTCTCTCTCACAAGGAAAAAAAAAAACAGAGAAAATGATACTCTAATTGTCACCTTAAGAAAGGGTTCTACAATATAGAAGGCAAAATTTGAAAGAGAAATGAAGGGCCAAAATGAATGGACATTGATATACGAAAGATTCTAACTAAAATACAGAAATATCCTTAGAAAAGTCAATTTCAAACTAATCGTATCATAATAAAGAAGACAACTGTATTTGACTGAAACCAACCAATGCACAAATTCCTATAGTTCATTTCTTTCCCTTGTTTATAGAACAGCAGGGTGAAAATACCTCAAAATTATAAAAACATGGATATACACTTGTTTCCAAAGCTACATATATGATATCAAATAGCAACTATACTTGGTTTATTTGTCATATGCACATATTTCCTTTAGATTGGTGGAGTTACATAAGAATTTACAGTGTAGTTATTTCTTTCTTGTTAAAGGATAGTTACAGCCATTAGTCTTAAAATATTTGTTTAGTAATCAACATCACTAAGAAGAATCCTTCTTATATCACTCTTTTGTTGTGTGGACAGCCTTGATGGAAACATAACATCAAACTTGATTCTGAGGTTTCCTTTCTTGCCAGGTTCCTTTGAGATTGGCATACCTTCATTTGGGACCACTAGCTCAAACCCTGGTCTCACAATATCAGTCACTTGGATTGTGAGATCTCTTCCATCCAAAGTAGTCAAGTTAAAAGTTTTTCCTATGAGAGCCTCTACAAGTAATATCTTCTGGATCACTACAAGATCATTTCCATCCCTCTTGAAAATATCATGAGGTCTCTCATCCAACACAAAAATCAGGTCAGTTGCAGCTCCTCCTGGATCTTGGTTGCCTTTCCCAGGAAAAGTGATTTTTGTACCCTTCTTCCAACCAGGTTTAATATCTATCTTCAAGATTTCTTCTACAGACTTTGGCACTCTGCCAAAACAAAAGAAGAGGGCTCCTAATGAAATTGAAGTGAGGAAGAACACAGGAGATAGAATGCTTCAAATTATATGTTGGTAAAAATTTGATGCAAATAGCCAACTTCAACAGTAAATAAGTCTGATTTATTGAAACAAACCAATTAAAATTATCTTACAATGCATAATTTTTTTCTTTTTTATGCAGATTAGCATCTGGACCACCACATACCAGCCAACATATACGCAACATGTGACTATGATATTCAATTTACTAGAAAAAGTCAACAAAATTGGATTCAATGTTACTTGCTAACATGTGAGAACATGATGGTCTTATACTAAGTAACGAGTTATCAGGGTGAAAACGCAATTCCCCAAAACAAATAAAATCCACCTTCTTTTTCTTCACTTTTGGGCACAGGATACATACTGCACACACGTGCACGATCAAACCAAATAAGCATAACGCCAAAATAAAAAACATACCAAGACGACAGCAAGTGCAGAATCCAAACATAATAATGGAAAAAACAACAATAATAACGAAAACAAAACAAAAGGACACAGTCAAGGAATTACCACGGGTCATACCAACTACTCTGTAAACTATCCAAGCTTTATGGGCTACAAAACACCACATATTTGCCTCATAACACAATTACATATTAGCAGCAAAATTTCATTTGTTTAACACAAAGCAATCTATTTTCTATTTTATTGATATTTCAAATTCAAATTCTTGGTGTTGTTGTCAACACAGAAGGCTTGGTTACCATCAATTCTAGTTAAAAACAAAACAAAAACGCAAGAAACTGCATGTAAGTAATGTCCTCTAAATTACCTTCCAGTACTCTAATTCAGGTAAAGTAAAAACAAATCATGGATCATAATTCTATCACAGGAACCACAGATCTCTACTTGCAATGAACAAGCAACAGCACGAAAGAGAATGCAAGGGAGACAGTTGGTGAATTACCCGAATTCATCAGGAACAGTCCTTGAGACCTTCAACTTCTTTTTGCAACCCTTGTAAAGCTCCAGAAGGGTACAAGTCAAGCTGCTTTCAACCACCCCTGCCTCCTTCATAATCCCATACCCTTGTTCTTTGCTGAAGTGTTGAGAGTTAAGGGGATAGTGACCATAAAGATCGTAGATCTGGCGCTTCTTGGGGTCACTGAGCACATTGTAGGCCTCAGCAACCTGCTTGAACTTGGCTTCAGACTCTTCCTTCCTAAGAGGGTCTTCAAGATTCTTATCAGGGTGCCATTTCATGGCCAAACTCCTATAAGCCCTCTTCACCTCTTCATCAGTGGCATCCCGTTTCACCTTCAGTATCTTGTAGTAGTCACCAGCACCCATGTCAACCCAACACAAACAAAAACTGAGTATTCTCCCTGAAAATCAGTGCTTTTCTAGGGGAAGAAATTTTCTATGCTTTTGTAAACGACTTTGTGTGAGTGACTGCAAAAGGGTAGGTAAATATTAGAGAAAATCACGGTTTTGGAAGAGATTTAAGCAGAGATAAACACTGAAACAGAGTAATGACAAGCAACAGCACCAGACGCGTACTTTAAATGGTTGAACTTTGGTTTTCCGTTATCTATTTCATCCTTTTGAATTATAGGATTGGGAGATGGTTGTTTGTCGTTGCTAGTTGATGCATGTGCAGCAAAATGCGTCAATTACACGGAATAATGTTATTGGAGGGAATAACAGTAATAATAGATAATGGCAAGTCAAATTGAAATCTTGGTAGAGTGTAAAGTTGAAATTGTCATAGAAAAAGAACACTGATATGAATTACTTTTGAGTATAGAAGGTTTTGCTTTTCATTGCATGATAGCTTCTCTGAAATATCTAGTGTAGATGTTAAGCGTTCAATAGCTATGACTAAGACTATACCTGCTTTTATTTAAAGCAAATATATTATTAATCTTAAATTTTAAACATTTTCTGAAAGCAGGTAAATCTCATTATTTAGCCATTCAGTTTATTTAACTGAGACATTTTTATTAAAAAAATATAAAGTGGGTGCACGTACATATGTAGAGAGGGGTTTTCTAATACTAGAGAGAATTGAGTGAATTATATAAAGTTTTTAAATTTTGCAACTATGAGTTTTCTGGTATGAATTGTAAATTGTGAAGTCGGCAGAAAGTAGGGTACACGCTTTACTTTGGAATTTCTTTTCTTATTAACTTGGTTTTCCACTTTTTCCAGTAGTAAATTTTAAGATACGTATTTGTCAAACAGTGATATTGAATATAAAATACTACTCTATGTTTCAGATTTGAATACTTTCTTTTTTCTGAAAAGTAATTTAACATTATAAATATACCCAACCATGAGTAATATAAGATGTTTAAAGGGGATGCATATAAAAAATAAAAAATAAAAAATAGCAGAATGATAAGTATGTTATAAATTAATTTATATTTATGATTAATTATTATTTTCTATATTTAAATAATTAGTTATTTAAAAATGGTATGAATGTTTTGTAAACGTAGAATACGCACACGCTATCACAAAATTAACCAGCGCCGTCCATCCATATAACGCGCTAAACATTTAATAGCACGTTCATGTTAATATTTGTATCACTGAATTCTTTCCGTGTGATTTGGTTAACGTCTTTTCTTTTTTTATTACTAAGTAAAATTTCAAAGAAAATAATTAATCTATAAATAAAACAGCTGAGGAGCTTGGAAAATTTGCCACCTGTCATTAAAAAATGAAAAAATTAAAATTATAAAAGGATAAAAAAGTAAAACGACTTTATGCCTCAATAAGAGGCGTGACTAATCTATCAAATTATTTGTGTCTGCCTTCATTTTCTCACAACCCCTGTTTTGATTTTCTTATTTCGTCTTCTTTTTTTCTTTCATTATCCAGTGTCAATGTTGGCAGATTCAAAGGGTGCAAACTAGTTTGGGAATATCAAGAGACCAAACACGTCGATAAAAAAAAAGAAAAAAAAAACGCAATATTTTTTTTTAAATAACATCCTTTTAAAAAATAATTCTTCAAATAGATTTAGTAGAATATTATATCTCTAAATGTTATTTATGATAGTAATTTAGAATATGACTTCTAGATATTTGAATTCTCAAGAGAATACTCAGAACACATAAATTTGTTTTTGTCATATTTGTTGCATACCATCCATTAACAATATTATATTTATTGCTCGTAATCATAGACAAAGTGTGTTACGATTTATTCACAACGGTGAAAAGTCACCAACGTTATCACCAACCTCTCGCGAAAACTCAAATAGGAGAAACGCAAAATCGAATCATGTAATCATTTTCAATTGTCGCACCAGCACCTTTCTACAAGCTTTTCCATTGTACCTTCTTTATTCACCTGCAGGAGAAAAATCTAAAAGCAAACCAACTATCATAAAGTTCACCATATCTACTGTGAAGGAGAAACTCTATTCTCGTGTGATAGCACTGGAGCAAGGTTTTCTCCAATCTGCACATGCAAATATGAAATCTTAATTTTTAGGTGAAAAAAAAGGTTGTCACATGTTAAGCTCTCATTGGCACGACTATCCTTAGTCAATTCTGGTTCTAGCCACATCAGCCAATAACTGTCATGTAATTCATTTATGGATGTTGTGGATATTATGCGATTTAAATGTCATCAGCAAAAAAAGAAAAACAAATAGATTATAAATTACGAAATTAGAAACTACATTAAACATAAAAAAAATCATACATCAAGTTGAAGAAAATAAAGACTAAAAATCATATTAAGTGATTATATAAATGTTCTTTATATTATTTAAAGGAGTGTTTGACCACATAACTGACTTTGGCATCGGAGAACTGGACCACCGAGAGACGAGAAGAGGGAGACGTGAAGGTTTTGGACGACTCACGTTTCCCTCTTCTTGTCTCTCGGTCGTCCGGTTCTTGCTACTCGTTCCTCTATTCCCTCCATTGCGTGTGGGTGGAAACCTGTCAAAGATTCTCCGATGCCAAAGTCAGTTCGAGAGCAATGGCGTTTTTCGATAGGACAGTAATAAATGTGCAGTAAATGCAACCTATCTACCACTCACCCTGGATCTGTATTTATAGTTTTTGCTATGGGCTTGGGATTAGTGAAAAGTTAATCGCGTCCCAAATTCAACCCAATAGCTTTTAGCAATTACTTACCTTAATCTTAATCCTAACCAGGTTAATTAACGATGTAGTTGGTCGGTTCCCTAGGTTTGGTCCTACGACCAGCTGGCCATATAGGCAATCTGGTTAATTGGCGATGTGGCCGACCGGCTTCATATGAGTTGTCGTTCATCCGGATGACGAGAGGCAAGGTCGCGTAATTGGGTCATTATGAATCTACGGACGTCCGGTCTATCGCTGCCCGACTCCTCCTGATGACGCGCGGCAAAGTAGCGTGATTGGACAATTATGATTGTGCGGACGTCCGATCTGTTCGATGCCCGGTCCCTAAACTATTTCTTAATAATATAGTTAATAGTTTTTCTTATATTTGTTAATCTTTTTTAAATTCTTATACAACATTATCTTTTTTATTTTGAAATATTTGTTAATAATTTAACTAATGAATTAAAAAATGTTTTTGATTTCTTTTAACTTTTAAAATTTAGTATGTTTCTTAACTTTATATAAAAATAATTTTTTTTTTAAATTATCAGATAATTTTATTATTAAATTTATATTTACAAGATTTATTAAACCATAAAAAAATATTTAAAAGATCCCATAAAAAATAGTTTAAAGTTTAAAATTAATATAAAAATTTAAAAAAGAACATAAAACTATAAATTTTAAAAAGAAAAGAGTTAAAGGAAAGAAGTCGCATACAAATGCTAGAAGGAGGGCTTGAACCTCCAACCTTGTGGTTAACAGCCACACGCTCTAACCAACTGAGCTATTCCAGCTTCGATCTTATATAATCTTAATAAATTATATATAATAAATCTAAAATAAATAAGGACATCAAACAAAGGAGAGAGCTTTCTCTTCCCTAACCCTGCAATTCTGACGATAAGGTTTGGTATGGTAATAAGACCTCCATTTCAGATGATAATCACTAAAATAAAATTTTCAAATTGTATGATTTTTCCTGTGTATAATGTTTATCTTCTGTTGGGTTTAATGATTTTTTCATGATTTGAGTATGAACAAAATGAATAACTAAGAATTTCAATGTCATTCAATGAAGTGTAAATAGTCAAAATAATTGTAATGCGCTTTCCATTTTTGTACCATCTCTTATTTTGTTAATGATGCTACCCTTCTTTTTGACTATTATTCCAAAACTATCCTCATTTAACCCAGAAAGGGTTTACAAATCACTTTTGAAAAGTTAATCCCAAGAAATATTAAAACTCACTTCCAGAATTTGAACTGCGAAGTGATTCAGGGGAAAAAATGGTGCTAGAGCTTATGTAAGGACCTAGTATATTTTTTAATATTATTTTAGAAGAGGTGGGGGAAAGCAATTAGGAAGTCACGGGATTTGGTTTTATTTGGAAGTGGGGAGCAAAGAACATCCGTGACTTCCCTCATGTGTTTGGCACCATGCAAGCTTGGAAGATAAAAGGGGTTGAAGGGTTCTGCACTGGGGGAGTTTTGCTGCTGCATTTTGGTGAAGAACGTGAAGTCCAAAGTTGGTGGGAGAGAAGAAGTGAAGAACTTTGGAGTTGGAAGGAGATCCAGACACTTGTATTTCTAGGTTCAAGATTCACAAAGGAAGTCTTCAAGAGGTAAGGGGTGCTAGATTTTTCGTTTTGATGAGTTAATCTTACTGTTTTTGTAGAAATCTAAAAGCTTTAGAGTTAAAAATGGAGGTTTTCTGGTTTTCTGGAAAACCTGCGATTCTGCAGAATCTGCAGAATCGCGTTCGTCCAAGACTAGACGAATTGAACGTTCGTCCACGTTAATTTGAACGCTCGCTTTTCTTTAGCCTGACGAGCGTTCGCCCATGCGTTCGCTCATGCGTTCGTCCCGTAGCGTTCCTTCTTAAATATTCTGAACGTTCGTCCTAACAGTATATGACCAAATAGGTGGGTTTCTGAGCGTTCGTTCAGATAGTGGATTAACGAGCGTTGGTGATAAGGATTTGAGTAGAGAGCGTCTGTGTGCGCCTGTGAACGTTCGTTCATTTCCGGGTAAGGGAAGCTTACTTAGTTTAACTGTTTTTGATGCATGCTGTGTGTGAACGTTCGTTATTTTTACTGTATGGAAACAATGCATGATGGAATGAATGGTATGAACGTTCGTTATTGTGACTCTATGATGTTGCTGTGATTGATTTATGTGGACGTCCGTTATTTATTGAATGGAAATGAAACATGATTAAACTGCTTATGATGTATGAGATATTGGATGAAATGAGATATATGAATGAGATGGTTTTGGTGTGAATGAATGAAACTATGAAAGTCCGTGATGAGAAGTAAACTGGAACTGAAAAATGAACTCCCCATGAAATTGTACGTTCGTACTAAACGGTCATTGACCGTTCGGTTTTCCTTAGTTGAGGACGAGCGTCCTCACTCTAATATATTCTATTTGAGCGTTCGGTCAAACACTGTTGAAGCTAACATTTTTTTATAAACTTCTATCTCTTTGTAATTGTATGTGTATATGCAACTGTCTATTTTTCCCATTCGTAAATACTCTTTAAAAGTATCTTAGTTTATTTTTCAAGTCCTACCAATCTGAGTTATTAAACGTTCGGTCTCATACCGTACGTTCGTTCAAATTGGTGTTCGGTCTTATACCGAACGCTCGCACTAAATGATATTCGCGCTCGCTTAAAATGAGATTCGACCTTGTGCTGAGCGTTCGTCCTAAATGACACTCGGTATTATTTTGAGCGCTCGTACTCTTTTCCCTCTGAATAGCGTTCGTCCAATAAACAGTACCATACTTGTCCTTTTCCGTAGTTAACCGTAACTCTGCCGTTCGTTCTTTTGTAGAACGAGCGTCTTTCGATCTCGCTTTTTGCGTTCGTTCTTTGATCCGACGAGCGTATTTTGGTCTCGTGGATAACGTTCGTCCTCGGTCTTGGAACGTTCGGTAATTCATGATATTGAGGAACAGTAAATGATGAATAGAGCATGATGAATAGTAAATGCGAAAGAATATATATATGAGATGAATGGAAAGTTATGATTTTTGAAAGAGCGTTCCGAGGAGGAACGACTCAGAGATTGATTATTTAGATCTGTAAAGTATGAATGTGGTAAGCTTAGCCGGTTGTTCATCCTGATGTTCCGTGAGTACTCGTCCTCACGTAGAGGGGGTACGTCATGTGTGGGAACGGCAGGAGGTCCTAGTCCTGATGATTATGTGGACAGATAGGATTAACCTCGGGTGGCAGCTGATGAGAGTTCCAGTTACTACATCACCCGGGTGCACGAACACCGAAGCTACACAGAGTTCATAGAGTCCGAAAAGTCAGTCGTGTTGAGTTTTAATTTGTGAATACGTTAAAGTGGGTTGTTATGTAATGAATGTGTATGTTGAGATATGCATGTATGTTGAATTGTTTACTTGAAATTGCATGTTGATGCATGAGTTAAATTACGTAAGCTTACCCTTTCGTTTTCCTTGTGTTGTCCATTGTACTTGTACGTCTGTCTTGTCTTTGCAATGATCATCCGTGTGGATTGAGCAGAGGGAGATGAGCGTTTGGAAGATGCGTTGAATGAAGAGAACCTGGTTGATGTTGAAGTGAAGATCGAGCAGTGAGACCGCTCGGCCAGTAGTGTATTTTGTTGAACTGAGTGGTCGTTCGACCATCTCTTGATTTTGTTTAAGTTTATTTCGACCGTTCGGTATTTGTCTTGTGTAAACCATTCGGTCAGGGTTCCTGTACGTTTGGCTTCAATTTGTAACTCTGATGTGTGGCGTGTAACTTTAGCACATTCGCCTTTATGTTGGATTTGTACTCAAGGACGTTCGTCCTTGAGCGATTGTTAAATTTCTCATTTCTTTAACTTTTAGTGTAAAACTGTTTGAGATTATTATTAATTGTGATTTTTCTAAATTTATAGTTATAACTGTATTTTTGGGATTTCACATTAGTGGTATCAGAGCAGTTTTGTTCTTTTAAGGACATGGTAGGTTGTGAGTACACCAGGCTTGTTTTGTTGTGTGCTTAACGTTCTTTATTAAGTAATTTAGACTCCTTGAACTTAATTAATGATCGTTTTCTCTGTTTCTCAGAGAACAAATGGCACCTAGACTTCCTCCTCCTCCACCGCAGACCAATGAACATGATGTGCCCAACAACACCAGATTGTTGGAATCAGTAATTGAAAGGTTACAAGAGCAGAACGCTGTTTTGACGCAGCAAAATGCGGCTGCCTTACAGAGTTTGGAGGCCGCTCGTGCAAATTCTGAAGTGACTCAGAGACAGCTTATGGAGATTCTTGCAACTACCAGGGGTACACCGGGAGCATCTACTTCAAACACTACTCATCAGACTGAGTGGAGTTTGGAGAACTTTTTACAGCATCGTCCTGCAAAATTTGATGGGAAGTGCCTTCCCGACGGAGCTGATCAGTGGATAAGGGACATGGAACAGATTTACGATGCCAAGGAATGTCCGAACGATCGAAGACTGGCATTCACTGAGTATCTGTTGACTAGAGAGGCCAGTCATTGGTGGTCGACTGCGAAGATGATACTAGCAGAATCTCACAGCCCTATTTCCTGGGAAGTCTTCAAGGAAAAGTTTTATGAGGAGTATTTCCCGGATAGTGTTCGTTTCAGCAAAGAAGTGGAGTTTCTCCAGTTGGTACAGGGTAATATGTCTGTTTCGGAGTACACCAACAGGTTCAAACATCTGGTTCGCTTTAATACCCTTGCCACCAGTGAAGTGTGGCAGTGCAGGAAGTTTGAAAATGGACTGAGAAGTGATCTTAAGGTATTGATATCCAGCCTCTGCATTAAGTCCTTTCCTGCTATGATTGAGAGGGCAAAAGTGTTAGAGAAAAATGTGGCTGAAGCAGAACGACTGAAGAAGCAGCAACAACCAACTAGAGGGCCGATCATGTCCAGGCCGAATATGAATCGGGACAGGTTGCCGTATGCTCGTCCAGCACAACCATCAAATTCTCAGGCTATGGTTGTTGCCGGACAGTCTGGACAGCAGGGATCAGTCAGATGTTTTAAGTGTGGAGGACCACACTACAGATCGTCGTGTCCTCTGTTAGATGGAGCAAAATACTGCACTCGCTGTAGAAGAAACGGTCACATGGAGCATGAGTGTAATATGGGCAGACGAGCAGTAATGAGGCCGCCAAATGCCGGGAGGATGCAACAGGATCGGGGTGGAAGAGCACAAGCTGTTGGTCGAGTTTATGCGATAACAGGCGCCGAAGCTGCCAGTTCAGGTACGCTCATCACCAGTACATGTTTATTGTTTGGGAAGCCTTGCTGTGTGTTGTATGATTCGGGGGCGACACACTCCTTCATCTCGAAGGCGTGCGTCGAGAAATTGGGTATAACCGAACGCGAAATGCAGTTCGACTTGGTAGTGTCAACTCCAGCGGCTGGTGAAGTTAGGACGACTACTGTATGTGTTAAATGTCCTATAGAGGTTGAAGGGCGTAATTACAAGGTGAATCTCATCTGTTTACCCTTAAAAGATTTAGAAGTAATCTTAGGAATGGATTGGCTGGCTGCCAATCGCATTCTCATAGATTGCGGTGCAAAGGAATTGGTGTTTCCAGACGAGTATGAAGTGGATCTATCTGTGACGCTCGGTCAATTAAAAGAAGACATCGGGGATGGTGCCAGTTGTTTTCTGATCATGACGCATTCAGACGAACAAATTGAAGATTTGAATCATGAGCGACCGTCTAGTAAATCGAATGGAGGACGATCAGTCGTGGATGAATTCCCTGATGTATTTCCTGATGAAGTGCCTGGATTACCTCCTCCACGCGAGGTGGAATTTACTATCGACCTAGTGTCAAATGCTGGACCTATCTCTATTGCACCCTATCGGATGTCGCCAACAGAATTAGCTGAACTCAAGGAGCAGATTGAAGAGTTAATGGATAAGCAGTTTATCAGACCAAGCGTATCACCTTGGGGAGCGCCAATACTCTTAGTAAAGAAGAAGGATGGCAGTTCTCGTCTCTGCATTGATTACAGGCAGTTAAACAAGCTGACTATCAAGAACAAGTATCATTTGCCTCGGATTGACGACCTGCTGGATCAATTACATGGCGCGACCATATTCTCAAAAATTGATTTACGGTCGGGATACCATCAGATTCGGGTGAAGGAAGAAGACATCCAGAAGACGGCCTTCCGATCTCGTTATGGACACTACGAGTATGTAGTGATGCCATTCGGTGTGACAAACGCCCCAGCAATATTTATGGACTACATGAATCGTATCTTCAGGCCATATCTTGACAAGTTTGTGGTTGTATTCATTGATGATATTCTTGTCTACTCCAAGAGCTGTGAAGAGCATGAAGATCACTTGAGGGTTGTTCTAGGCATCTTAAGAGAAAAGGAGTTGTACGCCAAGTTCTCTAAATGTGAATTTTGGATGAAGGAAGTGCCATTTTTGGGACACGTGGTTTCAGCTGGAGGAATCTCAGTGGATCCGGCTAAAGTACGAGCAGTGTTGGAATGGGAGAGTCCACGTTCGGTAACTGAAGTTCGCAGCTTTGTGGGACTTGCAGGCTACTACAGACGGTTCATTGAAGGATTTTCCAAGATAGTGGCTCCGCTGACTCAGTTGACTAGAAAGGATCAACCGTTCGCTTGGACCGATCGGTGTGAAGCAAGTTTCCAAGCATTGAAGGAGAAGTTAACGAGCGCCCCAGTGTTGGTCATTCCTGACACGTCCAAACCGTTCGAGGTATACGCTTCTCATCAGGGTTTGGGTTGTGTGCTCATGCAAGAAAGGCGGGCAGTAGCGTACGCTTCTCGACAATTGAAAGTTCACGAGAAGAACTATCCGACACACGACCTGGAATTAACAGCGGTCGTCTTTTCTTTGAAGATTTGGAGACACTACCTGTATGGATCAACTTTCCAAGTGTTCAGTGATCATAAGAGTCTCAAGTACCTCTTTGATCAAAAGGAATTAAATATGAGACAGAGACGTTGGCTAGAGTTCTTGAAGGACTACGACTTTGAACTACTCTACCACCCGGGAAAAGCAAATGTTGTAGCAGACGCCTTAAGCAGAAAGGTAGTTCACGTCTCCTCCATGATGGTCCGAGAGTTGAGTTTGGTAGAAAGTTTTAGAGATCTGAGGTTATAGTTTGAATTGCAACCGAATGTTATCAAATGTTGTACCCTTAGAATCTCCAGTGACGTATTCGACCGAATCAGAGTGAAGCAGCGAGAGGATGAAGAGCTGGTGAAGATCTTGAACGCACTCGGTACAGATCAAACCAAGGAATTCAACACTGGAACGGACGGTCTCTTACGCTACATGGATAGGACATGCGTTCCAAATGATGGCAAGCTGAAGCGAATTATTCTTGAGGAAGGTCATCACAGTCGTCTTAGCATACACCCTGGTATGACTAAGATGTATCAAGACCTTAGGAAATCTTTCTGGTGGCCGGGAATGAAGAGTGATGTCGCACGTTTTGTGACATTGTGTTTAACGTGTCAACGAGCCAAGGCTGAACATCAGAGGCCAGGCGGTCTACTTCAGCAGTTAGAAATCCCAGAATGGAAGTGGGACAGCATTGCGATGGATTTCGTGACTCACTTACCTCGCACGGTCAGGAATCATGATTCCATATGGGTAATTGTGGATCGACTGACGAAGAGTGCTCATTTCCTAGCAGTCAATCTGAAGATGTCCATGACGAACCTGGCTAAGCTTTACATCAAGGAAATTGTTCGTCTACATGGAGTTCCGTCTAGCATTGTTTCAGACCGAGACACAAGGTTTACCTCTCGATTCTGGCAATCATTACAAAGTGAGCTCGGTAGCAAACTCCATATGAGTTCGGCTTATCATCCTCAGACGGACGGTCAGTCCGAGAGGACTATCCAGACGCTTGAAGACTTATTGAGGACGTGTGTTCTAGATCACATGGGCGTTTGGGATGAAGTCTTACCTTTGGTAGAGTTCACCTACAACAACAGTTTCCAAGCCAGCATAGGAATGGCTCCCTTTGAAGCTCTGTATGGGAGAAAGTGTCGAACGCCATTATGTTGGTTTCAGGAAGGAGAAAAGGTCTTAACTGGACCAGAGCTCATTCAGCAGACGACTGAGAAGGTGAAATTGATCCAAGAAAGGCTGAAGGCATCTCGGAGCAGACAGAAGTCATACGCTGACAAAAGAAGAAGGTCATTGGAGTTCGATGCTGGAGATCACGTCTTCCTTAGACTACATCCAACTACTGGGGTGGGGAGAGCCATTCGACCCAAGAAGTTGTCTCCCAAGTTCATCGGACCCTATCAGATCTTGAGGAAGATCGGACCAGTCGCATACGAGTTATCTTTGCCGCCTCAGTTATCAAACTTGCATCCAGTCTTCCACGTTTCTCAACTTCGAAAGTACGTATCCGACCCTTCTCACATATTAGAGTTAGAAGATATTCGTCTTCGTCAAGACCGTACATTAGAAATGCAGCCGGTACGCATTGAAGATAGCAACACCAAGTACTACAAGAGGAAAGCAGTCAGATTGGTGAAAGTCGTCTGGGACGAGAAGACGGGCGACTCTACTTGGGAAGTGGAAGATGCTATGAAGGATTTGTATCCCCATCTGTTCGAGACTCCGTCCTAATTTTCGAGGACGAAAATTTTTGTTGTTGGGGAGAATGTAAGGACCTAGTATATTTTTTAATATTATTTTAGAAGGGGTGGGGGAAAGCAATTAGGAAGTCACTGGATTTGGTTTTATTTGGAAGTGGGGAGCAAAGAACATCCGTGACTTCCCTCATGTGTTTGGCATCATGCAAGCTTGGAAGATAAAAGGGGTTGAAGGGTTCTGCACTGGGGGAGTTTTGCTGCTGCATTTTGGTGAAGAACGTGAAGTCCAAAGTTGGTGGGAGAGAAGAAGTGAAGAACTTTGGAGTTGGAAGGAGATCCAGACACTTGTATTTCTAGGTTCAAGATTCACAAAGGAAGTCTTCAAGAGGTAAGGGGTGCTATATTTTTCGTTTTGATGAGTTAATCTTACTGTTTTTGTAGAAATCTAAAAGCTTTAGAGTTAAAAATGGAGGTTTTCTGGTTTTCTGGAAAACCTGCGATTCTGCAGAATCTGCAGAATCGCGTTCGTCCAAGACTAGACGAATTGAACGTTCGTCCACGTTAATTTGAACGCTCGCTTTTCTTTAGCCTGACGAGCGTTCGCCCATGCGTTCGCTCATGCGTTCGTCCCGTAGCGTTCCTTCTTAAATATTCTGAACGTTCGTCCTAACAGTATATGACCAAATAGGTGGGTTTCTGAGCGTTCGTTCAGATAGTGGATTAACGAGCGTTGGTGATAAGGATTTGAGTAGAGAGCGTCTGTGTGCGCCTGTGAACGTTCGTTCATTTCCGGGTAAGGGAAGCTTACTTAGTTTAACTGTTTTTGATGCATGCTGTGTGTGAACGTTCGTTATTTTTACTGTATGGAAACAATGCATGATGGAATGAATGGTATGAACGTTCGTTATTGTGACTCTATGATGTTGCTGTGATTGATTTATGTGGACGTCCGTTATTTATTGAATGGAAATGAAACATGATTAAACTGCTTATGATGTATGAGATATTGGATGAAATGAGATATATGAATGAGATGGTTTTGGTGTGAATGAATGAAACTATGAAAGTCCGTGATGAGAAGTAAACTGGAACTGAAAAATGAACTCCCCATGAAATTGTACGTTCGTACTAAACGGTCATTGACCGTTCGGTTTTCCTTAGTTGAGGACGAGCGTCCTCACTCTAATATATTCTATTTGAGCGTTCGGTCAAACACTGTTGAAGCTAACATTTTTTTATAAACTTCTATCTCTTTGTAATTGTATGTGTATATGCAACTGTCTATTTTTCCCATTCGTAAATACTCTTTAAAAGTATCTTAGTTTATTTTTCAAGTCCTACCAATCTGAGTTATTAAACGTTCGGTCTCATACCGTACGTTCGTTCAAATTGGTGTTCGGTCTTATACCGAACGCTCGCACTAAATGATATTCGCGCTCGCTTAAAATGAGATTCGACCTTGTGCTGAGCGTTCGTCCTAAATGACACTCGGTATTATTTTGAGCGCTCGTACTCTTTTCCCTCTGAATAGCGTTCGTCCAATAAACAGTACCATACTTGTCCTTTTCCGTAGTTAACCGTAACTCTGCCGTTCGTTCTTTTGTAGAACGAGCGTCTTTCGATCTCGCTTTTTGCGTTCGTTCTTTGATCCGACGAGCGTATTTTGGTCTCGTGGATAACGTTCGTCCTCGGTCTTGGAACGTTCGGTAATTCATGATATTGAGGAACAGTAAATGATGAATAGAGCATGATGAATAGTAAATGCGAAAGAATATATATATATGAGATGAATGGAAAGTTATGATTTTTGAAAGAGCGTTCCGAGGAGGAACGACTCAGAGATTGATTATTTAGATCTGTAAAGTATGAATGTGGTAAGCTTAGCCGGTTGTTCATCCTGATGTTCCGTGAGTACTCGTCCTCACGTAGAGGGGGTACGTCATGTGTGGGAACGGCAGGAGGTCCTAGTCCTGATGATTATGTGGACAGATAGGATTAACCTCGGGTGGCAGCTGATGAGAGTTCCAGTTACTACATCACCCGGGTGCACGAACACCGAAGCTACACAGAGTTCATACAGTCCGGACAGTCAGTCGTGTTGAGTTTTAATTTGTGAATACGTTAAAGTGGGTTGTTATGTAATGAATGTGTATGTTGAGATATGCATGTATGTTGAATTGTTTACTTGAAATTGCATGTTGATGCATGAGTTAAATTACGTAAGCTTACCCTTTCGTTTTCCTTGTGTTGTCCATTGTACTTGTACGTCCGTCTTGTCTTTGCAATGATCATCCGTGTGGATGTGAGCAGAGGGAGATGAGTGTTTGGAAGATGCGTTGAATGAAGAGAACCTGGTTGATGTTGAAGTGAAGATCGAGCAGTGAGACCGCTCGGCCAGTAGTGTATTTTGTTGAACTGAGTGGTCGTTCGACCATCTCTTGATTTTGTTTAAGTTTATTTCGACCGTTCGGTATTTGTCTTGTGTAAACCGTTCGGTCAGGGTTCCTGTACGTTTGGCTTCAATTTGTAACTCTGATGTGTGGCGTGTAACTTTAGCACATTCGCCTTTATGTTGGATTTGTACTCAAGGACGTTCGTCCTTGAGCGATTGTTAAATTTCTCATTTCTTTAACTTTTAGTGTAAAACTGTTTGAGATTATTATTAATTGTGATTTTTCTAAATTTATAGTTATAACTGTATTTTTGGGATGTCACAGCTTACAAATCACTTATAGAATCAGCCTTCTGAAAAATTCATTACTTCTGGAATTAAAATTTTGAAAAAATAAATACATTTTCATTTTGTTTTGTAATACCAGTTAAAAAATGAATAAAGGGTAATGCCATCAACATAAAAAAAGTGGAGCAAAAAGAACCACCACCTTGTATTGATCATATTATCATCAGTTCCTAAAATATGCAGTTCATTAGTCTGAGTGTTATTTCGCATCAAGATCTAAATTAAGGGCTCATTCGAATGTTTTTGGATTGAAAGTAAATAGGAGGAAAAAGATAACGAGGTAGGTTCAATATGTAAAGCTTAGTGATAAGGAATAAAATTTATTTAATTTCTATTTGATTCAATACTTGTATTCGTATGAATAATCTAATTAGGTTTTTTTCATTAAATTAACATTAATGTCAATTTAATGTTAAGCACACAATGCTACTTTTTAGTCAAAAGTTTACTAATTAAATTAAGCATATTTTAGAAAAAAAAAATATACACAAAAAAAATAATTAAAAGCTGATCTTATACAAAGGGAGAGACATTTTTCTTAAAGAGACAGACAGGAAAAGTTCTGTTGGAATATATAAAAACGTATTTTTCCAATAATTTTTAATTCGTTTTGTAACATCCCAAATACAGTAATTACCATATTACAGAATTAATTACAATTAACAGTAAAACCAAGCAGTCTTATCATTAACAAAACGAAGAGCAAAAGCCGAACGACTTCAGTACAGAGTTAAAATATACAAAACGTAATCAGGAAGGCTAATAACGGACGGTTTTACAAAATAAATAACCGAACGTCTAAAAATCTAAACGAACGTCTAAACTAAATGAAAGAAAAGGCGAACGTCCTACTGCTCCGCCTTCACCTCAACTTCCACTAAGTTTTCCTCCTCGATAACGTCTTCCAGAGTCACCTCGCCTTCTGCTCACATCCACACGGATGATCATTGCAAGACAGGACGAACGTACATAGACAGTGGACAATACAAGGAAAAACGAAAGGGTAAGCTTATATAATTTAAGTTATACATCAACACATACAATGAACATATCATTTCACACAATCACAATAGTTTAACATATAACATCATGCAACAATACATATATATATATATATATATATATATATATATATATATATATATATATATATATATATATATAAAGACGACCGTCCGAACTGTATGATCTGTGTAGTTACAAGCGTCCTTGCACCCGAGTGGTGTAGTAACTGATATAATCTCGCAGCTGCCACTCGAGGTTAGTCCGTTCTTACATCGCCCATGTTAACTTATGGACTAAGGACCTCCTGCCGTTCCCACACATGACTACCCTCCTCTACATGAAGATGAGTATCACGGAACATCAGGATGGACAACGAGTCCTAACTTATCCACAGTCATACTTTACCAAATTTAATATTTAACATATCTGAGACGTTCCTCCTTGGAACGCTCGTCAAATTCCATAATAGTATAATCATTTAACATAGTGTTCACAATGTAATTTCTCATAAATTATCATCATTCTCATATTTAGATTTAAGAGTATAAAAAGACGAACGTTCCGTCCTTTGAAGGATTAGGACGAACGTCCAAATAAGGCACTGGATGGACGAACGTGACTAACTATCTGGTCAGTTAAATGAACTGACTAAATTAAAGGTGTTCTGATACTTAGAAAAATTTCGTGATAAAGACTGGGTCAGATTTAATGTAAAACGGAGGGTCAAGAATACTTAGAATTATCTTTGAAGAAGTTTGCATACGGAAACCGATGCCAGAAATTGAACGAACGCAAGAGGATGAATATTGTAATATTTGAACAAACGCTATTTACGTTCGTTAAAGAATCAAAGATAAGGACGAGCGTGCGGTTTAAGACCGAACACTACATCAAAGCGAACGCTAGGTAGATGACCGAGAATCAACCATGACGAACGCTTGGTATAAGACCGAGCGCTCTTTAGGACGAACGCTTGGTTTAGCACCGAGCGCTATTTAGGACGAACGCTTGGTTTAAGACCGAGCGTTGTTTAGAACGAACGTTCGGTATAAGACCGAACGTTACATATTTTAAAGTGTAAAGTATTTATATACAGCTGAGCTGAACCGAACGCTCAGACATTTAAATGGGGACGCTCGCTCTCAAGCGGAGTTCTTCCCAAATGAAAGAATTCCATTCTAGGTTATTTTCAGGGAAACCGAACGGTATAAGACCGTACGGTGACGAGCGTAATTTATCATAGGGAGTGATTTACGTTTCAGATTTTTCAACCATAACAGATTTCAGATTTCAACATTTAAACTTATACTTTATAATTCATATGATTTTCAATTTATAAACTTTATAACATTCATTCCAATTACTTCATATTCAACATCATCATACAGATTTACTTCATACAACATAAACATCCATGTTCATAATCACACATCTCAATCCTCATACATCATACATTCGCATTCATACTGCCTACATGCATTTCAGTCATCAACATGCATACGTTTTCATACATCCAAATCAGATCATACCACATTCAAGTATAAATTAAACATATAAGCTTCCCTTACCCGGATTCGCAAGCAACTTTATCCTAAGTGCAAGATTGGTGGCTTCGTCCAACTAACGTTTTGCTATCCTCAATATCTCTTTACTCTTCCAAAACAAATCTAGCCACAATAAGATCAAAGGACTTAGACTACACTCTTGCATGCAGCTAAAACGTAGTTTTTTAAAGAAACCCTAGAACGAACTACTAAAGGGGACTTACCAGTTTCAGCCTCTGAAACCGTTCGGTCCAGTTGGTAGCTTACAGCTGGGTGAACGTTTCTACGGTGCTGCAAGTTGATCGGAAAAGAAGGTGAGGAGTTACCGTAGAGAGAAGGTGGTCTGGTTCTAGAGAGAAGGCAGAGAAAATGAAGGGTTGGGTTCTGAGGAAGAAGATGAGTGGTGCAGGTGAGAGAGAGATTTTCGAAAAATCATTTTGTTAATTCCAATTTCAGACAAACGAGCGTCTCGTGTGCTGACACCTGCACCCCCATTTCTGATTTCAGAAGTTTCCAACTCGACACATGGCACTCGTGCATGCAAGGTAAAGTGGGTTTTAATTACCCTGAGCAGTGACGTGGCGTGCGTATTAATGATGATGTGACAGATAATTTGCAGAGTAAATTTTTTGGGTCTCACACGTTTCATATGATTTTTATCAAAAAAAAAAATCTTCTTTTAATTTCTTAACCAATACCCAAATGTTCTGGCTTGTTTTCTGAAATAAGTTATGAAAATATCGGACTAATTTCTCTTTATAAAGTAACTTTGACTAAAACGTTTGAATTAACTCTATGATATATATTTTTTCAAACAAATGTCATAAAATATAATTTCACGTGTCATCATCTCTAGACTACCTTGTGATCTATAATGCATATAAAGAATTTCCACATAGTTTTTTTCGTCTGTTAAAACATCAGTATACTAATAATATATCCCCTTTTTATATTAATTATCAATTGAAATAACAGGTTATCAACTTTCTACATTAGTAACATCTAGAAGTGTTATATCATGAATACAAAATGGAAATTTTGTATATATATATATATATATATATATATATATTAATTTTTTGCTTTACATTTATTTAACACTTAATAAAAAAAATAATATTTTTTATTTAATTTTCTAAAACTATTTCAAATTTTAAAATAAAAATATATTTTTAGTAGTTTTGGAGTAAATTTAATATTAAAGAAAAAATTAATTTGACATATATATTTCTAGAGTCTTCCATTAATAAAATAAGTATAAGTGCATCAATATAGTGTTAAAAATTATCACCATCATCAAGAAACCCGAGTCATATTATCTCCTAGAACAACTACTTGATAAAACTAGTCAACGATCTGATACAAACACATTCAGTAAAATTTGATCTCTTTATTAAATCATCCTATGTGTGTTAGTTGCATATACATGCATGTAATCCTGAAGTGAATTCATATTCTTTGTAATTTCAGTACTTTGAGTTCTCTTTCTAACTATCATTCTCAACAAGATTTAAACCTTAAATCTTACTTAAAAATATTAGTACCTTTAACCACTTACCTAGAACATATGAAAAATTGATACAAATTCAAAGTAGAACACATCAATCCATATTTAAATTTCTCATAACAGTTGGAAGCATCTGGTCTGATAAATCCTTTGATTAACAACAATATCTGAAAAGAACAATCAGATTTCCTTGGAACTTCACATAATAACACCAGCTGGCGATATATTATGAAAATCTAACATTAAAAGTCGAAATAATTAGAATTTCTTTTTGAATCGTTCAAATGTGAAAGCATATCAGGTGACAAGCGAAGCATGCGCACACTTCTCTCCATTTTAAGTTCCGTGAGACGTTGAACTGTTGCGTTATGTTTTTGTAGGTTTTCTACGGTAATTATCTTTGTATAAAACAGATATTGGAGTTCTGCAAGTTTCTCTAGCTTTGCAATCTGCTGATCTAGGTCGCCAACATACACTCGATTCAGCTTTTCCAACACATCGTTTGCTATTTTATCGATGACTTCAGATTCCATCCTGCACTTATATAATCATAATATTCTGATCATGCTTAGGATAAATCAATCTACCTTAAGCCAAAGAGATGAATAAGGCTTAAAAGTAACAGCATGAACAGATGAATAAGGCTTAACAGTAACAGCGTGAACTTAACTAAGATTTTGATTATCTTTGACATAGATTAATTACCTGGTGACAGAGCAATCCCAACCAGAAAAATTAGCAGCTTCCTTTAGGGCTTCTCTCCATTTCTGCACCTTATGCATCTGACCCTGCAAATTTCTCTCATGTTTCTCAAACGCTTCTGCATAAGTACCAGTCTGGTTGCGCACGTGGGAGGGATCTATGTCATAGAAAACGGGCAACACAATCTGCCCCCTCATCCTCCGACATTCGAGTATTTTCACAAGCTCATCCAAACACCACTTGGAGTTTCCGTAGTTTTTGGAGAAAACGATGACAGAGAGTTTTGCGTCCTCGATGGCCTTAAGAAGAGAGGACGATATCTCTTCTCCTCTCTGAAGGTTGTAGTCAATATACGTGTTGACGTCGAGTCTGGTCAAGGAGGCATGAAGGTGGCCAGTGAAAGTGTAGCGCGTGTCTTCGCCTCTGAAGCTGAGGAAGACGTCGTGCTTTTCCTGAGGGGCTGTTCGGGAGGAAGAAGAGCTTGACCATGCCATGGATAATGGACTTGGTGGGTGTTTTTGGTTAAAGGGTTTAACACTTTCTGTGTATATCTGAATATGTGTGTATGTGAATGTCAACTCCCTATTCTTATAGCTTCTTCTGCCATCAAAGATACTTATTACAGAAACCAGAATGAACCTTCCTACCACTCATCACACTCTTTCTACCCCACGATTCAAAATTTCAATGGTTTTACGCGTGAAAGTCTGTGGGAAAACGGCTACGCTATATTCTCAACCTCATCGCTTTCATTTTTATTTCAAAAATTCTACGAAAATAACTACTTCATTTAAGTCAAACATAGAAAAAAACAGTGAAAATAAATTAAAAAATAAAGTTTGACTAAAGTCACATATTTTTAAATCACTCGTCCTTATTTTTCTTCAACCAATTTTCTTTTTAACAACATTTTAATACAGTGTGTGTTACTTTTTTACTAATTTATTATTTATTTGATATTATATTAATATATTTTAAATTTAATAAAAAGAATAATACATGTATTGTATTAAAATGTTGTAAAAAAAATTTGTATTAACGTATCATTGTCATTTTTCTTATATTTATTATATTTTGCCTTTGCCGAGAAAAAGTATATTATTTATTAAATGGTAAAATTACTCTTTATATCTCTAGCGAAAGAATTATTTTTATTTGAATAGTCTCTCTAAATTAAAAATACCATATAGAGACTATTCAAATATAGGATTGATTAAGTGCAAGTTAGTTAGGTACCTTTAGATGACATATAAACTATGGATGAACTTAGGTTTAGAAGTGAGCCATTATCTAATCTTAATTAGTCTTGTGGAATCAAGTGATTATCCAGCCAACATGATAATTAAGAAAACACAAGAGACTAATGACATCTCTTTCCACTAACGTAATCTTTAGGTAAAGTCTAATTCATGTCTTGCTTAACAAAACTAGCTTTGCTTAATCACTATCTATAAAAAAAAAAAAAATAATGTTATTATACGTGTATAAAGAAACCTAAAGAGATAACGCGCATTGAATTCCTGGGTAAAGCATAAATCCTTTTTAGCATATTGTAATAATAAAAAAAATTAATGTTTCTTTGAATTTTAAATCTAATTCAATCTCTAAAATAAAATTTGCATCAACTTACATAGTATAAATTTGAGTTATTTTATAAGAATAGACAAATTTGTCTCATATATTATGAGAATAAACAGATTTAAAAAAAATTACAAAAATAGACTAATCGTGCAGTTCTCATACGATTTTTGCACTTTCTAAACGATTTCAGCTCTAACATATTTTAAAAGTTGAAGTCGTCGTATCTCTCACAACTTCAACGCGTTCTAATCAATTACGAAAATTAAAAATCGATTACATAAAATTGAGTCGTGTGAATCTCTCCATTCTCGTCTATATATATATATATATATATATATATATATATATATATATATATATATAAGCTAAATTTGTCTATTCTCGTAGAAAAGATTTTTGTAATATATAAGCCAAATTTGTTGTAAAAATCATAAATCTGCTTTACTTTTAATGGATATATATATATTTTCAATATCCTAACTTCGAAATATATATAATTTGAACATAAAATTAAATATTATAATAAATTATTCAAATGGATAACACGACAAATCTCACGATCAACCATTATTTTATTTGTTAGAATTTAAATGACTGTAATATTAAATTTTAGGGCTTGTTCTTTTGAGTGAACTTGAGAGAGTGGATTTGAGAAAATTTGAAGATAATTTTTTTTGTCATTATTTTGAGCGGAGGTAAATAAGAGTGAATAATTTTTTTTTAATTTGTTACGTGAATACAATTCTATACTAATTCTCACAAATTTTATTTTTAAATTCACTCTCATTTATCTCCAAATTCGCTCAAAAAAACGACAAAAAAAATTATCTTCAAATCCTCTCAAATCTCCTCAAATTCACTCCCTCAAATCCACTCAAAAGAAGAAGTCTTAAAGTGAACTCTACGCTAACTTTTATATTTTGTAAATTCATCCATTTCTAATCAACTTAGAATCTAGAACATGCTTCTTCTTAATTAGTATTTGTAACTATGAAATGAAAAGTCAAAATTGGCGAACCTCATAAAACCAGAATACGTTTTCTGGTTGGTGCCAACTTGATATTATAACCGAGTTTTGCGACTGTTCTATATCCTTTTCACATGCATATAGCTGACTTTTCTGTGCTCAACTTGCAATGCATTCACATTAGCAACAACCACGAAATTTCAAAGACCTTGCTTCTGACATTTCACCGTTATTATTGATCTTCTTTATTCCTTGGTTATAGAGTGGTGCCAATCTATAAAGCGAAGTATATCATTAAAGAGGTTAACTTCACATACATACACACTAGTGACATAGAGTTTCACATACTCAATATTTCTGGCCATATTCATAGTCTATCATGTATTCATCCTTTTCATCTTCCTCCAATTCTAAACCAGAAAAACACGAGGTGTTCATTAGTTTTAAAAGTGAAGACACCCGCAAGACATTCACAAGCCATCTTAATGCTGCTTTGAAAAGACGAGATATCGAAACCTACACAGAGTGCAAAGTTGAGAGAGGAGAAGAAATGCCCTTAACCCATGTTAGGGCTATTGAAGAATCCAAACTCTCTTTGATTGTTTTCTCCAAAAACTATGCAGATTCTAAGTGTTTGGATGAACTGGTGAAAATAGTTGAGTGTGGAAAGACAAAAAGGTATATTGTATTGCCTGTTTTCTATGACATTGATCCTTCTGATGTGAGGAATCAGAGAGGAACCTTTGCTGAGGCTTTTGCCAAACATGAGCGACATTTTGAGGAGAAGAAGAAGGTACGAGAATGGAGGAATGCTTTGGTGGAAGCAGCAAATTTTTCTGGTTGGGATTGCACCGACGCCAACAGGTAACTCTATTTCATTATTTAGTTTTGCTTAAACATGAAATGGATTTTTGTGAATGTTTGAGATTGTAATAGATTGCCTTCTGTGTGATGTTGTGGTACAGGACAGAATTTGAAATGGTTGAGGAAATTGCAAACGATGTGCTTGAAAAGTTGAACCGTGCGAATGTGATTGACTTAGATGTGCAGATTGCTAAATTGGAGCAACTGGCACAACTTCAATATGATCTTTATTCAAAGATTATCTCTGTGGAAAACTTGCAAAAACACAATGCTACGGTTCAACGTGTGATTGAACTTAAAATGGAGAGGAGCATTCGTTTGCTTCGTCTAACACCGGATATGCTCTCGTATACGCAAAAGTCAAACTCTGATTATGATTATGGCTTTTGAATTTTATTTCTTAAAATGTTAAATGTAAAAGGAAGGAGGAAGATGGATTGGAAGATTGATTATGTTTATTTCATTCCCTTGTTTAATCTCAATTTTGTGTAAATATTGGGGTAAGAGAATTAAGAAAGTTCTAACAAATTTTGTTCAGTGTTTTTAAAACGTTTCGTTCCATTATAAATCAACGAATAATATGATTTTTTTTTTATCTTATTGTATTTCAATTCATTTTATTATTTCATTATATTTTGATATATTTGTGTTATAGTTTTCTCTTACATTCAACTTACAACTTTATAAATTATTATTATTATTATTAACCGATAAGAAGTGTTTTTTTCAATATATTCCTATAATACTAGTTAAATGCATTATTAATAACTCGTATAGACTTAAGAATAACACATCTATTGACAAATAAGTACAAAAAAGATAAAATTTCAATTGTACAAGGTTAGACTTTGGTGTTTGAAGACATTTTAAAATGAAAAATACTAGAAATGATATGAAGTGACATTGTTAAGGTTAGCTTTCACCAATTCACTTTTGTGCATACACAATTTCATCTCTTCTCCATCAAATTAGTAAAGTCAATTTACAAAATTACTCTAGCCCTAATCCCTTAGGTGAAAGAGCTTTTACTTATTAACTAACAATCCCTTGATTAATTAACAAGCAAAACTCGCATTAAGAGCTAGGATCTAAGACAATAAGTGAATCATCTCTCATCCCTATGATCAATGAACCACTAGGACTCTTGTTTCAGTTCTAGATATACACAACATACATTTCCATAACTATGAATCAAAGATCAAGCCATGAACATATTACATGCAAGCTTTAAGAATGGAAACAAGAACAATGGAAATTGATAGAAAAGACATATATATATATATATATATATATATATATATATATATATGTATATATATTCTAATCATCCAACAAATACACAAGAATTCAGAGGTTACATCTATCCCTAATATGGAGAGCCTTTGAGCTTACAAAATGGTCATAGAAGAAGAAGAAGAACCCAAAGAGGTAGAAGGGAGTGTTCCCACAAACCCTAGTAGCCCTCCAAGCTCTCTGGGTCACTAAGACTCTTCAATGTAAAGGAGGATCTTCCTAATATCAAAATAGATAAAAAAAAAAGGGGATAAAAGTATTATTTACTTAATGTAACCCAAAATATAGATAAACACTAAAACAAGATGAAAGAGAGGATTTAAACAAGTAATAAGCAATGTAAAGGAGGATCTTCCTAATATCAAAATAGATAAAAAAAAATAGGGGATAAGAGTATTATTTACCTAATGTAACCCAAAATATAGATAAACACTAAAACAAGATGAAAGAGAGGATTTAAACAAGTAATAAGCTAAAGGAAAATTGATTTTGTCTCTAAAATGAACCTCGTAAGAATTACCATTATCAACCTCTCAAACGCGAAGGAAGCGCTCCATAGCATTGGTGATGATGAGTTACTTCTCTTCTAAAAGTGTCCTCCATAGTCATGCTTTTTCACGATTTCCATCATAATGCATCACTCATCTATCTCACTATGTTTGTTCGATTCCAAATCGCATTATTTAGGGATAATCGTAGAAAACCCCAAATCAATTATCAAAAACTCAAGAGTAAAATCGTAAATTCTTTCCTACTTTTGTCAATAATGAAACTCTAAATTTATTTTCATTCCCCATTCAACTGCAAAATAAAAAAGGAAAGATGAAAATTACCAATTATGTACGGGCAACAGACATGAAGGCACAATGAAGCCAAACCTTGGAGATGAACATCGAAGTTGAATGAAAGTGTCAAAGATAAACATGCTTATATTCTCCTTTCGTTGCATTTAGCCAAGCCCCAACCTCCCATTTTGTGAACTTCTCCTGATAATCCTATGGCACTTGTCGAGAGAAGCTTCATCAAGGCTAGAAATAAAACTTTTCATACGAGCTCCCATATTACGATGTGGTGGCAGGAAGTTAAAAACAACCAAAAATTAACTTAGAGATTACGGGAAGGAAAGAAGAAGAACAACGTTTTTACAAAAAAGAAAAAAAAGTAGAGGAAAAATATATGAGAAAGCCAAGAAAGAGAAAGAAGTGAAGATGAAGCAAGATCAATTTTGCGGAAGTAGAAATTAAGGAAATTAAATTTTTTTTAAAAGAATTATGAGTGGTTTATTTGAGAATCCACCGAAAAGTACTTAAAAAATAAAAATTTAAAACTTAGTTGCGGTTTTAATAAAACAGTTAGAAATTTAAGGGGTTTTAATAAAACCGTCAAGAATTTAAGGGGTATTTAAAAACAGTCGGAAATAAACTCCTCCTATATTACATTATTTTTGTAGTGATATATTTTCAAGGTGAGTCTCTTCCATATTGGTACACTTTCCCTCTAGTCAAATAAACTCCTCCTATATTACGTTATTTTTGTAGTGATATATCTCCAAGGTGAGTCTCTTCCATGTTGGTACACTTCCCTTCTAGTCAAAGCATTTTCAATCATGAGTATCTCTTTTTCGTACCATCGTTCATCTTAGCGGAATACACTTACCAGAAACTCTTTGTAAGGAATACTTTAAAGACAAAGACCATTGTACTTGTTTGAGCCAACCTTGCTCTGATACCAGTTATTAAGTTTATAGAGGAGGAGATTCACTAGGAAGACACAACATTATTGAGACCTGAGTTTAACTATATAAGGAATTGACCACAGTCAGTCGTGTAAAATGGATAAGTCCAATCAAGTATGTGGTTTATAATTTAACTGTTTACAATATTAAAAAAATTGTGTGTCCTTCTTCTTTATTAGTGCCAGTCATCGATCGATCATAGGTATAAAAGGACACTTATTTTATATGTAATATGACTTGTATTTCTTCCTTCTTGTCTCTTGTCCCCCTCTCCACACTGAGTTTGTTCCCGAAACCTAACATTATTTTAGGTTTGGTCCGATAAAATGTTGTTGTGTAGGTTCAATATACACACATATCCATAGATCTCCATACTGGTAAGATATTGTCCGCTTTAGGCTAAGTCTTCACGAATTTGCTTTTGATACCACTACAAAAGACCTCTTACCAAGGGAGGTATCTTATGTGTATATAAACTCATGTCTATATAAGGAATTTTATCTGATGTATGACTTTGTTTGTACCCAACAAAAGTTTCATTTTCTTACTATGTCGCACTTGCGCCTCTTTTCCTATGGTGAATAAGATTAAGAGTTCCAACGGTGAGAGCTTCATCTTCATCCGATTTCATGTCACCGTGTGACCGCTTCAAGATCTTTCTCGCATATTTTGGTATCCTAATTTTTCTTTTTCCTTTTTTGCTGAGATGATTACTTATGTTTTTTTAATTATTAAGTATGGTTTATTGTTGAAATTTCACTTGTTTTTCAGTTCTTTATGCGGGAAAGAATTGCTGAAATTTATAATTCCATTTGTTTCTAATCCCAAAGTAGGGAAATTTTCATAGGCTCATTTTATCGAAAGCAAACATTAGTGGAAATACATTGTGATGTTTAGCATTGGAAACGAGAAATGAAGAATGAGGTAGGATGTTGTTTCATAAAAAATTCTTGCTTGAATAAGATGAAATAAGGATTAGAAGAAATGTGTTCTCTTTTCTTTGTGATGGCACATAACTACATAAAATATTTTCAATCATATTTTAATATATGTTTGAAGTTAGTGATGCAAATTTAAGCGCATATAAACTTTATGTATACAAATTTAAGCTTACAAATTTTAAGTTGTATAAATATTCAATTGTACAAAAATTTATTGAAAAAAATTTCGCACCGTTCTTCTTTAGTGCTCTTGCAGCCACTGAACCGATCATTTGAAAAAAGGTGTGAAAAGACACTTATTCACATGTGTGATGTCTGAATATTTATATCCACATTTAGCTTTTAATATTGGATTCTGGTTTTTGCACTTTTCAAATACTAAAAATATACTTAACTCAATAAAATATTGTAAACCTAGATGTTCTCCAACAAAAAATGTCCGTCAGCCCATGATTTTTTAAAGGGTATATACAAAATCTCAGTTGTTTTCACTTTTACATATAACTGAACTAGGATGCTCTGTTATGAAAAACAAAGAGTACGAATAACAAAACTAACAATGGTTTTTCCCGTTGACAAAGGAAGAATCATACATTTCACGTAAATTTTATGTACTCAAACTTTTTTTGAGATGTCTAAGGATGCTCCACATGAATGTGGAAACAAAGAAAAGAATGATACCAGTAATGATAGCATACTTCAGGCCAAGGTTCACTAGCAAGGTTACTAGCAGCCCAGCAAAAACCACATCAACGAATAGTATGATTTTTTTTTATCTTATTGTATTTCAATTCATTTTATTATTTCATTATATTTTGATATATTTGTGTTATAGTTTTCTCTTACATTCAACTTACAACTTTATAAATTATTATTTTATTATTAACTGATAACATCAAGTGTTTTTTCCAATATATTCGTAAAACACTAGTTAATTGTATTATTAATAACTCGGATACACTCAAGAACAACACATCAATTGACAAATAAGTACAAAGAAGATAAAGTTTCAACTATACAAGGTTAGACTTTGGTGTTTGAAGACATTTTAAAATGAAATATACTAGAAATGATATGAATTGACATTGTTAAGGTTAGCTTTCACCAATTCACTCTTGTGCATACACAATTCCATCTCTTCTCTATCAAATTACTAAAGTCAATCCACAAAATTACTCTAGCCGTAATCCCTTAGGTGAAAGAGCTTTTACTTATTAACTAACAATCCCTTAATTAATTAACAAGCAAAACTCGCATTGAGAGCTAGGACAATAAGTGAATCATCTTCCATTCCTATGATCAATGAACCACTAGGACTCTTGTTTCAGTTCTAGATACACAACATACATTTCCATACCTATGAATCAAAGATCAAGCCATGAACATATTACATGCAAGCTTTAAGAATGGAAACAAGAATAGTGGCAATTGATAGAAAAGGCATATATATATTCGAATCATCCAACAAATACACAAGAATTCAGAGGTTACATCTATCCCCAATATGGAGAGCCTTTGAGCTTACAAAATGGTCATGGAAGAAGAAGAAGAACCCAAAGAGGTAGAAGGGAGTGTTCCCACAAACCCTAGCAGCCCTCCAAGCTCTCTGGGTCACTAAGACACTTTAATGTAAAGGAGGATCTTCCTAATATCAAAATAGATAAAAAAAAAAGGGATAAGAGTATTATTTACTTAATGTAACCCAAAATATAGATAAACACTAAAACAAGATGAAAGAGAGGATTTAAACAAGTAATAAGCAATGTAAAGGAAGATCTTCCTAATATCAAAATAGATAAAAAAGAGGAGATAAGAGTATTATTTACTTAATGTAACCCAAAATATAGATAAACACTAAAACAAGATGAAAGAGAGGATTTAAACAAGTAATAAGCTAAAGGAAAGTTGATTTTGTCTCTAAAATGAACCTCGTAAGAATTACCATTATCAACCTCTCAAATGCGAAGGAAGCGCTCCATAGCATTGGTGATGATGAGTTACTTCTCTTCTAAAAGTGTCCTCCATAGTCATGCTTTTTCACGATTTCCATCACAATGCATCACTCATCTATCTCACTATGTTTGTTTGATTCCAAATCGCATTATTTAGGGATAATCGTAGAAAATCCCAAATCAATTATCAAAAACTCAAGAGTAAAATCGTAAATTCTTTCCTACTTTTGTCAATAATGAAACTCTAAATTTATTTTCATTCCCCATTCAACTGCAAAATAAAAAAGGAAAGATGAAAATTACCAATTATGTACGGGCAACAGACATGAAGGCACAATGAAGCCAAACCTTGGAGATGAACATCAAAGTTGAATGAAAGTGTCAAAGATAGACATGCTTATATTCTCCTTTCGTTGCATTTAGCCAAGCCCCAACCTCCCATTTTGTGAACTTCTCTTGATAATCCTATGGCACTTGTCCAGAGAAGCTTCATTGAGGCTAGAAATAAAACTTTTCATACGAGCTCCCATATTACGATGTGGTGGCAGGAAGTGAAAAACAACCAAAAATTAACTTAGAGATTACGAGAAGGAAAGAAGAAGAACAACGTTTTCACAAAAAAGAAAAAATATATGAGAAAGCCAAGAAAGAGAAAGAAGTGAAGATGAAGCAGGATCAATTTTGCGGAACTAGAAATTAAGGGAATTAAATTTTTTAAAAGAATTATGAGTGGTTTATTTGAGAATCCACCGAAAAGTATTTAAAAAATAAAAATTTAAAACTTAGTTGCGGTTTTAATAAAACAGTTAGAAATTTAAGGGGGTTTTGATAAAACCGTCAAGAATTTAAGGGGTATATAAAAACAGTCGGAAATAAACTCCTCCTATATTACATTATTTTTGTAGTGATATATCTCCAAGGTGAGTCTCTTCCATGTTTGTACACTTCCCTTCTAGTCAAAACATTTTCAACCATGAGTATCTCTTTTTCGTACCGTCGTTCATCTTAGCGGAATACACTTACCAGAAACTCTTTGTAAGGAATACTTTAAAGACAAAGACCATTGTACTTGTTTGAGCCAACCTTGCTCTGATACTAGTTATTAAGTTTATAGAGGAGGAGATTCACTAGGAAGACACAACATTATTGAGACCTGAGTTTAACTATATAAGGAATTGACCATAGTCAGTCGTGTAAAATGGATAAGTCCAATCAAGTATGTGGTTTATTATTTAACTGTTTACAGTATTAAAAAAATTATGTGTCCTTCTTCTTCTTTATTAGTGTCAGTCATCGATCGATCATAGGTATAAAAGGACACTTATTTATATGTAATATGACTTGTATTTCTTCCTTCTTGTTTCTTGTCCCCCTCTCCACACTGAGTTTGTTCGCGAAACCTAACATTATTTTAGGTTTGGTCTGATAAAAAGTTGTTGTGTAGGTTCAATATACAAACATATCCATAGATCTCCATACTGGTAAGATATTGTTCGCTTTAGGCTAAGTCTTCACGAATTTGCTTTTGATACCACTACAAAAGACCTCTTACCAAGGGAGGTATCTTATGTGTATATAAACTCATGTCTATATAAGGAATTTTATCCGATGTATGACTTTGTTTGTACCCAACAAAAGTTTCATTTTCTTACTATGTCGCACTTGCGCCTCTTTTCCTATGGTGAATAAGATTAAGAGTTCCAACGGTGAGAGCTTCATCTTCATTCGATTTCATGTCACCGTGTGACCGCTTCAAGATCTTTCTCACATGCTTTGGTATCCTAATTTTTCTTTTTCTTTTTTTCTGAGATGATTACTTATGTTTTTTTAATTATTAAGTATGGTTTATTGTTGAAATTTCACTTGTTTTTCAGTTCTTTATGCGGGAAAGAATTGCTGAAATTTATAATTCCATTTGTTTCTAATCCCAAAGTAGGGAAATTTTCAGAGGCTCATTTTATCGAAAGCAAACATTACTGGAAATACATTGTGATGTTTAGCATTGGAAACGAGAAATGAAGAATGAGGTAGGATGTTGTTTCATAAAAAACTCTTGCTTGAATAAGATGAAATAAGGATTAGAAGAAATGTGTTCTCTTTTCTTTGTGATTGCACATAACTACATAAAATATTTTCAATCATATTTTAATATATGTTTGAAGTTAGTGATGCAAATTTAAGCGCATATAAACTTTAAGTATACAAATTTAAGCGCATATAAACTTTAAGTATACAAATTTAAGCTTACAAATTTTAAGTTGTATAAATATTCAATTGTACAAAAATTTATTGAAAAAAAATTCGCACCCTTCTTCTTTAGTGCTCTTGCAGCCACTGAACTGATCATTTGAAGAAAGGTGTGAAAAGACACTTATTCACATGTGTGATGTCTGAATATTTATATCCACATTTAGTTTTTAATATTGGATTCTGGTTTTTGCACTTTTCAAATACAAAAAATATACTTAACTCAATAAAATATTGTAAACCTAGATGTTCTCCAACAAAAAATGTCGGTCAGCCCATGATTTTTTAAAGGGTATATACAAAATCTCAGCTGTTTTCACTTTTACATATAACTGAACTAGGATGCTCTGTTATGAAAAACAAAGAGTACGAATAACAAAACTAACAATGGTTTTTCCCGTTGACAAAGGAAGAATCATACATTTCACGTAAATTTTATGTGCTCAAACTTTTTTTGAGATGTCTAAGGATGCTCCACATGAATGTAGAAACAAAGAAAAGAATGATACCAGTAATGATAGCATACTTCAGGCCAAGGTTCACTAGCAAGTTTACTAGCAGCCCAGCAAAAACCACACCAAAGAAATTAGCAGATACAGCAGCCCAAAATGGCATATCAAGAATCGCTGCTACAAATGCTCCAGTCCATGCTCCTGTTCCAGGAAAAGGAACAGCCACAAATAGCATCAGACCAAGCCACTGAAACTCCTCCACTGGACCAGCCTTCTCTTTGGCATTCTCAAACAGCGTATCAAGCAATCGTGACACAGTAGAGCTCCTTGCAGAGAGGAAAGACGCAAATCTTTTCAGGTAGAGTACAATGAATGGCACAGGGACCATGTTCCTACATCAATCACACAAATATTGTTTATCCAACTACAAAAAATCAATTTAAATTACATCAACAGTAAACAAACAATGACATATTATCTGACATAACTATTCCAAGTAAAGATGGAATGTCACAACAAACCAGTTAAATTAACCATGGGAAATCCTAGAGAGCCACGTTAGGACAAATGGATTGCAGTGAATTTCAAGAATATCTTACAAAAATTAGCTATAGAAGAGTGTGCTTGATAGAATGAAAAATTTTAAAAGACTAACCCCAGAATGGATAAGATTGTTAAAGTTGTGGGGTTGAGTTGCATCCAGTAACCCACAGGAATAGCACCACGAAGCTCCAGCACAGGAAGAGTGGCAAGTGTGAAGATGACAACCCCATCAGGCCAACCCAATTTCCTCAAAGAATTGGCAATTTTCAAGCCAAAGCCAGAGGCTTTGATGGAGTCAACAGCAGCATTTGCATCCTTTGAAACAGCAAACCAAGCCAGGGACAAAGAGGCCCAAAATATGACCCAGAAGGCGAATTTAACTGGCTTTTCCCCAGAAAGCAGCAACCTTTCGGCTTCATCAGCAGGGTCAAAGCATTTATCAGAAGAAGCTCGTATTTGGGTCAGTGGGAAAGGGGTAATTGCAATTGGAGGTCTGAAATGGGGAGAACCTTGAAGGGTTGAGAATGAGAAGGTTGATTTAAGAGATTGTCTACCCTTTTGGATGAGAGGATGAAAATTGAAAGATGAAATCCCGCTGTGGGTTTTTCTGATATGGAATGTCAGTGACAAAGATGGGGCAGCCATTATTAACCCAGCAAGTGGGGAACGATGAAAACTATTTTTGATAAGAAAAAGTGTGGAACTTAGAATTGAGAAAGGTTGGTCAGTATCATCATCGTCTTGAGGGATGGAGGCCGAGAGGTTGAATACCCTATATCTATAACCCTGGAAAGCAAATATTTTCAATTTTTTTAAAACAAAGAAATTTAGAAAAGAAAATATAGATAACAATATTTAATTTTTTTTTAATCTACTAAAAATACTAAGAAAGCATATTATTAGAAAAACTCGAAATCATTCATGATTACTACCTCGACACATGTACATTATATTGATTTTTTCTTTTTTTTCATTCATGAATGGAATTTATATGACTACAATACATTTTTTTCTCATTTTCCCTTTTTTTTCAATTATAGAATTTACTATATTACATTCAAATCCCTTCAACATATACTTTTTTCTTTTTTTGGAATTTATCACATTGTTTACTCTGTCAATACCAATTTAATATGTTGATTTTTGAGTTTTTTTCTTTAATTTTTTTTTCTTCTGGTGTTTTCTATTACTAACACGGTCTTATGTCCTAGGTTTTCTTATTTTTTATAATTTTAATGCATAAAAATAAAGACAAAAAATAATAAAGTGACGATATACTTTTTATTCACTTTTTTTTATTTTAAAAGAAGTAAAGATATTATAAATATTGTGTAAGAGATAAAAGTTTAAGCTAATCAAATGTGACCTATCTATAACTCCTAGTTATAAGAGCAAGTATTTATTAAGAGTTAGGAACTATATTTACAAGTCAAAACACAATTTTATAGCAGCTCAATTAATATCACCTATAATAATATTTTTATGAGCAATTATTTTAGTAGAAATTAAACTTTTTTCACAGCCATAAAATCCTTAAATAATAACCAATTTTAAAGCAAAATTATAAACTTAAATTTATTGGTATCTAAAATAGTTTATAAAGTGATCACTAACATTAACTACGAAAATTTTGACTATTGAAAAAATGGTACTTTTTTAGTGGTTGCAATTTTCTAAAACTTAAAATATTTAAACTATAAGTTATTTAAACTTAAACTATTATGTTTATTAGAGCTTAACAAGAGTCAAATTACTGTATTTATTTGGAAAATAGAGAAAAAGATTTGATTAAGTACATAATATGAACTTGAAATGTCATTCTTATTGAGTTTAAGATGTTAAAATATTCAATCTTTTGAGGATGACCATGCAAAGAGACTAATGTGTCAACCTAATATACTCATAACATATTAAAACTTCTAATTCAATAAAAGTAATCTACCAATCTCAATTTTAGACACCCATCACATGTGCAGAGGATACTTTATCAATCTTACTTTCCCCAATCTTATCAAATCATGAATTCTTAGAATCATGACCATGCAAAAAAGACACATGTATTGAACTATAAAGTTCAATACAATTTCTTTTTTCAAATCAACAAAAGCACAAATTCACAACCTATAATTGGAACCTAAATAGAAAGAAAAATGTTTTTAGACTTTTACTAATGATCAATAGTAAAAAAAGAAATGAACACAAGGTGCAATTTAGTTCTTATGCTTTTAACATAGACAGAGTGTAACACAAAATTTAGACTACAATATATAATATAATTCCTAAACATAACATTGAATCATGTTGAAATGAAACTAATGATGAAACTAAGAAAATTTTTAAACTAATCATCAATAGTCATTAAGGATCAAACAACAAAAAGAAGAAAATACCCAATCTACTTATTTCAAATATAATACCAATCATATAACCAATATTTCATTGGTAGTATAGAAACCATTTTGGGCCTAATAATTACTTTCTTTTAAATATTTCTATTGTATCAACATCAACGTGAAACCATGCTTGGTAGATTTGATCTTGCACCTAGAAAATTGCAATCCAAGTAAGTTACATGACCAATAAATCCTTGCATCTCACATATCAAAATATATAGTAGTACAAGTATCTTAACAAATTAAGAATTCACAAATTAAACCACTTATCCTATCAAGCATGGTAAATGAACCACATATACCTATCTCATCTACTGGCTCATATATCACAATGCTAAACTCCAAGAGAATGTTAGGTTTATAAAAAAGGAGATTCATTTGGGAGACACAACACCAATGATATCTGAGTCCAAACACATAAGGGATTGACATAATTCTTTACCAAAAACCTTAAGGTAATGGGTTAATAGGTCTTCACATTTATATGTTGCTCCACTTTCTCATTTCTTCCCAATGTGGGACTTAGACTCACACTTGGAATTATAACAATCTCCTCTTTCAAAGGTGAGTCCCTTCCAAATTGGTATACTCTCCCTCTAGCGAAAGCATTCCCAATCACAAGTACTCCTCGTATTGTCGTTCATCTTAACAGGACACGCTTACCTGCAAGTCTTTGCTAGGAAGGCTTTTGATATAAGGACCATTGTACTCATCTAAGCCGATTACTAAGATGAACCAGACTCTGAAACCACTTTTTAGGTTTATAGAGGAGGAGGTTCACTAGGAGACACTTCACCTTTATATGATGTTGTACTTTCTCATTTCTACCCAATGTGAGATTAGACTCACTTGGAATTCTAAGAGAGAAAAACCAAAATCACAATCCCTGAACTTTAATCAAGAACAAAATAAGAACATCTAACCAATATCAGACAAAATCGTTATCGACGAGGCTCCTTGAAACGGACAATCTCAAACCAAATTGACATTGATGAGGCTTCCTGCAACAAAACGTTAGCAACCTACTAAGGTGGTGAGACATTACGAACTGATTATTCAATTGGGAGCATCGTCGAAATGCCTGGGAGACCTAACCTAGAGATGCCAATACTAACACCTAAAGTCACCCAAATCCTCACTCAAAGTTGGACTTTTGAAAACAATATTGAGTAAAGAAGGAAGGTATGGGAAATTGGAACATTGAGGAGGAACAATTTGAAACAAAATTTTGGAGAAACAAAAGATTATGAGAAAAAGAAAAATAGAGAAGGCTGAGGTTGCCTGTGACATAAGAATGGAAAAAACATATCTTTCGATAAACAACTACAATAATTTTATTGACAAAATTTATTAATGAATGATTGAACCACAATAACACAACTCGCAAAATTTATGTCAATAAATAAACTATCAAAATCATCAATAATTTTCGTTAATAAACTTTTGTCAATAAATTCAATATTTCTGATACATTGTGTAATTTGAAATGATAGTGTAATTTGAAATGATTTTTTAATATTGTTTTCCTCCTAACCCATTTTCCACGAAAATTATTAAATAACAACCAATTTTAAAGGAAAAAATAATTAGTCATTAGAATACCTAATTTAGATATTAATTTATATACTAAATATTATTAATATGTAAAATAGTTTCTATTATAAATAAAAATATATAATTAATTTATGAATTGAAATTTAAATTGGTCTGTTACCAAAAAATCATTTTCTAATAAATTAGAATATATATATATATATATATATATATATATATATATATATATATATATATATATATATATATATAGACTCGCAATTTGTTAATATCGTATCACCCACATTAACACATCCTGTCAAATTTTGTGTTAAGTCACGTATAGTTCTTTTACATTGTGACCTTTGGAGCAACTTAAAATTAGAAACGATAATATTTTAACATCCATTAAATATAATAAATTCAATAATTTGATAACTTAAAATAATAATATTTTAATTATGTGTATTTCATATTTTTAATTTGATTTCATACACATATTGGTATATTTTAGAGATATGGTAAAGTGGATGCATTGTTTTTCGATGTGTTTTATTTTCTTGAAACTAATTAACGATGATAGGTGCGAGATTGTCAGAAAAGGAAAGGAGAAGGGGTACTGTATTACGATACAAACAATGCGGAGAACTTAACAAGGTGCTTCTCACTTCTAGTTTGTTGTCTACCATTTAACAACACTAATTTATAAAATCTGTTGTTTTCCTCTGCCTTTGAACTTTACACCATTCATGGACTTATGTTCTTTTACTGGCCTTCAGGAAAAGTTCTACATAAGAAATAGTGAATTTTTTTATCTAAAAATATATGCTTCTAATTTCGATTTATTAAGCTTTTGAATTGAAGTTGAATAGATATGATGAGTGAGTAATGCATTTGCAACCAGAAGTGAAACAAAATACAAAACCGCATTCAAACCAAGACAGACACACATATTCAAAGCCAACCTGGTAAATATTATTTCAAATTTTTTAACAAAATCTTTAGATGGCAAAATATATCCTAATAGATATTCCAAAAAAGGTTATATTATACATCGATAGGAATATTCTTATAGATATTCAAATATGCATGCTAAATCAACAAAATTCCATCAAGAGAAACCGAAATGAACTCCGATTAAATAAATGCTGCTATATTTCTGAAGAATAAAAATAATCTTCTATCGGTGACAAAAAATTGTGAACTATTTACATGTCGAAGTATCGCCATAAAATTACATAAACCGTCAAACAAAAATATTCCCCTAATCCACATGCTTCTTCCAAGGACCACGATGAGCTATGCTTAATGAAGGCAATGGACTACAACATATTCCTAAATACTCAATACTTTCTAGGAAAACTCACGGTGGCTTCAATGGGTACTCATACATAGACTTTCGTCGCAAATTTCATAGGCTTCTCACAGTAAACCTTCTGCCTCTAAGTCTCTTGCCACTGAAAAAGAAAAGGCATCAGATGTTAAGGTACCGTGGTAGCACTTCTGTCAGTTAAAATAGAGGAAGATATAGAAATTGGAACAACACTTTTTTAACACTCAACAAAAATATATGATGTAGAAATGTGCAATGCAGTCAAACCAGTATCGCCAAATTCTTCTCAGAGTTTTAGTCATCAGCAAGTTGCATAAGAAAGGTATTAATTATTAGTTGCATAAAATTTACGACATTTGAGGAAGCTTCGCTTAACTACTTGGTCCACCACGCTAACTAAAGCTTCCTTCTAATTACTTGGTTCTCCGCACTACAAAACATTTTTCTATGATTGATGTTTGAATTATATGAGATTTGTTTCTCCCAAAAGAAAAGTAATTTTTCTTTTGCTTCTATGACGAAACATCGTGATCATATCTAAATACAATTCAACCAACGATTTTGAAGAATATGTAAAACAAGTTTACAGAGTCTCCAAACTAATATTTGGAGTAAGTAAACTTTAATCCAAACATTATACGAAGTGAACATCTAGAAGAAAGAGATACAATAAGAAGGAATCAGAGACAAGAAGAAAACTGACCATTTGACATGGGAAGAACCAAAACAACTCGCATGGTCACGGTGTTTGGTGGAAGCTGCAAGCGAAGAGGATAAAGCCTTCCATTCAAAGGACTCCGATTACATACAATGATTCCCTCTAGACCTGTCTCTTCCTCAAACTTTCGAGTCAATTCTTCAACTCCATTCCCTTTGAAAATCAAAGAATAGCCCTGCGAACCTTCATCCAACACCTCCCCGTTCTCTTCAGCAATATTGTAGTAAATAATCCGCCCTTCCATCTTCTGTGACAAACCATTCAATTCATTCGACTGCAAACAAAACCAACCACAATCATCACCCACAACAACGACAGGAAGAGGCTATGTAAAGTGACAACTTCAGTATTTTTAAGCCTAAAAGGAAAAAAGTGCTAACAAATAATTATAAAGCATCTGTGAATCGAAACTGTAAAGTTTATATGAAAAATATTTCCAGTAACTACAATCACAACTTCAAACCTTGACATGGAAGGACATGGAATTGATCAGGAATTTCCTTCCATGTCAAGGATTATGTGAGGAAACTGCAATTGCGAGTAAAACTTTGTCCTTGTCCATATTGCTATGGTAACACTTCTATGGAACAAAAGCACGTGCATGTGAATTTTGTTCATAAAGACAAAAACATAACTTCACCAAGAATCTCATAATACCTGTTGCCTTGCAAAGCTGGCAGACAATGATGGTGGTGGGGGAACCGGCGCGCTGGCCAGGACTGGAACAGGGTCGGAACCTGGCAACGGGGGAGCAGAGGGTTTACTGCTATTCGCCGGAGAGTTGACATAAATCTCGACGACCTCCACGTCCCAGAGGATCCAGTCCTGGGTGGCGGTCCTGTGAGGAATATCGTGCGTGACGGAGTTTCTCCAGGGCGGCACGCCCCCATTGGCGCGGAGGAAGTTGCCGTAGCGAGTCTTGAGCCTGACGCGGCCTCCGTCCTTGATGGGCTCCCACTCGACGGAGGAGTCGAGCCTCTGAGGGAGGGTCTGGAGGACCTTGTGGCCCGTCATGCCCAGGAGGAAGTTGATGTTGGAGGCTGTGAGGTATTTTCCGTAACAGCTTTTCAGGCGAATTATGTTGTCGTATTCGGGAACGTATTCGACGAGCCAGCGCGCGCTCTTGGAGGAGCCGTTGCGGTCTTGCGTGACGGACTCCTCGTCGTCCTCCGCCAGCAAGTACTTGTCGTGGTGGCTGCGGAGGCGCACCGCCTTGGCGCGGTGGAAGAAGTCCATGCCATTTCTGAACTTGTTGGAAGTTATTGCCTGCATGAGTAGTATGTAATGTAATTATACGATGAGAAGATGAGTATTCAGTGACTGGGAGAAATGAAAGGAGATGGGTATTTATTCGGTAATGAAACTTTTACTATAATTATTTTTATTATTGTAATGGTTGTGGGTAAGAGTTAGTGTGCGTGACTGGTTGTTTGAATTTTCAACTGTCCAGATGAAAAAAGGGAAAGAGGGAGTCAGCAGTGGCGACTTTTCGGGGACAACGCGTTTGGCCCTATGCATTACGTGGCGGAAGCGCCTAATCCGATTCATCTGTTTCAGTTTCAGTTTTCGTTCCGTGTTCTGCATCTCACCACAAATTATTGGTCATTCGCGTGTGACTTTTCGTAGAAATTATTACGTCATCTCAGCATGGCAAAATGCTTAATCCAGTTCAGTTTCTTAGCCTGGAAATCAGACCTCGCAATTATTGAGACCAACTTCAGCCGACTTTAAAACATTGAATTCAAGTAATACCTACTCAAATTATCATCTTATCTTATGACAGACACAAATTAAGTATACCACAAACTTTTTCAAAGTGGGAAATATTCCAACTAATTTCCAACATACCCTCACTCTTCCTTTCTAACACACCACCGTGTTAACATGCCAATGGTTATTTCCATGAAAAATATAGAAAATAGTTGGTAACTATAAAAATTTATTTGTGTAATTGAGTTGATGTTACAATTGCTATGATAGCGGTTTTTAGCGTTAAAAAAAATGTTTTAAGTGGATTTAGAATTATTATTTTTGTAATCACCAATGAAGCACATGTTTTAATCAATTTCTCTTTGCACCCATCATAGCTTTAGGAAAAAAAAATTCCAGAATAGGAGTGGGTGAGTGTTTTCCAGGAAAGTGAGTCTCTTTAGAAAAAGTGTTTCCGAAATTAATTTATTGCAGTCTGAAAAATAAAATCCAGAATGATGGAGTATAGAAAGAAATTTGATGGGTTACATGAAGAAACAGCCGAAGGTACAAAGAAAATGCGCAGCCGAACCCAAGTAATTTTTTACCATTGCAGTGTAGTTGAATTTATGACTCGGCCAACTTAAACAGAATGATTCAGTGAGACAGTGAGGATTGGATTGGATATGCTATGCCAGATAGGATGAAGTGATGACTCGGCTTAATTAAACTCAGTCACTATCGGTGACTCATTATTGGATATGTATGGAACTTTATAGTGTGCGGTTTGGCGTCTTTCATATAAAAAAATTGAAAATAGAGAATCAAAATGATCTTCCACTGGAAGCCACACTACCAAAACCTCAATCCAAAAAATATAATAAAATATCAAATAACAAAAGCATAAAGGAACTTAAGAGAGACCACTACAAGAAGGAAAAGAAACAATACGTGGTGGGGTGGAAGCTATGGAGATTGGTATGGAGACAAAAGCCACTCAAAAGTGGGAAACTAACGTCTACACAAGGTGTCTTACACAAATAGACAATGTTATATTGAAATGATTGGTCGTAGAGATAAATAAATTGTTGTTAACTTTGTATATTGTTCACTTTCTAGTCCCAATTACTACTGAAAACCCACCCCATTCAATAACTATATTCGGCTTCTAGTCCTTGTCAAGACCAAAAATATGTGTACTTCCAATCCCATTCCCCTGCGAATGAATATGCGAATCCTCAAGATTAAATTAGATGAAAAACGCTCTCTCTGTCTTTCTCTGTCTCTCTCATAAATGCTATATCCATATATCCTGACGTAGACGCATGGGTCATAATAAGAATAAGTAGGGTTTAGACAACTTCAGTTAAATGTTATATTATCATCTTCAAGTTGAGATTTAATTTTTGTTAAATCATAAGATCAGGAGTATACACTTTTGATCTTTTACGAACCAAAAAGAGGGAGGGACAGGAAGAAAACAATTGACCGAGGTAATTGTAATTCTCTCCCACACTTAGGGAAACATGTTGAGACAACAACTTTGCCATATGGTAAGATTCATTTTAACAAATATAGAAAAAACGTCAAATTTACACTACAATTTAGATGAAAGAAAAGACAAAGACAAAAAGAAAAGGTTAAAGTAAATGAAGAGAAAAATCCTATTATTTTGTAAAAAAGGACTGATGTCAAATTGAAATAACAAAAAGATCTTTCTACGCATGTGGACTCGTTCCTTCACCAATTGTTAGTAGTGCGTTTACTATTTGGACTTTGGAATGTGAACGCATTTGTTAATGTGTGAGTTGTGTGACTACATTTTCGTTGGTGGAGAAGAGTTGGTGAAGGGAAGAAGCAACATATAGCACCTAAAATTCAACCAAGTGGCAATCAATTGGTAGTGGAGGACTCTGATATGGTAATACAGTGATGAGACTATAAGACCCTGCTTCTGAACGTCCAAAATTTTCATTGGACATACTTGAAAAACAAATTAACATCCATCCTGAAAGTTAATTGTGGCCACACGTATTTTGATGGAAACTGGAAATGAACCAAATAATCGAGTTTTTCTAGGAGTACGTTAACAAAACCCTTCTTATTATATAGACCTAAAACACCCAGTCCAGTGTTTTACTTATGTTAACAAACCCTTTTCACGCATAGACCTAAATTAGCCAAACACCTAACTATGCGTCCATTAGTATCACGGAATGGGAAAGAAAACTCGAGAGGAAGAGATATAGCTTCACTCACGCTAGCAGAGATGAGGTGTCAAACTATTTATTAAATGAGTTAAGACTTTTTCAAAAATTTATTTAATTAAAAGGACTGGACTTCAGACTATTCAAATAAGACAATCTATATACCTAAATAACAATAATGACCAGTGATGATGATAATAATAATTTTGGATTGTAATCTTTTGACACGATATATTATTACTTTGTGTAAAGACGACTAATCTATATCAATATAATGTTCATTAAATTCTTAAGAGACAGTTTTAACTCGTTTAAGAGATATTAATTACCAAGCGGACTTAGGAAAACTTTAGAATTAAACTAGATTTTCAAAAAAGTTAAGACATAAAAACAGGTTATATTAAATAAGTCAAGTCTTAAATATTTCAACTTCTTCAGGACTGGTATATATCAACCTTATAAAATTTAACTTAGTCCATCTTTCAAACTTATTAGAGATCAATCTGAAATGTTTGGTTTAAAATATGCTTGTGATGCTTTATTGATTCAATATACTTCAAACACATTGTTAGTAAAAACATTACCCAATCATCTAGTATAAATTGTAATACAAAATTTGTTTATTGGAATGATTTCTAATTGATTAATTTTGTGAATCTTTTATATTAGCCATACATAAAAATTATTATATTTATTTTGCATTTACATGTTTATTTAATTTGTATTCTTATAATGATTTATTAGATACAAATTAGAGTAATTTATATCTTCAATATACTGATCTATCGAACATTCATTTTATGCCAAATAATAATTAGTTTAATAATGAATACAATTTAAATAAAAAATATTATTTACCGGAAATAAAATAATTAATGGTAATGATAAAACATTAAAACAAAAAATAAAGTTATATATATATATATATATATATATATATATATATATATAATAAACAAATAAAATTATGAAAAAAAAATTAAACTAATAAAAAACCAGTTAATCTAAAATTTATGTGGAGTTCATGCGTGCATAATTATGTTTTATCAAATGATTATAGAGTTTGTATAAAACACATAATACCACACTATTCGCAAAGTGAACTTACTGGAAAAAAATAAGTTAAATATATTATAATACAATTTTAATATTACATATTATTCTGAATTTATTTGTATATTCAGAATCACTAAATAATAATGTAATTTTAAAATTATTAATTCTTACAATTAAAACTAAAAAGAAAGCATTTTTAGGTATATTTTAGGAAGAAGAGTGGCAATGAATCACGTTAGTCCAAAATGTTGACAGTTACAACATACTTCTTAGTTATTTTTGTTTTGAAGCGCTTCAACTAAACCTGGTCAAGGGAAAGACCAAACACGGTGTGAACGCTTGTTTCAAAGAAATAAGAAAGTCATTCAGTTGAACTATATAGTCTTTTATAATCTACAACAAAGAAATTTCCCTGAAAATTCTGAAGTATTTTTTCCCCTTTTAAGGTGTTGAAGTGTAATGGTTAATGAAATAAATTTTATCTTTTAAAAAAAGTATTCACTACTTATATTTCTTTTATTACTTTTATAATTGAAAGAAGAACTAAATCTCCTATGATTTAAGAATATAAACAATCCAAATATCACTCTCTATATATTGTTGGTTACTTTTTAATGGTTGAAGCGTAGACTAAAAAGTTCAGATATTTTAGTTTACACATTTTATGTTTATTTATCCCTAGAAATACAATGAACTATTATTGTAATTTTTATTTATTTATTTAAAAAAAACAACAACAAAAACCAGAGGCCCGAGAACTAGTTTTCTATGTTAACTAAATTAACGCGTTTCTCATTATTAATTTAGCCAATATTGTTACTTAGAATCATTTGAAAAACCTCACTTCCTCTCAACGAAAAATTCAACGGACAAAATATTCACGCAAAAATCGCTAAAGGAATAGTCGATGAACGAGAAAAACGCACCTGCAGCATCAGGTTCGAGTTCCGCCTCGCCGGCGGCGACTTGAGGGAAAAAACGGACATCGGCGACGCTGGTTCCGAATCGACGGAGAAATCATCAGAAGCGACAGACGAAACCGTGCTGTCGCACAAATCATCCACCAACTCTTCCACCGCCTCCACAGTCTCTACGTCCCACAGAACCCAATCCTTCGTCGCCGAACTGTGCGGCTCGTCCACCGTCACGCTGCTCCGCCATGGCGGCGTCCCTCCGTTCGCGCGCAGGAACTTTCCACTCCAGCTCATCAACTTCACCTGGAACCCGTCGCGTGTCACTTCCCAGTCGTGCTTGAAGTCCGCGCCGGGCTCGAAATCCCTCTGGAGCACCTTCTTTCCTGTCATCCCAAACAGAAACGGCGCCTCCGTCGCCGTTAAGTATCTTCCGTGGTAGCTCCTGAGGCGTACCTTTTTGCTTTCTCCGTCTGTGATCTCCTCTACCGTCCACCGCGCTCCCCGGCCGGAGGCCTTGCGGCTCTGGCGGACCTGGCTGCCGCCTGCGTCGGCCACGAGATACTTGTCGAGGTGGCTCCGCAGCCTCACCACGTTGGTTTTGGTGAATAACTCCATAGCGTGTCGATCGATGAGTGATGAAGCTGAAAACGAGACTGTAGATATATATGGATTGTAAATGTGAGAAACAGAGAAACGAAGAAATTATAACGGTTTGTGTATATATATATATATATATATATATATAAGGAAAATGTTTTAGACAAACGTCCTCCTATAACACTTTAAAAAATTAATATTTTTAATGAGTTAGTAATTATATTATATGTTTATTTTAAAATGAGAAAATGTTATATAAAAGAAGTGATTCTTATATATAATTGTTATATTAAGATTAATTTATATATAGTATATATATAGGTTTTTATTATTTTTTTTGTTTTTAAATGTGCATTTAAAAAGGAACACTAGTCAAACCTTTAAATAAATAATTTTTTAATGGTAGTAATTGATTTTTGACATAAAAAAATTTATCTTTAATGAATGTTGTAAATATTATAAAACAAAATTAATATATCACATTAGCAAATAGATTGTTCTTTCATTATCTCCTATCCTAATATTAAATTTTCATTAAACAAAATCATCGATCATTAACCCTTGCATGTTGCCCATAATACCACATGTAATACTCTTTTCATTATTTACTTTGTTTGTTATTCTTTCCTTTTGTCAGAACTTTTTTTTCATTGTTTTTTCTCATTTTCTTTCTTTGTTATGTTATTAGTTGTTTTTTAAATCAAAATTTTCAGATGTTTCAAACATTAAATATTAAAAAATAAATTTTAAATCTAACTCAAGTGAATTTTAAGTCTAATTTAACTCCACAAAATTGATTTAGAAGGTAAAATTTATATTCACTTATATATTTTAAACTAATTAATGAATGGTCTAATAATGACTCGATAGCGAGTAGAACATATATACCTAACAAACAAAAATCTCATTAAGATGGATTCTAACTCATGACTCAAATATCATGTTAAGAAGTGAACTTTAAGTTTAATTCAACCCCACAAAATCAGTTGTAAGGTGGGGTTTGCACCAACTTATATATTTTAAACTAGCATTATTTTTAATCGATGTGAGATTAATAATCAATGAGGAATCAAACCCTTTAAATACTATGAATAATCTCCAATACCATAAGGTTTGAGAATTTATCTCATTACCAGAAGATAATGAAACTCATTGGTTCTAAGTGGATATTTAAGACTAAAAAAGTTTCTAAAAGTAATGTGAAAAGGTACAAGGTTTGTCTTGTGACGAAGGATTATACTCCAAAGGAATGGATTGAGTTTAAAAATACTTTCTCTCTCACTTCATTGAAATATTCTTTTAGAAAAATCATGGATTTTACTACACATTATGATTTGAAACTTCATTAAATGGATGTCATAATGACGTTTCTCAATTACTATATTGATGAGATGATTTATATGGTAAAACTAGAAAATCAAGATATTCAAAGAATATAGTTTTGCAGAGTTTAAAACACAAATCCGAGAGAGATGAAATGAGATTGAGATTTAACAAAACAAAATAAAAAGGAAAAACCCTATACTTCACAACTAGGGCTCCTCATAAAATTGGGGGGAAAAAATGTACATTAGGATCCATGCAATTAAGGGCAAAAAAACTTAATTATAAATATAACATGTTATGATACCGATTGTTATATTATCCACCAAAACCAAATTAATTATCAATAAACAATCAAACTCTTTCAATACTATGAACAATCCCTAACATTTCATAAAACAGTATTCAAAAGCATGAATGGATTGATTATTGGGAACAATTATTTGATTTTGGAACGGTAGAACGTCATAAATTCACTTTTGATTTTCTCTTATAGTAAGATAAAGAAAAAGAAAAAATATAATATGATGTGCTTATATACATGAGACCATAACCTTATGTAACCTCTTTCATTTACTTTTTCTTAAGTTTTAATATTTTTAATTTGATCTCTCGTCAAATTAAAATATTGTTTATAGTTTCTATACAATTAATCTTTCATTCATATATATTTTCATTCATATATATGTCATTAATAATTGATTTAAGTGAGATCACTTTAATAATAATTTGACTAATAAAATTTAATGATCTTAACTCATTTAATTTATTTATATATATATATATATATATACTAGCAATCATTTTCTTTATTTATTGTAATTTAAATGTATTGAATACTTTATGTTAAACATAATAGACACTGCATGGCTTTTGAGTTTGAAAATTTGATCATTAATATACTCGTTAATATAGTACATAATACACACAAATATATGTAAGAATGTGTATTATTGTAGGTTTGGAGATGTTGGATTCTTAAACAAATCATACCCTTTTATAAATACCAATTTCATAAATGGAATAGTTTTGAAGATAATAACCATGACAGTAATGTTTAATCTATCTGTTATGACATGCCATTTAGAAAAACATCAATATATAGTAAAGTTTGATGAAACACAATCATACACAGATTAAACTTCTAAAGTCCTTTTTATTGATACTTAAATTGTTTGGAAAGGTGTTGAAAAAATCGTAGGACCAAATCCTATTTGAATATTTGAACTACATAAATTACCAAAAGTTATCCAAAATAATATTTTACTTGCTCAAATCAAACTTCAAAATCAACTATTATGTTTATTCATGTTAGAATAAAGGGCAGAATGGTAAAAACCCAAACTCAGACAATACTTTTCCTTAAAAATGAAATATGTGCACGTGTTTAGTGAGAGAAAACCAAAATGAGAAGTCGAGATTCAGAGAGAGAGAAAGAAGCACACGACGCTCTGCTAGGGTTTCGACCCTCTATCACAGACCACCACCAAACACGGCGGAGCACCACCACACACAGATTCAACCGGTCAAAAGCTTGCAAAGGCACTCGGGTATATTGTATAACTTTCAAATTTTATTATTAACTGAAAATGCATGATACAAAGTATATTTATACACAAAGCACACATTGTAACAGAATACACCTCTGTTTTGTTTATTTTTTAACACTCCTCCTAAACAAAACGGTAAAGATAACATGATTTCAAAGAAAAACAAGATTTTTCACTCCAATGTTTTCACTCTGATCTGCTTTCTAAGTTTTAGAAAGTGTTCCCCTTTTAATGCTTTGGTGAGAATGTCTGCAATCTGGTCTTCATATCTGCAATACACCACCTCTAGCTTCTTTTTGCTGACTTGCTCTCTGATAAAATGAAATCGTGTCTCAATGTGTTTGCTCCTACCATGTGATGTAGGATGTTTAGTTAGGTCAATGGCTGACTTGTTGTCAACAAGTAGTCTGACCTTCCCTCTTCCTTCAATCTTCAACTCCTTCATCAGTGAGTCAAGCCAGACTGCTTGACAAGTGTCTTCACATGCCGCAATGTACTCTGCTTCACATGAAGACAAAGCTACAATTGGTTCCTTCGTAGAGCTCCAGGAAATAGGTGCCCCATCAAAGTAGAACACATATTCTGCTGTACTCTTCCTATCACCCTTGTCTCCACACCAATCCGAGTCTGAGTAAGCAGTCACTCTTACCTCTCCTCCTGATCCATGTTTAGGCAGCAAAATTCCATACTCAGTGGTACCTTTTAGATACCTTAGAATCCTTTTGACAGCATTCAGATGAGAAACTCTAGAATTTTGCATGAATCTGCTGACCAAACCCATACTGTAGCTAATATCAGGCCTTGTATTGCACAAGTATCTTAGGCTCCCAACCATTCTTCTATACTCAGTAGGATCAACAGCCTCTTCCTCAGGATCTTTCTCAAGTTTTATGCCAACCTCTGCTGGGGTAATAGCATAGTTGCATTGAATCATGTTAAACCTAGTTAACATGTCTAGAACGTATATGGACTGATGCATCATTATACCCGTATCAATTGTAGTGACCTCAATCCCAAGAAAGTAACTAAGTTGACCCAAGTCACTCATTTCAAACTCATGTAGCATTTGGGCCTTGAAGTTGGTAATTCTCTCATCACTGCTCCCTGTAACCAGCATATCATCCATATACAGGCACACAATCACCATATCTTCTTTGTCATTCTCCTCATAACATTGAACATATACTCCATGTTCAGAAACACACTTTTCAAAACCAATGCTGCTCATGAACCCCTCTATCTTCTGGTTCCAAGCCCCTGGAGTTTGCTTGAGCCCATATAAAGCCTTCTTCAACTTGTATACCTTGTCAATGTGCCTCTTGACTTCAAAACCTTGAGGTTGGACAACATAAACTTCCTCTTCCAGATCTCCATTCAAAAAGGCAGACTTTACATCTAATTGATGTAAAGTTCAATTGTTATGTACAGTAACTGAAACCACCAATCTCACTGTCTCCAATCTGGCCACAGGTGCAAAAACCTCTCCATAATCAATTCCAGCTTGCTGCAAAAATCCTTTAGCCACCAACCTGGCCTTGTATCTTGTCACAACCCCTTGAGGATTTATTTTGCACTTGTAAATCTATTTTAGTGTTGTGGGTCTTGTTAGGAGGTAATTCTGTCAGCTCCCAGGTTTGGTTCTTCACAATTGACCCAATTTCTTCCTGCATAGCCTTGTTCCATCTCTCATCCTTCACTGCCTGCTCAAAGTTAACTGGTTCAGCTTATGCTATTAAGGCAAAGTGAACAAAATTACCTTCTGATGAGATAGATGCATCATATGCTAGGTTATACATAGTATCTCAAATGAATTGGCAATTGAGTAGCCCGAGAAGACCTCCTAACATTCTCCTCCCTCCTGTATGCCTTTGATTCTGCTGCAGGTTCACTTTCCAACTCAATGGTTGGTTTTTCTTTTTCTTTCACTTCCCACTGTCACTCTCCAGTTTCATCAATCTTCACATCCCTGCTGACTGAAGCAGTACCTGTTACAGGATCATATAATTTGTATCCTCATGTAACATGATACCCAATCAGAACTAATGGAATTCCTCTATCATTCAGCTTTTTTCTCAACTGTTCTGGAACATGTTTATAGCATAGGGACCCAAACACTTTCAGATGCTTCACATCTGGCTTCACTCTTGACCAGGCTTCCTCTGGTGTGACACCATTAAGTCTCTTTGTTGGAGACAAATTTAATACATAAGTGGTTGTCATTAGAGCCTCACCCTGTAAGAAATTAGGCAGCCCCTTACTTTTCAACATGCACCTTATCATGTTTAGAATTGTTCTATTTTTCCTCTCTTTTGCCCCATTGTGTTGAGGCATGTAGGGAGGAGTAACTTCATGAACAATTCCTTCTTTTCCACAATAATCTCTGAAATCAGTGGAGATATATTCTCCTCCTCCATCTGTTCTTAATATCTTCAATTTTTTTTCACTCTGCCTTTCCACCATATTCTTGGATTGCTGAAAATGTTGCAACACTTCCCTTTTACTCTTCAAGAGATAAACCCAACATTTTTTGGTCCAGTCATCTAAAAATAGTAGAAAATATCTACAGCCATCAGGTGTTTCTACTCTCATAGGGCCACAAACATCTGAATATATCACTCCTATTTTCTTTGCAGATTTCTGGGGTAAAAACCTTTGAAAATTGCCATGGGTCTGCTTGCATTGAACACATTCTCTGCAAACAGTTCTGGGAATGTCCACCTTTGATAACTCAATCACCAATTTCTTCTGACTTAACATAGATAAATCTTTTAAATTCATATGCCCAAATCTGAGATGCCACAGCCACTCATTTTTCTCTTCTGCTGCAGTAAAACAGTGATGGTTTACTGCCTCCATCACCAATTTAAATGTTCTGTTCTGTGACAGTTCAGCCTGTATCACCTCTTTTCCTTCTTGATTGAAGATGTTAAGGCCATTGTTTTCCATCTTCATCAGATAGCCCTTCTGAAGTAGTTGTCCAAGACTAAGTAAATTAGTCTTTAACCCAGGTACATACAGCACCTCTTCAATGACCACTTCTCTTCCATCTTCACCCCTCAATGCTACTCTGCCAGAACATTCTGCCTCCAAACACTGTTATCAGCAAACTTGATCTTTCTATTCTTTACTCTCTGCACTCTCACAAACCAATCTTTTCTCCCAGTCATGTGAGTTGAACAGCCAGAGTCAAGGTACCACACAGTGTTTTCTGGTTGTTTCTCATCATCATAGGCCATCAAAATCATTGCCTCTGAATCTGATTCTTCTTGAACTAGATTAACCCTCTTAGGTTTATTTTTAGTCCCTTCACCTTTCCATCACTCCTTTGCATAGTGACCCAGTTTTTGGTAGTTGTAGCATTTCACTTTTTTCTTATCAAACTTCCATTCTCCATCAGCATTCTTTGATTTCTTTTCTTTTCCATATTCAATGGACTCTTCTCCTTGCTGGTCCAGAGAATCTTTTCCTTCTTTACCTCCTTTTTCATCTTTCTTGAAGCCCTTTTTACCTTTCTAGTGTGATCTGGCCTGCAGGGCTTGTTCTTGACATTGTTTGCGTTCATTGAGGTGTAACTCATGAGCCTCCAGTGAATGCAACAACTCTTCACTGTTAATATCCTCTTTTCTCCGAGTTTCTTCAATGGCAGTCACCACATAGTTCTCAGAACTTTATCTATAATGTACTCATTTGTCACCTTTTCACCATAAGCTCTCATTTTATTCACTAATGATGGACAAATTTATGAGCACCAAAATATGATGTCACAAACTTGTTTCACAATCGGCAAGTATGACCGAATCGTTCAAGTAATAAACTTGGTAAGACCAAGTATCGTTCTTCCCAAAGGACTCACGGCCTAGTTTAGTTATGTGATTTGTTGATTAGCTAAGACTTACAAACGCAATAATTGAGATTTTATATGCAAGACAGAAAATAAACATGTATGCATGAGTTTTTGATCAATGGCAAAAGCAAAAGATAAACACTTTCAATGAATTATATGAATGAATATGTTGTTGGGGGTCAATTTCATCTTATCCACTCTCATATATTTTAGGAATTCCACATTCAAATCATCATTGTTAATGCCACTCTCTAAAGTACCTTTCTAGAAGGCTTCTCCCTAATCACGAGTTCATACAATTCCTAGCATTCCTAATGATCAGTTCATAAGCACAGGAGCTTAACGACAACCAACATAATATTGGGAGAAATTCCCCGGATCTAGACTTCCCCGTACGTTCCCGTATCGACAAAACCAATAATCATGCATCGAATGAGTTAAACCATGCAAGCATTAAGCAAAGAGGAAAAACCCTAACTAATGATGAAAGAAAGCATAAGTCTTAATTAAAAGATGTAAAAACAGATTCCATATATGAGAGCTTCAAAAGATTACATTGATTCCCCAACAAACATACAAGGTTTAGTTCACCATATTCATGGTGAACCTAGATGAACAATGAAAGAATGAAAGAATAAACCCTAAAAAGGTGAAGAGGTAGCCTGAGCATCCAAGATCCTCCTTCAAAGGGGTGAAAGAGAGAGTGTTTGCCTCGTTTCTGCCAAAGATACAAACCCTAAGACGTCCTAAAGCTTATATACTATTCTAAAATTATAGAAAATCTAGGCCCAAGCCCATAAAAGTGCCAGAAAACAAGTCCAAGCCCATTAAGAATGGCGCTCAGCGGTATTTTACCGCTGAGCGGTACTAGCGGTTGATCCATTTTGCCCCCCAGCTGCTGTTTTGCCCCTCAGCGGTGATTTCGGCACCTGAAAACTGCCGCTCAGCGCCAAATTTCCGCTCAGCGCCACTCGGTCACATTTTTTTCTACATTCTGGTTGACTTTTCAGCATTCTGGTTGACTGGTTGACTTTTCTGGTTGACTGGTTGACTTTTCTGGTTGACTGGTTGACTTTTCTGGTTTCTGGTTTACTTTTCAGCACTCCAATCATTCGGTACTTCAATTCTTCTTTCAAATCATTCAATTAGCCTACAAAATCAAGGGAATCTTGCACAAAACCATTAAATTCACTTTCAACTCTCTTATTCACAAAACTAAAGCAAAAATATGAGTTCAAGCTAGTTTCTAAGTCTTAAAGGTTGCTTTAGGTATCAATTTTAAGCATAAAAATAACAGTTTTTCAACTGTTATCACAACCCCAAACTTAGAGCTTTGCTTGTCCTCAAGCAAACAAGATGTAACTTAATCTCTAACCAATTCATATGATGGTTCACTCATTCAAAAATCCTCTTTTTCAAGATAAGTAACAACTTCACTCAAACTTATGACCAAGTGTTCAATCAAGATGTGCACATGCTTTAGTGTTCACATAGTCATTTAGATTCCAACAAATGCTATTTTTCATGAATGATCAATCAATTAAGCATGGATGTTCATGTGCTTATGGAATATTTCCTCACTAGGTAAAGTGTTTCACTCCACACACAAGTGTATAAAAGGTAAAGTGTTTCACTCATTCACTCCACTATCACAATGTTACATGAATCAACATTGCCTTTCATTTTACCATAATCAAAAACATTCACAAGCATGCATCATCACAAGGACTTTTCAATGGCTTATAACGTGGCTGGGCTAACAAGAAAATTGGTTTTTCTGGATCACAAAATCCTTGAGTTAAGAGAATCATATCAACACAATCATCTTATTCATTCCCAACTTTCTTTTGCCTTTGCATTTGCATTGAGCTTTGCTTCTTTTTCTTTTCTTTTCTTTTTCTTTTTCTTTGCATATTCTTACTTTTTAGCTCTTAGCTCAATGCTTTTCCTTTTTCATGTTTCCCCAACAACCCCAAACTTGAACATTTAACAATACCATACAAGATCTTCTACTTAACTCAAGGTAAAGATTTTCAATCAAGGGTTTTCAGTGTATGTTCAAGGCTAAGGGTTCAAAGGATAGAACACAACGTGTTCTCTTTTAGTGGGCTAACTTTATGAATTTGGCCAATAAAAAGGGTTTCAACAAACGGCCTTGATCACATGATGCAAAACAAGCAATTGATTCAATCATAGAAAACCTGGGCAAAGTCATTCATGCTTTCAAAGTAATAACATTCAACAATAACAACTCTGGAGCTCAAAATCTCACATATCAGCTCATTCACATTTGACATACACATCCTGCTTAATTTCACAATCACAATCATGATATCATGCATTTGTTCACAAAGCTTGTGAATCACATGTATAAGCATTTTAATGTGCACATCATCTCAACATCAATTAATCATAAGCATCATTCAAGCATTACTTATCAAATAATCACAGTTAATGGCAAACCATCATAAGAAACCAGGTGTTCAATAGAGTACATCAAACCCTGATCTAAAACAAAAGTAAATAAGTTCAGAAAACTTAAACCAAACAAAAGCACAAGTCCTGCTCTAGTTATGATAGCATTCATCAGTAAATGCTATCTCAACTCCTCCTCAATCTGAGCTGTCCTCTGTATCCTCCTTCTTCTTGGATCTTATAGTCTTGATTCTTTTTGCCCGATGAGGAGGCCATCTCTGCATCAAACATAATTCAGAAAACCAAAAGATACATTGTTAAGCATTAGTAAACCATAATGAAGAAATCAGCCCCTTCAATGATGCTCTCTCCCAACCCCAAACTTAGATGGAAAACTAGTGAGCAGGTGAGTGGAAGGGAGATTTTCTAAAGAGGGATGAGGGAAAAGTTGTAGAGAACCTTTGAAAAGGTATGTGAGAGTGTGTGTGCAGAGAAGAGCCTAAAAATAGAAGCTTATGCGCAGCTTAGGGTATAAAAATACCCTAATAAGCTCGGATCCCGCTAAGGGGAAACTAAAGCCCATCTGCGAGAGTACCGCTCAGCGGTAAGTTGCCGCTCAGCGGCACTTTCGTGAAGTGCTCTTCTCCTTCTTTTTTAACCTACGTGCCTCCTCGACATGCCCCTCACTGGTTCCCTGCAATTCAATGTTTAAAATACTTATGCAAACCCTAACTAAAATAAAACAAACAAAAACAATCAATCAACTGGGTTGCCTCCCAGGTAGCGCTTGTTTAACGTCACGAGCCTGACCCAAAATCCACCAACACCCATCAGTAGGTGTTTCAAACTTACCAACACCCATCAGTAGGTGTTACAGACTTACCAGCACCCATCAGTAGGTGCAAAATTTTCTCACCAACACCCATCAGTAGGTGTTACAAACTTAGTATCCTTCAGTAGATACTTAACCACCTAGCATCCTTCAGTAAATGTTGTATCCAACAAAATATTTACAAAATAATGTCTACAAATTAAAAGTTACAAAACCAAATCAAAAGTTTTTAAATCCACCGGGTTGCCTCCCAGCAAGCGCTCTTTTAACGTCATTAGCTTGACCTAGTAAAGCTCAAGTTTCTTCTTCTTTTTCTTCTTTCTACTGAACTTCTTCAGAAATTTGATCAAACCAGGAACCTGTTGCAATGTCTCAATCATAGGAACTTTAATCTCCAATTTCTTGAAGATTTCCATAAAGCACTCAAATTCCTTCTTCCTATGATACTTCTTTGGATGGGGACGAGATTTTTCATATGATTCTTTATTTTTTTCTCTCGTCCTCTTTCTCTTTTCTCTCACTTTCTTTTTTTCTTTTCTTTTTCTACTCACCTTCTCAATCTTCACACAAATTTTCTCTTCTTCTTTCTCTTCTCTCTCTTTTCTCTCTTCTTTTTCCAACTCAACTTTTTCAACATTTACACTCACTAGCTCTTGACACTCTCCCCTAGGGTTAACCTCAGTATTAGCCCCAAAATCTGTGTCAGGCCTTTCTTCCAACTGCTTGGTAATCTGCCCCATTTGAATCTTCAAGTTCTTAATAGCAGCTTCAGTGCTCTTTTGAGAAGATTCAGTTTTCTGTATAAATTGCTGAAGAGTTTCTTCCAACCTTATTGATCTTTCATTAAGTATAGAAATTTGTTGCCATAAGGTTGGTTGTTGTTGTTGCTTGTTAAATTGCCCAGTTTGTCCAGCTTGCCCACTTTGTTCCTGACCAATACTTGGGTGTGGTTTCCACCCTTGATTGTAGCTCCCTTGACGGTACTGATTGGTCATGTAGTCTACATCCTCTACGGCTTCAACTGGAAAGGCACATTGACCATTGATATGGTCACCTCCACACAATTCGCACAACTTGGATTGTACCTGTGCAACAGTCTTTAACTCTTGTGGCAATTGTTCAAGTATCTTTGAGAGATTCTCCAATTGTTGAGTTATTAACTTGTTCTGACCTATCAAGGCATCATTGGATTGCAACTGTAGAACTCCTTTCCACTTATTGTTATTAGTAGTCATGTTCTCAATTATTTCTGTGGCTTCCTCTGGAGTCTTCCATTTGATATTGCCTCCAGCTGAGGTGTTAAGCATCATCATGGTTTGTGAACCAAGACCTCCAAGGAAGATTAGGACTACTTCTCCTTCGTTAAATCCATGCGTGGGAGTCTTTCGTAATAGGCTTTTATACCTGTCCCATGCATGCCCCAGTGATTCTTCCATGCCTTGTCTAAATGAAGAGATCTCTTGCTTCCCTTTGTTGATTTTAAAGCTTTGTTGCTGCCATTGTTGTTGTGGTTGGTTCTCAAATTGTCCGGCAGCTTGCCAAAATTGGCTTTGATCCATGCTTGAGTCATGTTCCCACCAGTGGTTGAGATTACTTTGGTAGAATTGAGTGCCCATATAGTTAAATTCTTGACCAAATTGCATTCTGCAGACATTAGGCACAAAACCCTAAAAACAATTGTTAGCACAAAATGATATAGGAGAAGATATATATTCATAAGATAAAAGATTCAGAAGATAAAATAAAATAAGATAGAATAAAATCAAATCAAATCAAATCTAATCTAATCTAATAAGATAAAATCAAATCAAATCAAATCTAATCTAATCAAATCAAATCAAATAAAATCAAATCTAATCTAGTCAAATAAAATCAAATCAAATCTAATCTAGTCAAATCAAATAAGATAAAATCAAATCAAATCAAATCAAATCAAATCAAATAAAAACCGAAAATAAAAACAGAAATCCAAAATTAAAGTCAAAGATAATCAATAATCACACAAATTAACTAGTTAAACCACGATTCCCCGGCAACGGCGCCAAAAACTTGATGGACAAATTTATGAGCACCAAAATATGATGTCACAAACTTGTTTCACAATCGGCAAGTATGACCGAATCGTTCAAGTAATAAACTTGGTAAGACCAAGTATCGTTCTTCCCAAAGGACTCACGGCCTAGTTTAGTTATGTGATTTGTTGATTAGCTAAGACTTACAAACACAATAATTGAGATTTTATATGCAAGACAGAAAATAAACATGTATGCATGAGTTTTTGATCAATGGCAAAAGCAAAAGATAAACACTTTCAATGAATTATATGAATGAATATGTTGTTGGGGGTCAATTTCATCTTATCCACTCTCATATATTTTAAGAATTCCACATTCAAATCATCATTGTTAATGTCACTCTCTAAAGTACCTTTCTAGAAGGCTTCTCCCTAATCACGAGTTCATACAATTCCTAGCATTCCTAATGATCAGTTCATAAGCACAGGAGCTTAACGACAACCAACATAATATTGGGAGAAATTCCCCGGATCTAGACTTCCCCGTACGTTCCCGTATCGACAAAACCAATAATCATGCATCGAATGAGTTAAACCATGCAAGCATTAAGCAAAGAGGAAAAACCCTAACTAATGATGAAAGAAAGCATAAGTCTTAATTAAAAGATGTAAAAACAGATTCCATATATGAGAGCTTCAAAAGATTACATTGATTCCCCAACAAACATACAAGGTTTAGTTCACCATATTCATGGTGAACCTAGATGAACAATGAAAGAATGAAAGAATAAACCCTAAAAAGGTGAAGAGGTAGCCTGAGCATCCAAGATCCTCCTTCAAAGGGGTGGAAGAGAGAGTGTTTGCCTCGTTTCTGCCAAAGATACAAACCCTAGGACGTCCTAAAGCTTATATACTATTCTAAAATTATAGAAAATCTAGGCCCAAGCCCATAAAAGTGCCAGAAAACAAGTCCAAGACCATTAAGAATGGCGCTCAACGGTATTTTACCGCTGAGCGGTACTAGCGGTTGATCCATTTTGCCCCCCAGCTGCTGTTTTGCCCCTCAGCGGTGATTTCGGCACCTGAAAACTGCCGCTCAGCGTCAAATTTCCGCTCAGCGCCACTCGGTCACATTTTTTTCTGCATTCTGGTTGACTTTTCAGCATTCTGGTTGACTGGTTGACTTTTCTGGTTGACTGGTTGACTTTTCTGGTTTCTGGTTTACTTTTCAGCACTCCAATCATTCGGTACTTCAATTCTTCTTTCAAATCATTCAATTAGCCTACAAAATCAAGGGAATCTTGCACAAAACCATTAAATTCACTTTCAACTCTCTTATTCACAAAACTAAAGCAAAAATATGAGTTCAAGCTAGTTTCTAAGTCTTAAAGGTTGCTTTTGGTATCAATTTTAAGCATAAAAATAACAGTTTTTCAACTGTTATCAACTAACTCCTGCACCTTATCAAAATACTCAGCCACGGTTTCACTCTCCTCCATAATCAGAGTTTCAAACTTCCTCCTTAGAGCTTGCAGTTTCACCTTTGCATTTCTATCTCCATCACTGTAGGTTTTCATCAACATGCCCCAAATCTCCTTTGTAGTGGTTGCATTAGATATTTTGTTGAAAATCTTTTGACTTACACATTGATACATTAAGAATATGGCCTTTCTATCCAGTTTCTCCAGCATCTTGTGTTCTTTCTTCTGTTCTTAGGTTGCCTTTTCACTCAACACAGGTACTCCATCTTCAATGATTTCCAACACATCCTGAAAACCAAACACAGCCCACATCTTGATCCACCAATCAGCAAAATTATTGCCATTAAACATGGGTAGTGACCCCTGAATTCCTCCAATTCCAGCCATCATTTCTTGCAACACTCTTTCTGAATCTTTTATTTATACACAGTCAAAGAACCCTTCTTTTCTACACTTTTGGATACACTCACCTCCAGAACACAGTACCCACTTCACGCACACCTCAGGAAAATAACCTATGCTCTGATACCATATTAGAATAAAGGGCATAATGGTAAAAACCCACACTCAGGCAATACTTTCCCTTAAAAATGAAATATGTGCACGTGCTTAGTGAGAGAAAACCAAAATAAGAAGTCGAGATTCAGAGAGAGAGAAAGAAGCACACGACATCTGCTAGGGTTTCGACCTTCTTCCACAGACCACCACCACACACGGCGGAGCACCACCACACACGGCGGAGCACCACCACACACGGCGGAGCACCACCACACACACAAATTCAACCGGTCAAAAACTTGCAAAGACACTCAGATATACTGTATAACTTTCAAATTTTATTATTAACTGAAAATGCATGATACAAAGTATATTTATACACAAAACACACGAATACACCTCTGTTTTTTTGTTTATTTTTTAACAATTCAAACCTTTTTATACTTTTTCATCATATATATTCTATTTAGGTGCTCAATACTTTTTATCATTAAATGTCATTTAGTTCATCTTGAATTCTGTGTTGGTTAAACAAATAGGCACATTTAAGGTATCTTCTTACTTATTAGCGAAAATATATGTATTACGTATACGCGTATTTACTTTTCTTTTCATTATAATAATAAAAATAAAAATTATTTTATTATAATTATAAAATTAAATATAAATAATTTTATAATTTTATTGCAAATAATTTTTATTTATTTTATAGATAATATTTAATTAAAAAAATTAGGTTTAAAAAATAGTAAAATTGAAAAAAAAATTAAAGAAAAAATCACTTAAAACATAAATTTAATAAAAAATCATTTTAATTTAAAATAAATTTTATTTAATAATAAAATTAAAAAATAAATAGGGACAATAAAAGGAAGAATTCTCATACATTTTAATTATATCAGTAATTAAAGGTGGTTTTATATAACTTAGTGTGTGGTATGCTATATTTTGATTGTATTATTTGTAAATATACCATTTTTATTTTACTTTAAACATTTTGATAGGTTTCTAATGTGACCAAATTCGCATCGTGGTCATAATTTATTTAGTAATTCAACTGATCATGACATTATGATTAGTAAGTTCAACTACAAAAAAATAACACAAATACAAAGGGACCAAAAAAAACTAAAGTTAAAACACTTGTATTTTATTATTCAAAGAAAATTATTTAAAAGCTATTCTTAATTCACAAGTTTCAGTTTCTGGAATTAATTAAAGAATTGTATTGTCCACTTGGCGTACGAAATGGAGACACACGCATGAGAAAATGGTTTGAAAGGCAACAGTTATTAGCATTCATCTTCTTCCATTGACCTTCATGTCCTTTCTTTTGTTCATCGCATTAATGGATTCTGGACCAGCTATTGCTAGAGTGAACATTGGGTTGAATCTTTCAGGAAATTGCTTTGTAGTTTCCATGTTTCTAATTGACTAGTTAACAGGGATGGTTATATATATTATATATATATATATATATATATATATATATATATATATATATATATATATATATATATATATATATATATATATATATAATTTTATTAAAATTTTGAGTGTGAATTTATAAATAAATAACGAGTTAACTGTAAATATAGTGAATATAAATTAATATTTTAATATTAATTATATTTACAGAATATTATGAATTATTGATTTTTGTTGATATAATAATAATTTAGTTAATAATATAATAATAAATAATAATTATAATATAAAATTATTGAAATTGGTTATGATATATATATATATATATATATGTATGTATGTATATAGATTTAATTTAAATAGATATAAGTTTGAGTTTAATAATGAAGAGATTTAAAAGATTTTATTAGATTGTAGTATTTTTTATTAGACTGATAATAACAATATATAAACAACTTTTCACAGAAATTGAAAAATAATTAAGAATATTAAATTTTTACTATTTTTGACATTTTCTAAATGAATTTGTCGTAAAACCAAAAATATATATCGTGATAGTATACCAAAAACCGAATAAATATTTTAAAATTAGTATTAGCATAATTTACTTTTGATAAAATTAATAAATATTTTGAATTAAACATGTTAAAAAAAAGTAAAGTATTCCTTTACATATTTATGTTTATTGGTATAACATATTTTAATTATTCAGAAAATAGAGTAATGATATTGTATATTCTTTGGTCAAGATGAAAAGGTTAATCATGTTGAGTTCTAACTTGTTTGGAAGTGATTAGTGGATATGATTAGAGACTAAGTAACAAAATTTGGAAAGAAACTTCTAGGGCATTGTTGATTGAGAAGAGTATTAGAGTGTAATAGAATAAAGATGATAAAAGACTAAGAAAGTTGAAGATAAAACAAATAGTGAAGACCACCAAAGAAGAGATTATTTAATATTGCTTTAGCGTGTTGAAAATGAAATGGGAAAAGGAAAATTTGTGAGTGAATGTGATGGAAGATTGGTTGATGTGCGCCACCTTAATCATCTTTTGTTTGTTTTTAGTCATTTGTTGGGAACTGGAGTAGCTTTTAATGAGGTCGGTTTTATATGTTTATGAGACTTTCTACGGGTTAAAAAAAATCTATGTAAATGTTTGTTTTTTCAACTTAAAAATAATATATTACTATTTTTATTTTCACTTAATTTCTAATAAATTTAGATACATATATACTAAAATTGATAAAGTTTCTTATATTTGTTTAAAACTTTAAAGAGCGTTTATAAGCTAACTAAATAAAAATAAATCTCTCGAAATTAGATATTTTAGTGTTAGCTATAAATAACCCTGTAAAAAAACTTTTAATTGTTATTTTTCGTGAAGCATTTAATAAATACCATGTATTTATACGGTGTATTAATAAATATGGGTTTAATTGTTGTATATTAAATATATATATATATATATATATATATATATATATATATATATATATATATATATATATATAACTTATAATGATAATATTTTACACTACATGTATACCTTTTAATTGTAACTTTTTGCACTAAGAAACTATTATAAAAAGTAATTGCAGAAAAGTTTAGTACCCAAATATATAACATATTTTAAAATGAGTCTTATAAACTAATTTATTAATGTGTTTATATGATGTATTAATAATATTAAATCATTTCCATGTTTCTTTTAGTTAGTTAAGTTTTGTTTAGAATTATATCTTTTATGCAAAAAATAGCACTTATTCTATCTGTCATCACGCTAAATAGCACTAACAGTATTAAGTTTTTAAAATAGATTCGCGTTGCTTGTTTTTTTAATAACATAATACATGTATTTTTTCCCTATAAATATATACTTTACTACATGGTATATAATAAAGATTAAAAGACATTGAAAACAAGCTCCCAGTATAACGAAACGACCTCTCTCAAACTCCAATACGCCTATTATAATAGTCCTATAGTTAATCTTCGTTACAGTCAAACGGTTAACTCGGACTTAAGAGACATATGTATAATATATAATATAGATCGAACGGAGGACCATTCGGTTCATCCGTTACAACAACAATAGTCAACCTGGTCAAATGGTTTTATTGATGTTGGACCATAATTGGCCAGCGTTTAAGTTGTTATTGGGCTAATAGTCTGACGTTTAATTAAAAATATCTGAATAAATATATTGATAAGTTGTTTATGAGTAATTAACCGAATCCAAAGGTAAGTTTGGTACGTTCTATTGGATTCATAATATTCAATTGTGAGCAGAAGCTCTTCCAACAGACGCCTAACTTGGACGTCAAGTGCCTTTTGCAGGTACCTCCCCCTTGGTTAAGAGTACAACCGAGCGGAGCAGGTGACTCGGACATTGGAAAGCAGTCACATCATAAAGGTATGTCTCTCAACCCTACAAATGTCTACCGAAACACTATGCTTTTAATAAATGGTATTTATATTTTTATATTATAATAAAGTGATATTGTTCCTTTTCTTTTTCATTTTATTCTTTTACTTAAATTAAAATTAAAAGGCTAATTGATTACATGGTCTCCAAATTCAACGTTTAGTGTTTCGTCAGTACTCATTTTTAAAAGTATTTGTATTACGTTGTATAATTGTATCAATCAAGTCATATCCGTTAAGTTGGTAGCAACAGAGTTAAATGATTGGTGATGTGGCAAAACAATGAGCTAACGTGAAAACAAATTTTTGAAGGATAACAAATATGAAAATGTGGTTTAATTACAAAATGGATCCTTATACGTGGTTGTCCTAAGTTCAGGTCGATAATGAAAGAGCTTAGGTGGGTGTTTAACTGAAGTCTTCTTTTTCCTTCTAACACAATGTCTTGTTCCATCTTTGTTAGGTGGTTGAGGAAGTGTTCTTCTTCTCTTCTTTCGTTGGGGTTTGTTGTTGCAGTTTGGGGTAAGGTTGGTTGTTGCAGTTACGAAATGTGATTTTGTCGTTGCGCGTGCCAATGTCATTGAATTAGTGTTTGTCTTGTTCATGGGGGAGCTCTCGTGGTGGTTCATTGAAAGGATTGGTTGGCACCCAAATATGCTATTGTGGAGAGGTTGTTGTATTGAGAGTGGCACAAATTGTTAAAAATAAGGGAAGCAATTTTGGGGCTGGCTGATTACAAGGTTTGTTGAGTTGTTTTAGTTTTTAATTTGGGATACATTTTCAACAACACAGTTGAAATGAAGAATTGTGAGGATGTAATTTTTTCAAATGGCGCAATAAAAATAATATAGATGAAAGGGATAGTACAAGTGCATGGCAAAGGAGAAATATTATTAATCTAGAAAAATCACTTTCGGTTTGTCAGAAAAGAGATGTGTTAATATGGATATTGTGTTTGATGGGATTCATTAATAGTATCATTGTTTGTCTTATGTTTTAATTTCCATGAAGTGTGTTGTATTAGTGACATTTTGTCATGAAGAACTTAGGTATATTGTAATTTTTCTTTGTTATTAAATGAGTGAAAAATTTGAAATGTACTTTAATATATACTATTAGTGATATTCATGAACTCATATTGTTCTTTAAATGACTTTGAATAGAAAATAAACTTAGAAATTGTCCTTCCATTAATATTAACGTCAATATATTAAAATCACAAAGTGTTCTTCCAATAATATCGACATTAACAACATGATAAACATGAAGTATTCTTCCAATAATGTTGTTGTTCAACACATAACCTAAAACAATATGATAACCATGATTAGAACACAACAATATTCAAAGTGCAACATTATGCAAACTATGCAGATTTAGATTAATACTCTAACAACATGGATGGAAGAACAATGCAAGTATCAGCAGAAAAATCAATAGTGGTTTGAGAAAATGTACAAAACGATGAAGCTCTTACTTAGGAATCAAATTCACGTCGTTGGTGGTACAAACTTAGCTTCGGGAACTCTGGGATCCTCTGTTACTTCAGTAATGTCTGCCAATTCTTCTGTTCGAGACATTTTATAGGGATTTCCACATTTTGATGGTCATACTCCAATGTTGGAATGGATTTTTAAAATTGAGAAGTTCTTCACCTATCATCATACACTTGATGCTGATAGAGTAGAGATTGCGGTTATTCATTTTTAGAAGGACGTTATTCCTTGGTTTCAAATGCTTCAACGCATGAATTCAGTAAACTCTTGGTCAGATCTTACTCATGCCTTAGAATATTAGTTTGGTCCATCTCCTTTTGATTGTTCGATGGGTGATTGTTTAAACACCAACAAACAGGGTCAGTTTCAAATTATTACTTGACATTCACGAGTTTAACTAACAAATCTAAAGACCTTTCTAATGAAGTTGTTTTAAATTGTTTTGTGAGTGGATTGAACCCAAATATTCGTAGAGATGTTGTAGCTCAAAGTCCTACAACCTTAATTAGAGCGGTGTCATTGGCAAAGTTATATGAAGAGAAATATGCACGAAAAGTTTCTTCTCGTCCTAACAATTACGTGCATAAGTATACTCCAATTCATGCTCATTCGACCTATGTATCGATTGTTGCTCTGAAACATTCCAATAGGTCTTCTTTGCCTCCATATTACCCAATCCTAATACTCCTCCTCTCAAACAGGGACCTATTAAGAAAAATTCTCCTGCAGAAATGCAACTGAGGCGTGAAAAATGGTTGTGCTATTTTTGTGATGATAATTTTACATTTAACCATAGGTGTCCTAGCAGACAAATGTTGATGTTGCAATTTGATGATGATGAAGTTGAATCTGAGACAATTCTGGATGCTCCTAATGGAGATATTATTTGTAATCTTGAAAGTGGACTAGAAATGTCCCCTCATTTGTCTTTAAATGTGTTGAAAGGTGGTCCAAGTGTGGGGACTATCTGATTTGTTGCTCATATTAATACTTTTCCAATAAAGGTATTAGTTGGAGGTGGGAGTTCAAATAATTTTCTACAACCAAGAGTGACCAATTTCTTGAAATTACCAGTTGAATCAACATCCTTATTTAAGGTTATGATTGGCAATGGTAATTATATGATTGTGGAAGGAATGATTAGAGAACTTAATATGCAAGGTCAGGGCAACAAATTTCAATTACTTATCATTTTACTACCTATATCATGTGTCGATCTAATTCTCGGAGCTAATTGGTTGAAAACTCTAGGTCCTCACATTACAAATTATAATTCCTTGCAGCTGAAATTCTTGTATATCTAATGGCAAATTTATAATGCTACAAGGTGAGAATGATCATTCTCCTACTCAGGCTCAGTTCCATCATATTAAAAGAATGGTTTCTACTCATTCTATTGTTGAAGCTTTTAGCATGCAGCTAGTTGAATCTCCTAGTTTTAAGTTTCCATTAATTGAGTTACCAATTGATGTAAAACTTGAATTGACTCTTCTATTGCACATGTACCAATTTGTGTTTGAGACACCTTCTTCCCTACCACCAAACTGGTCCCATGATCATTCTATTCTCTTGATAGAAGGATCTTTGCCATTTAAAGTTAAGCCCTATAGATATTTGCACAATCAAAAGGATGAAATTGAAAGATTGGTATAAGGTATGTTGGAAGAAGGCATCATATAACCTAGTAAGATTCCTTTCTTTTCACCAATAATCTTTGTAAAGCAAAAGGATGGATCATGGAGAGTAAGTACTAACTACATGGCATTAAATGTTGTTACGATGAAGGACACTTTTCCAATTCCAACATTGGATGAATTAATTGATGAATTATTTGGGGCTCAGTTTATGCTAGACTCTTTAAATGCTATTTTGGAGTTAAGCAAATTGATTATTTGGGTCATGTCTTATCCGGAGCAGGAGTTACTTAACAGTTGGCTACAACCTACTTCCATCAAACAACTCAGAGGTTTTTTAGGCCTCACTAAGTACTATAGAAGATTTATAAAGCATTATGCTTCTATGGTTGTTCCACACACTGATTTGTTGAAGAAAAACTCATTTCAATGGTCTAAATTAGCTTCTCAAGCTTTTCTGCAACTCAAACAAGCCATCACTTTTGCACCATTTTTTGCTCTTCCTAATTTCAAGGAACCCTTTATTCTCGAGATAGATCTGTTGGGTTCGAGTATTAGGATAGTTTTAAGTCAAACACAATATCTAGTGACCTATGAAATTATATGCCATCATGGAAGCATTGGCTAAATTTTGACACTACTCATTAGGCTACAAATTCATTATAAGGACTGACCAGAAGAGTCTAAAAGAATTGTTAGAATAAACCCTGTAGACCTCTGAACAACAACAATGATTGTCTAAATATTTGGGTATGACTTCACTATTCAATATAAACCCGGAAGAGAAAATGTTTATCTTGATGCATTGTCCAAGAGCTTGCTTATGGCTTGGTCAGAACCTACAAGTAATTGGTTGATTAAAGTAGCAGAAGAAACAAAGCAAGATAACACACTTAAGGAGCTACTTAATCAGCATGCTCAAGGAGCTAAACTTGATCATAAATATGAAATTAATGATGGTCTGATATTCAGGAAAGGAAAGATTGTGATTTCATAATACTCTTCCTTGCGACAACAAATAATTCAAGAGTTTCATGACACTAAGACATGGGGTCATGCAGGAGGAACTAAAACTATTACTAAAATTTGCATTCAATTTTATTGGCCTGAAATACAAGAGGATATTAAAACCTACATCAGAAATTGTAGCACTTTCCAACAGGCTCAGATTAATCATGTTTTGCCTGTTGATCTACTACAACCATCACCCATTCCTCAATAGATTTGGGAGGACATTGCCATGGATTTCATTACTAATTTACCTTCTTTTCATGGTTATGCTACAATTATGGTCGTGGTGGATAGACTTTCAAAATTTGGCCACTTTATTGTGCTGAAAGTTGAGTTTAATAGTAAATGTTGAAATTGTTGATAGGGGAGCACTGGTTTAGTTGAACCCACAATCTCAGTAATATCTGAGTTTTTGATGACGATAACACATAATTAATAACACATGTGTATTTTGTGTTACATGTTCCATGCTTACATGTTATAAGAGTATATGAGAACATGATTGTGTTGTTCATTGCATTTCACTGAGTTATATATGTGATTTTATACATGAATGCATGACACATGTTTTTGGATGAAAAGCCACAAGCACTAATGTTGAACTTTAAAATGTATGGCAAAACAACAATTTGAAATCGATTACATTATGGGGTGAATCGATTAAAACTCCTGTTTTTTCACAAACCTTTTCAAGTGTGCTGTGAGAGTTTTTCAAAGAGAAAAGTTTTCAAAACTTTGCGTAACACTGTTGCATAATTGATTGCATGCGATATGTATTCGATTAAGTTTGTTACTGTTTTGAAATCTGTTAATGCTTGATATAACTTTTACAACGACTATATTTTTAAATATGTTGACCAAGCATTAAATGTTATTCAACTGCATTAATTGTGAATTCAATTAAGTGCTTTGACTACTACTATCTGTTATAACTGAATTGGTGTATTCGACTGCATTAATAGCTTAGTCGATTAAAATGCGTCAGAGATGTGTTTTACTATAAATTGATGCAAATTTGATTTCTTTAAACACTTTTGTGATTCTAACATTTTCATATTCTTTTGCAGAAAAGTGCAAAGCTGACAGAAAGAGAAAGAGCTCCAAGACATTAGTTTGACCGTGTTGATCAACTAGGTGTGATTTCTTGAAGAGCAAAATTGCTGAGTTTTCAAAGTCTGATTTATCTGCACATTTGGGTGTCTACTGCAAGATCAAGTTCGACAATCTACTGAAGATTGAGTTGAGTTCCCTGTTGTGATTACAGGAAGAAGGGCATGTTGTGTTCTTGACTTTGAGGGTGCCTCAAAGGAGTTGGATTGCAAGAGAGGGGATTCTTGCTGCTAGTCTGTTTGTATACTGCCTATATTTTGACATGAGGTCTTCTTAAAAACTTTGTTGTAAAAACCTTAATCATTATAGTGCATTGGCTTCCTGTGGTTGGAAGGACACTAGATGTAGGCTTGGCCGAACCAATATAAGAACTTAGCGTTTGATCTTTCTTATCCCTACTCTGTTACATTCAATCAATTATACTCTTTGCGCATTCGATTAAATTTTCGCTGCATTGAAAATCTTTTAACTTGTGTTTCAAGAAAAGTATAAAGACATCTCTTTTGGTGAAAAAGATTTTAAAAGTTTTAAATTTTATACTTCATCAATTCACCTCCCAGCCATTATTTTTTAACAGTAAAGTAGTAGCAGAGGCATTCATAATCAATGTTGCCAAGATACATGGATTTCCTAAATCTATTGTGTCTGATAGGGATAGGATTTTTATTAGCTCTTTCTGGTAACAATTGTTCAAAGCACAGGGAACCACCTTAGCTATGAGTTCATCACCCTCAAAGTGATGAGACTAAGATCCTTAACAAGACTGTTGAGATATATTGTGTATGAAAATCCTAAGTCGTGGTATCCAATGTTAGCATGGGCACAATATTAGAACAATTCTTCATTTCATCATAGTATAACAATGAGTCCCTTCAAGGATGTATTTGGTCGAGAATCTCCCTCTGTCAATCCGTATTAGGTGCATTCTAAGGATCTTGCATCCTTACAGGAAACATTGATCAACAGAGACAAATTATTCAAGCAACTCAAGACTAATTTACTCAAAGCTCAGAACTATATGAAGTCACAAGCTGATAAAAAGAGGAGAGAAGTTCAACTGGATGTGGGTGATTTGGCTTCGGTAAAATTACAACCTTATAGACAATATTTGGTTGCCCTTAGAAAGAATAAAAAACTAGGCATGCGTTTTTTTTTTACCTTTTAAGGTGGTGAAGAGCATTGGCAAGTGGCATGCAAATTGGAATTACCGAAACCGGCTCTTATACATCCAGTCTTTCGCATTTCTTTGCTTAAGAAGTTTTAAGGGAATCAACAGAAGCAATATTCATCATTGCCTCTTACCACAACTGAATTTGGGCCAATTATTCAGCCTCAACAAGTTTTGGATGCAAGAATCATTTTCATAAATGGTGTAGAAGTACAACAATTATTGATTCAATGAGACTTAGCAGAACCTAATGAAGCTACATGGGAAGAATTGTTATTCATTGAGCAGTAGTATCCTTAGTTCAACCTTAAGGACAAGGTTGATTCGAAGGGGAAGGGTATTGTAACAAATAAAAAGTTGATGGGTGAGCAAAAGTTAGTTTTGGGCAAAGGACACGTGGAGGCTGATCCAAGAGAAAGAAGAAGTGGTAGGCACCGCAAACCGAATGTGTTTTTAAAGGATCATCATTAGGGAGGAAAAGCATGATGTGGGTATGATCCTTCTTTTTTATTCTTCTCTCTGTTGGAGCCTTTTCTCTTTGCTGCTGCAGCTGTCATCCCAATATGACCTTTAATTCCTTTATTTGCTTCAGGTGGATTCTTATCATTTCACGTGGGCAAGGATTAGGGATAATCGGGAAATTTGCTTTATGTTTCATTTTATACATAAATGTTATAATGAGACTTTTATTGTATTGTGGTTAGACTCTATTAGTGGAAAATAACTCTACGACACTGTTTCATTCAATATATCAAATTACTTGTTTTAGTTGTTGATTTGGTTTTTTGGTTTTAATGTCATTCACATCATTTATTCGATTCTGCCACCTCTGATATATGTCCTCTCTCATTTTCTTTAATTTAATATTTTTCTCAAATAATATCTTAAAAAAAATCTAACTCAACATTCCTAATTTTATCATTTATTAGTTGACTTAAATCATCAAACATTTGTTATGATAGAATAATCAACTTTAGAAACATATCTTTTATGTCATGATATAATGTTCTAAACTTTATAATATTAAGAAATCTCATATGAAATTGGATGGTGGAATTAACACTTAGAAGTAATCCTAAAAAAGTTGTTATTACCTTCATCCTCTATTATGTTGTATAATATTTTATCATTTTCATACCACATGTAAAATTTTATAGACATTCTTGGACGAGTGACTAGAATCTGATTTGTTAATAAAATAAATAATATTTTATACAAGTATCATATACTTTAATTGGTACGAGATTAATGAGTTAAGTAATGGTCTTATGTATATGTTATTTGTGGAGTAAAATAATTAATTGTGCAATTAAAATATAAATATTCAAGATTTAAAGAAATAATAAATAAGTATATTATCAGTGAAAATAAGTTAACTTAGTAGTAATGTGTGTGCATATTATTGATAGAGTAAAGAGTATGCTTTAATCTTGTTCAAGCACTAAAAGTAGCTTGGCTTAGTGGTTACTTGCCTAATTATTGGGAACAAAACTTGTATATTTTATTTCTGCTGCATTTTTTATATTTGTTTTGCATCAGAATTTCGTTTTCGCCAGATTTCGAAGCCCATTAGCCTAGAGCTGTCAAAACGGGTAACCCGACTCATCACGGGTTGGCCACTTAGTGAGCCAACCCAACCCGACTCATTTATTAGTGAGTCGAAAAAATTTGAACCCGACCCGACCCACCATGGGTTGGCTCATTGGTTCACTTAATTAACTTTTTTTTCACCCTTTTCTTCTGAGATTCTTATAACATGTTACTTTGATCTATCAAATTGAAACGGTATTAATTGGACCAATTGATATAAAAGAAAATGAAACAAAAGAAATATATTGTTATATATATTCTAAGTTATCAAACATAAAATTTTGCCAATTTAGTTTAATGAGACATATAAAACCGTTTGATCAAGAAACTACGTATAGTCGTTAACAAAAATATATAGCACAAGATAAAACTGGCATGCTTGTAGATAGGTCTAAAAACAAGATAAAATAAATCATATATTCCTAAATTATCTAATCTATAATATTATCTATATATTAAATTGGAGTCCTGAATGGATAAATAGACAATAATATGCTATCTTGAAGCATTTTCTTATTTATCTCCATCTATAATATTATTCAATCTATAATCTTAAAATTTTATTTGTAGAGGGAAACTTTCAGAAAAAGAATAATGTGAAAGACTTTATTACTAAATAAAAATTATGCATTTTGAATAATTAATTTAATTAATTTAATTTTAATAAAAAAAATAAGATTTTAATAATTAATTTAATTAATTTGATTTAATTAAAAAAATAAATAGATTGATAAAAACCACCACAAATTTAACCCTTATAAACCGAAGGTCAAAATTTTGTGCATTTTTTCTATCTTAATCATTTGATTCTTCCTTCTTTTCTTTCTTTTTCTCGTTTTCTCTCTTCTCCCTTCTCTTTCTTCTTCTTCGATAGAAAGCCCTAGGTTTTGAGGGAATCCAAGGTTCTGGAGAGTAACGGAAAGGGGAAATTAAAGAAGAGCGAGGCGCGGTTTCGTTAGAGTAAGGGAGAAGAAGGAATCCGATGTTGGTGGAGTTAAGTATAGGGTTCGAGAAATTAATTTGAGGCCGAAGAAGGAGCCTATAAATAGGAGCGAGAGTGGATGGTAGAGACACACCAAAGCAAGAAATTATAGGAATCAGAGTGAATCTGAGAAGAGGTGGGTTTTGAGGCGAGCAAGGGAAAAAAGAGGACTGGGACTGGGCTGTAAGGACGCGAAGCTAGCTAGAAGACGAGTAGGAACGCATTCCAGGTGGGGAGCTAGTCTGTTTTTGTTTTGATTAGTTATATTGTCTGCGAAATGGTGTTCTTATTTTGGTCTTTGTTTCGTCACTTTTGAGTTGTTTTGGAATTATGTACAGTTTTATTAAGTTCGAATGTGAAGATGTTCAGTATTCTGAGTTTTGATTAAATTGAATGGTTGGCGTGTTGAATTGGAATACTTTTAGAATTGTAAAACTGGGAGCAGTCTTTTGGTTATTTATATTGTACATGATAATGAGTTGATAATTTGCCAATGATCTGTTGTAATATGTGGGAACTGAAACGGTCTGTTGGTCTGTAAGGTTGGGGTACATTGAAGTAAATGGTATGTTGTTTTTTTTTATGCGGAAGAATGAGATGTGGTTGGGTCGAATTGGGGGTGGGTTCTTAGGTAATAAAGTGAATGAAAAGTAGACTTAGGAATTTAACATTTGTAGGGAAGGTGGGTATTGAGGGAGTTAACCTCTTGTTTGATTGTGTAATGGATAGTTTCTGAAAATTTTGTGTTTTCCCTTGGCTTGTGATTCACGAAGAGGAATGGTAATGTTCGGATACTTTTATTGATGCAACTTTGATATATTGTAGTATGATGTTCAATTGGTTCGAGCCAGAAAATTGTCTATATATGTGCGCTGCTTTGAATTTGAATATGACTACATTGGTTTATTGCATTGGGACCAAAGAGGTGTTTCTAAAAATTGAATTTAGTGTTCTGCTGTCTTTCAATAAAACTGGAATTTTAAACTGTGTCTGGAAAACTATTGATTTCATACATGAACCAATTTCCTTGATTATTTCCTGTCTGACAGGTTAAGTAATTTATGGAGTAATATGAATGATGTCTCATAATAGGACTTTTGTGAATGCATTTATCTTTACTCGGAATGCATGGAAATATATGCTTTGTATATTATTGCTATTCTGTTTTAAGGTGCAAGGATGAGTATGAATGTTAAAATTGGTATGATTTTTGGTGTCTGTAAGGAATAGATTAATTAGGAATGATACTTCTAAATGATGAATTGCTGAAAGTTTTGTACCTTGGTGTTGTAAAATGTTCTGCTCTGAAATTATTGGTATGGAAGAATTTCCAGTGCATGCTTAAGTTCAATTCAGAATTTAATCCAATGCCGCCTTCTCCTTTGACTCTAACCTCCACAACTTCTCCTGTATCCTCTCCTCCCTTTCAACCCTAATATATAAATTCCACAACCTCTGCAGCTAAATCCCAGGATCCCTCCTAAACTGTCGTTCACGATCTCGTTAGCAATGCATCATTGCTTTTTCTTTTAATCTTCAATTCGCGGCTGTGGTACTCTGTACCCTGAGCAGCACAAGCTGCAACTGTGATCACGAGGTTCTTCTTCTTCCTTTGGTCTTCTCTCTTGCTTTCAAATTCTGATTTATCGTTCAATCTTTCGGTGTAAGTAAGCATTGATTTTGCAGACCACTAAAAAATGAAACACGCATGTATTTCTGCTAGGTTTATTGATTAATATGATCGTTTGGAGGTTGAATTTAGGTTCATTCAGAGTCACTCGATTCTTTATATTTCAATTTTAAATTCTCTTGTATGTGTTGATTCCGATTGCATTGGGTTGTTTAAGTTTTTATTTTGGATATACATATAGCTAAACGAGGTACTACCAAGAAGTTTGTTTTCGCATTTGAGCTTGACTTGATGCTAGATTTCAATGTCAAGCTATGTATTTGTCGAATGTGTTTTTCTAAATCGAGAAGCTAGAAGCTGAAGAAATGTATGTGCTGAAGAATTTTTTTTTTTCATTAAGTTGATTTGGTAGGCTTATTTAGGAGATTGCAGATAATAATCCTGACATGCATGAATAACTTATAACTTTAGATGCTACGGGCAGGAGTAGGATATATGTACCAAAGTTTTGTCTGGGAATCCTTGTTTATATTTAGGGCATTGAAGCGTAAACATAAATGCAAAAAACATGCAGGCTATCATTTCACCCTGCAATATTACAAATTTTAGTATCCTCAGTTGTTGAGTTAGTGGTTGTCTTTGAAGCATTGATGCTTCAATTAGTTTCTGTCTGATACCGATATGTTAAGGATACTTCACTCGTACTTATCAATGAAGCATCCAAACCTACAAAGTACAAATACTTTCATGATGGCAATCGTTTGTAATTTTTTATTTATTTTTTGGTAACATGTAAGAAACTTGATCTTCATTTGGATTTGCATAAATTCCGTTATATGTTTATTATATTTTAAGAACTTTTATTGTGGATCGACCCATATATCACCTGTTTATGATTGAATTCCAGAAAATTAATGAAGTTAAGAAAAAAAATGTAATCAAGTTTAATAAAGATGATCTTTAATCTTTCAGCTCTTGTTCAACAAATATTTTTTGGAGCAAATATTGGAGAGTAAAGGTACATGTGTATATTAGCAAAAGCTTATGTAATTTCTAGAGAAAGCTTGTATGTAAGCTTCTTACAAAAGAGTTAATCAATTACTATAATATTAATCTATTACTATGATTGATAATTTATTATTTCGTTCTTGATTGAATCTGTAAATTGACTACATGGATTATCTAAATAAATAATTGATTATCTGTGCTTAGTTAATCAATTATTTTCTTTAGATAATTGATTAAACCCTAAACCTTAGAATTGTCTCTCACAAGATAATCAATTATATTTTTAACATAATTGATTATATATTCTTGCTCAGTTTAAAAGAAAGAATTTCATAAACGTTTTAAGAGCTTTGAGATGATGATAAAGAATGATAAGCTAGCTATACTTAGTCTAATGAATGATTTACTAGCACTTATGCATGTAAAAGATAAAACACTCAATGATAGAAGTTACAGGTTTGTTCATCATCATAACCAAAGAATTGTATAATCCTTCATGATTAACATTGTTCCTCCATGATCATCAAGGATAGTGTTTATTTACTTTTATAACTTCCTACCCTATAAATATACTTACATATTTATAAATGGGTGAAGACATATAAGATACCGTGTACATTATATTTTGATTCTTGTAATCTATAACAACTGAAATTGTATTCTCTCAGTGTGGTGCTAAAGTTTCTTGTACAAACTAGAAAGATATGTTCTCTCTGTTTTGAACTGATTCATTTGATGTGCAATGAATTTTATGTTCTTGATTTCCTTGATCTTGTGATGTCAATTTTTAGTTTGTCATTTGTACCTGGTACTTCCAAATGATGCTGGAAAATTGCGCAAGGGTTTTGAGTTGCATTAAATTATGAAATGAATTTCATGAGATTCCACCTGATGGAAGTGGCAAATAGTTTTTAATTCAATTAAGTTTGTAGGATTTGGTATCGTCATGAATGTGATTACATTTGATTATTTGTTTTGACTCTTGATTTCCTTGATCTTGTGACGTGGATTTTTAGTTTGTCCATTTGTACCTGATACTTCCAAATGATGCTGGAAAATTGCGCAAGGGTTTTGAGTTACATAAAATTATGAAATGAATTTCATGAGATTCCACCTGATGGAAGTGGCAGATAGTTTTTAATTCAATTAAGTTTGTAGGATTTGGTATCCTCATGAATGTGATTACATTTGATTATTTGTTTTGACTCTTGATATCCTTGATCTTGGGACGTGAACTTTTAGTTTGTCCATTTGTACCTGATACTTCCAAATCTGGAAAATTGCGCAAGGGTTTTGAGTTACATTAAATTATGAAATGAATTTCATGAGATTCCACCTGATGGAAGTGGCAAATAGTTTTTAATTCAATTAAGTTTGTAGAATTTGGTATCCTCATGAATGTGATTACATTTGATTATTTGTTTTGACTCTTGATTTCCTTGATCTTGTGACGTGGATTTTTAGTTTGTCCATTTGTACCTGATACTTCCAAATGATTCTGGAAAATTGCGCAAGGGTTTTGAGTTACATTAAATTATGAAATGAATTTCATGAGATTCCACCTGATGGAAGTGGCAAATAGTTTTTAACTCAATTAAGTTTTTAGGATTTGGTATCCTCATGAATGTGATTACATTTGATTATTTGTTTTAACCCTTGCCTGGAGGTAGGAAATGATGAAATGTTGTATGTACTTACGTTTCTAGCTGTGATTGCATTGATTTACTGGTTGTTAATATGTTTTAACTTTTAAGGCTATGCATTTGGTGTGTGAATGCTTTATGTAATGAATTGAATTCCTTCATCCAATTCAATGATTTTGTCTGTTATCATTTGATATTTATTTTCTATTTACGTTCTGGATTGTCTAGTCTTGATCTTCAGGAATTCTTTATTTGATCTAATTTCAGAGTAATAAATGAAGCACATTGTGAAGATTTTGGCATTGGTAGTAGCCATTACGGTATTATGGATTGGCCTTTTACAAACTTCTGTGATTCCATATAACCATACTTGGCTGGTAGGTCTTGTTATTATATGCTTGATTTCTATTTTTTATCTGGCTTTTGGGACAATATATTTTTTGGTGGGGAGGCTTTCTATTTCCAAGGTTGGGCATGCACTTCTGCGCGTAGATTCCCTATCAAGGGGGATAACTGGCAGCTAAATTCAAACCTAGCCTTAGCCTTATTAGCAAAGTACTATGATCTTTTCCAGCTTCATCAATCTTCTTGTAGCTCTATTTTGTTTAATTATAATTACATAATGCTGACTATTCTTTGTTTTGTCCTCTGTTCAGCTACCTATATATTTTGTTGTGTCTTTAGGATGTTACGGTCTATTAATGGTTGGAGTTGGTCTGATGAATTTCCCAACCTGTCCTCAAGAAGCTCTGTTGTTGCAGAAGGTATTCTTCTATGCCTTTTGTTTCTTTGGTTTGTGCTTATATGGTGCCTATGGAATATGCAATGTTTACTTGATGTGTGCATGCGTAGTTTACTCAAGTCTCAATTGTGTGTACGTAGAAGTTTTTGTGCTGAAAAGATGACTATGTTTAATTTCCACATACTGGATTGAAAATGACATTATTGATATTCATCAAATTAGACGCTATTGAGGTTTAAAAATTTTATAAGAAAAGGATATGTTCTCTTATATTCCCAAGCCAGTCTTAAAAATGCGTGTGAAGTCTTTAAAGTTAACGACCACACAAATTAGCCAGTCATATTCCCAAGTGTTAAAGAAGTCATCTCAAAGAAAACTGTTTTCCACCTGCATTTTACTCTTCGGGTCCTCATAACTTTGTGGTTTCTAATGACTGTTATCTTGGAAACGTGTGAAGACTCCACTTTGGTTTAAAACATGTGGTGTCTCAGTTGTTCTAACTTCTTAGGGACTTAACGACTGTGTCCTTTATCACTAGAGTCGGTGGGATTCTATCACCGAGATTCTTTCCCTCAGATTTATCATTTTTATTTGAAAAGAAATTCTAGGTGCAGAATCTGGAGTGGTTATGGGATCGGTGGAGGGATACTTATGTAAATCAAATTTAATCACACAGAAGTATTCCAATATTTCTTATCTAGCATACAGCAGACCTACAATATGAATTGCTTTGTTGTATAGCGATCTACATCACACTGGAAAGGATCAGCATCCTCATTATCAATGAACAACACTGTCACTGATATAGAGTTAGAGTCTGCAACGTGTTCCTGGCAAGCTCCAATTATTCTGTTAAAAAGTAATAAGGATTTTTGTGTGGACCATCAACAAAACCAACCACCCAAAGCTTAAGCTATTATTGGGTAGAATATTTTTGCATCACCAACTTATGTCCATACGTTTGTGAATTTAGTTGGCACTCTTTCCATATGCTGGTGGATAATAAATGTCATCAGCTAAATATATACCTAATTATGCCAAGGTAAGGGATCTCAGCACCAAATTACATGTGCTTTACTTACTGCTCTGTTCTCCCTCTTCCGTATTTGCACTGCATCTAGTGTAAGAAAACAATTTTGGCTCCAGAAATCTTAACTTCATTCAAATTACAATCCAATTGTCATAATGGTCTTGCTTCCTAATTGCTCGTTTAAGGAATCCGGTAGAGCTAATCATTATGGCCTGAATATATTAGATTGGTGTTGGATTCATGATGTAGAAAAATTGAAGCCATTGTTCCTAGTTAGAATTCAGATATGTTCTGCCGTTGTGGCATGTCGCAGAAGAATGTTGCTTATTTCAAATCTTTTCAGGACATTGTTGAGGCCAAGGAATATTTGAAACAGAAAAGAGTTGTTCTCACTCTAAATTGATCTGGTTTCAAATTTAACGAGATGATCTGAATTGGCTGCTGAGAATTACCCGATTGGTTGTTCTGAAAGATTTTTTGCATTTAACCTTCATACACTAAATACTGATGTGGGAACTATTTTGGCCAATGTACACAAACTCCTCATTACAATCAATAGATGCCTGTTCTGTTTGTGCTCTTTTATTTTTAAGGAATACGTTAATATTAATTAAACATTTTTAAATCATTGATTTATAAAGCTGATTACTTTATTTTGTCGAGGAATTGTGATTACAATCAAAATTACTTACGTTCATTTGCTCAAAAATTTAGAATAAAATAGAAAATTGAATAATTAATTTACTGTTCTTTTACTTTTTATATCTTAATGAAAAATGTAACATCTCGAAATTTTATTAATAGTTAAAAAGGTTAACATTTTTTTAGTTATAGTTGTCATTATAATGACCTTGATAACTAAAAGAAAGGGGTTTAATTGATTTCTTTTAAACTAGTTTAATGTTCAATCTTTAATTTCCATTATTATATATTAAGATTATAAGAGTTTACTGAAATTCTCAAAACCTTAATTTAATTTTAGTAAAAATAATAAAACAAATAATTAAAATGTGTAGTAGACAAGTGTATGCCAATATTTTATCTTAAATCAGTCAACGTGACCTAAAAAGTCCAGGGTTATGCATTTAGTATCCCAATTTCTCCTGATTTCAAATTTTAATTTGGTTCCAACTTATCCCTTTTAGTTCTGATGTCTCAATTACTTTTTCAATTATACTGAATTTAATAATTTAAAATGTGTAAGAAAGTGTTTTTATATATCAAAATTAGTATATTTAAAATAATAGTATATTTTTAATATTCTTTTAAAATATATATTGATATATTAACAAAACCATTTTTACTATATTTTACAATATTGTAGTGTCTTAATTTGGACTTTAAATTCTAAAAAAATAACTTTTAATTCGGCTACTGTTTTATGAATTTGATATATTATTCAATTTTCATGATGAGTAATCTTTACAAAAAATATCAACTCTGACAATTATTAATATCTTGCTTGAATAAAAGAAAATTTGAGTTTTAAATAAATTAACTTTAACAATCATCCCATTTCGGAAGCAATTTATAAGAATATAACACACTCGTGAAATTCATCCGATATCGAGTAACTAAATGTTTTTAATTTCTAAAATTAAACACAACTAAAATTTATTTAAATTCCAATAATTAAATGTTTTTAATTTTTAAATTTAAACACAATCAAAATTTAAAATTTATTTAAATTCCAATAATTAAATGTTTTTAATTTTTAAATTTAAACACAATTTAAAATTTATTTATTTTAAATTTTAATACATTGTTTTTTTTACTGAATAAATATAGTTATTTTAAAAAAATAAAATTAAGCGTTAAATATTATTCCTCCAGACTAACACTAAAATTCTTTGCATGATTTATTACATTTTAACTTAAATATTATTCTGAAATATCATTTAATAGAATTAAAATATATATACATTTTCTTTAAAAATTAGAACAAAAATATATCAAAATTTAGACAAAAACAAATTTCCAAGTTCACATCAAGTTTAAAAACTAAACATTCAACTCAATCATCATATCATGAGTAACCATTGTTGAAATACACAATGTTCTCTGATCTTCCTATCATCATATCTTGAGGAACCATTGTTTAAATACACAATGTTCTCCAATGTTCTCAAAGGCTAAAAATTTGCTATCAAAATTAAAATTAAAGAATACTGACAGAAAAAAAAAGCTATCCACTGATTGTATACAGAGTTCATGTACATTTGCCAAAATCGAAGGCGGTTTCCACATTAGTAATTTGTTGTGTATGAAGTTAAATGAAAAATCTTTCACAACTCTGAATCGGGTATTTGTCAGCAGCCTATTCAGAACATCTCGTTAGATCTGAAACCGCATCAACCACATCAGTCGAGAGTAAGATTTACTCCTTTTTGTTTCAAATATTCCTTGGCCTCAACAATGTCCTGAAAAGAAGAAAAATCAACACTCTTCTCCGACATGCCACAATCATTCTAACTAGGAACAATGACTAATTTTTCCACATCATGAATCCAACATGAATTTACTATAATCAAACCATAATGATTACCTCTACCGGACTCCTTAAAAGGGCATTTAGGAGAATAAAACTAGTAGGTGCATAACGACCATAATGACAATAGGACTTTAATTAATAGAGTTTAGATTTGTGGAGGCAAAATCATTTTCTTATAGTCGATGCAGTGCAAATAAGGAAGAGGGAGAGCAGGCAGAAAAGCACTCGTAATTTGGTGCTAGCATTCCTCGTGTTAGAAAATTCAGGTTTCTATTTAGCTGATGACATTTACTATCCATTAGCATATAGTAAGAGTGCCAACTAAATTCACAAACGCATGGGGGACATTAAAATAACCTTCATTGATGATTACGTAAGTTGGAGAAGCAAAAATATTCTACCTAAGAACAGCTTAAGCTTGGGTGGTTGGTTCATTTGATGACCCACACAAAAATCCTGTATTACTTTTTAATAGAATAATCGAAGCTAGACATGGAACAATTGCAGACTCTATATATCAGTGACAGAGTGTTGTTGTTCACTGATAATGAGGATGATGATCCTTGACAATGCGATGTAGATCGCCATAACAAAGCAAGAGGGATATGCTCATACTAGGTCTGCAGTATGCCGGATAAGAAATATTAGAAATTTTTGTGATTACATTGGATTTACAAAAGTATCATTCTACCAGTCCCATAACCACTCCCGATTCTACACCTAGAATTTCTTTTCGAATAAAAATGATAAATCTGAGGGAAAGGATCTTGGTGATAGAATTCTACCGACTCCAGTGGTAAATGACACAGCCACTAAGTCCCAATGAAATTAGAACTGAGACACACATCACATGCTTTAAACTAGAGTGGAGTCTTCAAACATTTCAAACATAACAATTGCAATTTAAAACTACAAAGTTATAAAGGTCCAAAGAGTAAAATGCAGGTGGAAAACAGGTTTGCTTTGAGATGACTTCGTTGACACTCATGAATATGACAGGTTTGCTTGTGTGGTTGTTAATTTTTAAGACTTCACTCATCTTTTAGTAGTCCTATGTAATATTATAAGCGAACACATCCTTTTATTATAAAATTTTAAAACCTCAATAGCGTCTAATTTGATAAATATCAATAATATTTAATTTTCAATCCACAATAAGTGTCGAAATTAAACATAGTAAGCTTTCAGTCAAGAAACTTTTATGTACACACACAGCTGTGAAATGAATAAACTACACAAGCACACATCATGTAACATGCATGTTACATAGGCACTATAGAACCCCAAACTAAGAAAATTTATTTACATTGCAATATCAAATGAACAAAAGACATAGAAGAATACCTTCTGCAACAACAGAGCTTCTTGGGGACAGGTTGGGAAATTCATCAGACCAACTCCAACCATTAATAGACCGTAACATCCTAAAGACACAACAAAATATATAGGTAGCTGCACAGAGGACAGAACAAGGAATGGTCAGCATGATGTAATTAGATTTCAACACAATAGAACTACAACACAATTGATGAAGCTGGAAAAGATCATAGTACTTTGCTAAAAAGCCTTAGGGGTTTGAATATAGTTGCCAGTAATCCCCCTTAATAGGGAATCCACATACACAACTGCATTTCCCACCCTTCGAAACAGAAAGCCTCCCCACCTAAAACTACCTTGTCCCGAAAACCAAATAAAAAAAATAAAAATCAAGCATATAATAATATGAAGACCTACCAACCAAGTGTAGCTATGTGAAATCACCGAAGTTTGTAAAAGACCAATCCATAACACTGTAATGGCTACTACCAATGCCAAAATCTTCACAATATGCTTCATTTATTAATCTGAAACTAGATCAAATAAAGAATTCCTGAAGATCAAGACCAGAGAATCCAGGCATAAATAGAAAACAAATATCAAAAGATAAGAGGCAAAATCAATGAATTGGACGAAGGAATTCAATTCATTACATAAAGCATTCACACATCAAATGTATTCAAAATGCTGGTATAGCCTTAGAAGTTAAAACTTATTAACAATCTGTAAATCAATGCAATCACAGCTAAAAACGCAAGTACATACAACATTTCATCATTTAATACCTCAACCAGGCCCGGGTCAAAATAAAGAATCAAATGTAATCACATTCATGAGGATACCAAACCCTACATGTCTACTTAATTGAATTAAAAACTATTTGTCACTTCCATCAGGTGGAATCTCCATGAAATTCATTTCATTGCAACTCAAAACCCTTGCGCAATTTTCCAGCATCACTTGGAAGTATCAGGTACAGATGTACCAACTAAAAATTCATGTCGCAAGATCAAGAAAACCAAGAAGACAAAATTCACTGCACATCAAATGAATCGATTCAAAACAGAGGTTTACATCATATTCAGAATGGTATTAATTCCTAAATAAAGAAAACATTAATGATGGTTATTAGTTATGACAGCTTATCCTAAACACTTAAATTCATTACACTATAATGGCCATTACTGATGCCAAAAACTTCACAAGATGCTTCATTTATTGATCTGAAGAATGATATCATGATTTAAGAATCTTCAATGTTAAACACAAGTACATGTGCACACACACGACTTCTAAAAGTTAGTGTTTGTAATGTCCCAACTCTAGCAGTCACTTCGACATATCAACATCTAAATTTTCGTAAAGACAACTTTGAAATTTTCAAGATAGCTTAATTTATTCCAACCGACTATAAAACATAAATATACATAACTCAAGTTCAAATAAAGTCAATTACATTTGATAAAATTTATTTCACAACTAAAACTTTAATAATTCTTTAGTGCTCCCAAATGTTATCTCCTCTCTCGTCAACTACACAGTTCCATAATCATCTGCATTCCTATCTACTCCGTATAACACACACATCATACAATCATCGCAACAAGCACACAAATATATGGGTGAGCTAATTGAACAAGCACAAAGCATATATAATCCCAAAGTATAACAATCAAATTGTCACAAACATTAGCATTCACCCAAAACTTACCCTTAGTGGTCTAAGGTCAAACAGACTAAGATTGCTTAGGTCCAATACCCTTAACTTCCAGTCACACAGACAAACATGTCACAAACTATTACGGTCACACAAAATTATCGTTGTCACAATGATATAAGAAGACCCAAACAATTAAGGGTATGAAACTAGCAACCTAGACCACTACTTGAACACGTCCAATTCATTTATACAGCAATATACCATATCCAATGATTGCAACATCCACCATCCCAAATATCATCAATTATTCAACAATATACATGCACTCAGTGCCCACGTCAAACACTATTTTACGAAATTATATACCCTTTCTGATTACCACAACATCCCAGTTCAAACATAATCTCTAGAAAACTCTAAGCATTTATATGAACGTCAGAACTCATGGAACTCATACAAGTATCTTGAAATAATCACTACAATGCTAAACAAAGAGAATCCATTCCAGATCATAGAATCAATGTTCACACTTTGCACTCCTATGCATATACCAGTAACTTAAACATGCAGTAATTCTTTCCCATGACCCAAACATTCCAACCCTCACTTTCAGCATATAAACATACAACTCTAACTACTATATTCCATAAACCCTTCCCATCATGATTAACTCTATCTTTATTAAAGTTTATATGACCCAATTCAATTCAAATCAATATTCTAATATCCTTACATTCTGAACCTCAAATTCCAGACATAAAGAACCTTAATATGTTATTAACTTTCAAAGCAAGGTGAGATTACAAGATTTCAGCTTTAACCAATATAAACTTCCCAATCCATCTTAGCATAACGAAGATTATATATTTTGTCATTTATATCATCCTGAACTTATGTATCAGATTTTTCCAACATCTCATTTTCATCTAATTTCAATCCCTGCATTACTCCCAATAATATACCCCTAACATGCCATTTCTAGCAATTATACACTTCAATTCGGGAGCTTATATTCACATACATATAACACTTAAATATACATATGCAATTATCTCCAAGCTTACCACATTCATTCACCCATCAACCAAATTAACATTAAAATAACATTGAACTATCTTAGTTTTAAAAATGTACTTACGTCAATTCTTTTCTGGCTGGATTTTCATAAACTTAAAAATTGCTATGACTATTTAAATTGAACCAAAAAGCATATATGATAATCACTAAAACATCACTGCACGTTCAACAATTTTAAAGCCTAACAAAACTTCCTAATCAAGAATTAACACCACACCATGTAGTTTTCCAATCTGTGAATTCAAAGAAAAACAGTTTTTTATAAATTCCAGCAACTTAACGTCATAATAACCAATCTATATCACTGAACCTTTTCCATAAAAAAGGCATCCAGACCCAAATATTTCGTCTTCCAATATGCATCTAATTTCAGTAGCCACACATTATTAAACTTTTTTCTACTCAGAAAGTTGCCAGAGTTTAAACATTATAATGGTTACCAAAACACATACATCATATAAACTCATCAGCCTAGAATTTCAACATGTTTAAAAACCCAAAGGAAACTCAATTTAACAACCCGAAACAACAATGCACCAAAAACTTTAACTTAAACTAAAACAACCATTCAAACCGCAATTTCTTAATAACCAAAAATTTCCCGAACTCTCCATCACACAACTCATATAATATATTACGTGTAGAAACGAAAGAAGTGACTTAAAAGCCTAACTAATTGCACCCAAACACAGATGTTCACTGATTCTAAATTATCTCAGCAGCTATTCATAATAGCAATTCATACCCATCAGACACGAGCAAAATCAGAATATTGTACAAATCATTCGCACCGCAGAACATCATTCACCACGCATTCAGACCAAAACCACAATTAAAAGAAAGCAAGGGTAGCTCCTCATACCGGGAAAAATCAACACTTCCTCCAATCTCCAAATTCCCGCACGTCTCTCACTCAACTCGAACCCTCACTCTTAATTTTCTAGAATGCTTTGTCAGTGTGTCCCTAACCCTCTGTTGCTCGTCCTATTTATAGGCTCTCTCCATCATCCCAAATTGAATTCTCGAACCCTAGAAATTAAACCCCCAACTACGGATTCTTCTTCTCCTTTACTCCTTATAACTGATCCTCGCTCTCTTAATTTCGTTCTTGTCCGTTAATCCTCTGAGCATTGGATTCTTCGTCACGCCGCTCTCTCTCACGCATTAAAAATCCCCTTTGCCCAAGGGTTTGGGAACGCAGAGAAGAAAAGAGAAAGGAGAAGAGAGGAAACGGGTTGAAGAAAAGAGAAATGAACTTCTGAATCCTTCTACCTTCTTTGGTTAATGGGCTTCGTAGCCTAGCCCAAAAGAAAACCAAGTCTGGTGCAAAAATAAATAAAAACACAGCAAAAATAAAAATAACTCATTTTTGTTCCCAGCCAAATTCAAACACAGGTACAGACAAACACACATGAGATTATAATTAAGGTGAGTACAAACATTCACATTTAAATTTAAATAAAAAGAGAATATTTTCTTGAAAATTAAATTGTTACTATAATTCTAAAGTTTCTTTTTTATTTAGTTTTCTTAATTATAAATTTTGACTTTGTTATAACTGACCACTTTATGAAATCCTTATATATGAATGTGTATTTAATCCCTTCAAATAACTAAAGTAGCTTCATTGAACCTCAGATATCTACAACAATCTTAATATAATTTTTCATTGAACTTCAAATATAATCTTGCCTTACGCTATAGAACAAACACATGAAATTGGTCAAGTGAATGACAAGATTTTTAATAACTCTCTTAGGATTTTAAGCAAATATTCTCATTAAACCATATTCTAGGAATAAATTAATTGTTTTAAATGATACCATATTAGTGCATCAAATAATACACCAACCAAAAAATATGTATTAGATGATGATGCATCTAATTTCTCCAGAGACAAATAAATTTAAAGTAAATTCAAAATATCTATTTCACAAACATATTTTTGCTATATTTTTTAGACAGTGGTGTTTGTGCACGAGAAAAGATTGCAAATTTAAAATAAAAAGCCCCCAACCAATTTAAAAGTTGTAACAAAAACAATAACATTCTTAATTTTTCAAAAAGAAAGTGTTTCTCAAATATAAAACAAATTTGACTAAGAAAGATTTTAAAATAAAAATAATAATTTGAAACAAAATTATCTTTACTTTCTATAAATACTCATTTTAAATATATGATTTAATGTAAAGTATAAATGAGAAGATGTTTTTCTAAAAGGGGGAATGCTAATATTTAAATGTTTTAAAGAGAGAAGACACAAAATATTGAAATGATAATGTGAGAGTTTTACATGTAGAACTCTTTAAAAAAAACAGTTATCAAGTTAACATGTGAGTTTGCTCTTATTCAAATTATTCATTTTTTTTAAATTTTTTATATAATTAACGCATGTTTATTATAAAAATACAATAATAAGCAACCACTAGTACAAAAATCACGTACAACGACGTATATTTTGGATTTTTAACGGCGAATTCGCAAACGACGTCATATCAGGAGAAGTTAAATTTATGTCAAATTTAAAAAATTGCACGTTAATTTAACGTCAAATTTTGTCAATATTCGACGTTAATCAATTTTGTTTTGTTTTTTAATTAACTGTGATCCTTTTTTACAACTCTACAAGACCTGAAAAACAAAAAACAACAAATTTCAATTTTTGGTATTTTATAAAGCATGAACTATGAACGTATAGTGTAGTATAACAACAAACAATAATAACCAACAACAAACAAGTTCAATCAAACAACAACAACAACAAATAAGTTCAACTAAAGAAATACAACAAACAAGTTCAACAAAAAAACAACAAACAAGTTCAACAAATAAGTTCTTCAAAACGAAAATGAAAACAAAAACTAACCTTCAAAAGATGAGTTCGTCGAAATAAAGTTTCGTCACAGTGAGAGAGAAAGCATAATGCGCCTATGAAGGACAAGAGCACGAAAATAAGCAGTTAAAACAAACAAAAATCATATATAAAGTAATTAATTAACATGCATTTGTATCAAATGAAAGAAAGATTACATGTGATGTTCGTTGAGAAAAGTTTGACAAGAGAAGAGGGTATCGCGCACTAAGATAAAGTGAATGAATTTTCAATCTCCCGCTCAAATTTTTATTGAATTCACTAACCTTTTGACGTTGAATTTAAAAGTCATTCAACGTTTTATATCCTTTTGCGTCGAATTACAATTCTAAACGACGTTTAAAAATTTCATTTATTTACAAAAATACCACCACTCCTTTTTAACGTTGGTTATTGAGTGGTTGGACGTTAAACGTGTGACGTTATACGTTATTTTTCTACTAGTGAACTATTAAATAAATTAGGGTCAATTTGTGATAGACACAACTTTTAAATTGAAATTGTACCAATACCACACGACTTCATGCTAGAGTTATAAAAAGGTGAAATCGTGTGGTGAGAGCACGACTTTAATATGCATATGATTATACTGAAGTTAAGAGGGAATCAAACAACTTCCAATTAAAAATTTTAAAATTTGAAACCATACACAAACTGAATGACTTCCTTACAAGGCTAATGATAAAGAAATCGTGTTTCTTTATAACTACTTTCAATTGCATCGTATAAATTGGAAAACGTGACAGGTGATAACTGTTATAATATTGCAAAAGTTAAATGTTGGTGTTGAAATGTTTTACAATGTTAATATTCTTTTATTAGCTGGCAACGTTAATATTTTTATTAATTAGCGACATCAAATTTTTAAGTGCGGCAACAGTCAAATTATTTATTGCTTTTATTGATTTTATTTTTCCCTAGATCTATAAATAGAGAGCTCTTTCTCCATTTCAAGACACACCAAAATCAATCTTCTCTTATTCTCCTTTCTTCTTTTTCTCTTCTAAAAGTATTTCTGGGTTTATTTTATATTCTTTTTTAGATATCCTTGCTAGTTCTGAGATCTTTAGAGATATTATGGAAAGTTTCTATTGTATCCTAGGGAACTTACGCAATACACCGCAGATAAGTCCTTAAAGACAATGAATCTACACGCCTCAGGAAGTTTTGTTTGTGTTTTTTGTCAACTTTTATCCAACAATCTTAAGGACTTATGGATGACATCAACAACTCAATCCCAGAGGATCAAAATTTAGTTTCCAGAACTCAGACGGTACCGTGGATGAGGATGAAGAAGAGGGAGACGAGGCGACAACTTAGAGTTCGTTGGAGTTAGGATGATGAACCCTAATTTTCATGTGTCATGCCTTTGTAATGTTTGAGAAAAGGTGGAGAAGATTTTTTTTCTCCAGAGAATGAAAAAGAAATAAGAAGATGAGGTACTTGAGTAATTTTTCGTATACTTTACCTACAAATGAGAGAAGCACAACCAGGTATTTTCTCGTTTACCAATCTTAAATATTTTAAAACTATGGGAGTGTAGGTAATTTTATTTAATTACTTGAAGAAATAAATTTGGCTTTTCACCTAATGATATTGATAATATTCTATATCTGGAAGTAGAGAATATCTCATTATATATTTTATATATATGAACAACATGCTAATGATTGACACATGCAATCAGATAGTCTCTAAAAACTAAGCTTTCTAGGATCAAATTTTGAAATGAAAGACATGGGTGAAACCAATGTGATTTTAGGTATTAGAATCATAAGGAAGGGAGATAGTCTATTACTATCTCAAATACATTGAGAAACTTTTGATGCTAATTATAATTCTAAATATTGCAAAAGTTAAATGTTGGTGTTGAAACGTTTTACAACGTTAATATTCTCTTATTAACTGACAACATGAATATTTTTATTAATTAGCAACGGTCAAATTTTTAAGTGTTGCAATGATCAAATTATTTATTGCTTTTATTGTCTTTTATTGATTTTATTCTTCCCTAGCTCAATAAATAGAGAACTCCTTCTCCATTCCAAGACACACCAAAATCATTCTTTTATTCTCCTTTCTTCTTTTCCTCTTCTAAAAATATTTATGGGTTTATTTTATACTCTTTTTGGATATCCTTGCTAGTTCTAAGATTCTCAGAGATATTATGGGAAGTTTCTATTGTATCCTTGATAAAGTTTTGGCAAGTATACCAAATCGTTCAAGTAATATAGTGGATTAAGTTAAGAGTATCGTTCTCTCAAGGGAATTTGAGTTACGTTATTCAATTAAAATTATTTATCAAGATCAATTACTGATGATAACATTTGTGATTTCAATTTGGAAATTAGCATGAAATTAACAACGTAAAAAAATTAAGATTGAAAAATACGATAAAAGATCACTGGAATTGGTCTTTGACTAACATTACAGTAAAATTCTGGACAACAAACATTCTCTGTTCAAGCATTCACATAAGAGTATCTTGGTTTAATTCCTTAAAAACAAGTTCTAAAATTATCTATTGAATTATTAATTCCTTAAGCAATTCAGCAGATAATTTTGCATTAAATTCAGATGTTGAGAATGACCAAAAGCACATAAGTTATTCCTAGCGTAGTTACTTTTAGTTTATTTTCTTACGTTTTTGTTTCTAAAAATAATTCCCAGTATAAAAGAACTTTTAAAGAGAATTATACTTCCGTATAATCAAAAGCAAGTTAAGAAAAGAACAATAAGAGAAACATATATTGCACAGGAAATTTACATTAATGTGTCGTCATACAACCAATTCCAATGAACATAACATTTAGCCTATCCTAGACATCTCAAACGTACTCTTTAACGCACTTCCTTGCAGAAAGTGAAGTCTTGATGTCTTGAAAGGTCTCCTGATCGTCTCATGAGTTCTCCAGTATTTTTCTCGCCCTGTTCATGTGTCAGAAGATAGTTTTTGTCTTTCTATCACGTCTTTTAAAGCCACTTAACTTCATTAATTCGCTCAACGCACATGTATCGGTGCGCTATGCGAATTTTCTTAACTATTGAACTTTAATTGATGTTATTCGCTCAACGCACAGGTACTGGTGCGCTATGCGAATTTCCTTCTTCTGGTAGTGCGAATTTTGGCTTTCACTTTGCGAAAATTGGCTGACAGAGTCCAAATAACACACCTTTTCCTGTAAAATATTTTACATAACAATCTACTACCTATTACAACTTTTCAATGAGGAACAACATGAATAATTACAAGATTGAGCTCATTTATAAGTGTAAACACAACTCTTTTTTCACACTTATCAATCATGGGAGAATTACGCAATACGCCGCGGATAAGTCCTTAAGTACAGTGAATCTACACGCCTCAGGAAGTTTTATTTGCGTTTTTGTCAACTTTTATCCAACAATAACGACTTTTGTTATGAAGAAGTTGTGAGCGGTTATAATAACTTTTGTTTTGATAAAGATTTTTTTACTAGTAGTATGTGTTGTTAGTTAGGTTTGTATAAGTTTTGAATTTAGATATTCGTGATTTAATGAGAATGAAGTATAATTTATGTAATTTTAATATAAATAAGAGTTGATAAATTGAAATTGATAAATGAAAGAATGTAGTAAGATTGAAAGACATAGGATTGTAGTTAACATGATAGAATAAATTTTATATCACATAATACTTTAAATACATTTATACGTGACCACTAGTGTCACATGTAGGTCTTCTTTTTCGTCTTCTATAATATCTTTGAGGTTTTTTCCAGGGTGTTTGTTGTCTTCTTCACTTTATTCAATTTAAGGAAAGTGAACAATATCTTGTGATCCTTGAAAGACATTCTTGGGGATAAAAAACATTGATAAAAATCCTAGATTGTGCGCAAATAGTGGTGTCATGTTTGAAGTAGCGAACATGTGTAATGGTCTTGCAACAAAGGTTAAGTGAAAGGGGGAAATCGTGTGTGAGGAGGGAACTTGTTGGAAGGGGGAGTGTGATTGGATGTTAGGCTAATGGTGCACATATCTAATCATTTAACTTTGGTCCATGCTAGACTAACCAAAATATTGATATGGATGGTGAGGAAATTTTGAAGTCCCAACATGGTGATGGTAGGATTGTGTAGGAGGTTGAGGAGGCTCTTGTGGCATATCATATTGTAACATAAATATTGGTTTAATTAAGATCAATAAAGATGATTGATAAATAAATAGTCAGTTAAAAATAAGCTCACCTTATTGTCAAAAGATTATAGAAAAGGTGACATATAATGGATAGTGTTGTCGATGTTCCATTGCATTTATAGTGTATTATCATGCAAATAGTCATTTTTGTTAAATAAAGTTCCTTGAATGACACGATTATGTTGATCGTTCCACATTGTTATCCATCGTTCATTGTAGTATGACCAATATCTATATTTTTTTCCTCTTATACCATCTTTGTGTGCCTGATTGAGGTTTACTGTGTTTGACAAAATATTTTGTCTAAACCCAAATTATCGCATGACCCGATTGACTTGTTGAAATTCAACCATTGTGAAGCAAGTTAAAGGAAGTGATTCTTGAGGGACGAGTTATATATTAATCACAATCAATCGACTTACTTCGTCACACATATGATGAGTCAAACCTAGCCAAATGGATTAAAATGTATTTAATATGAAAAATAAATTAAAATGAAAATAAAATGATATGTTACTTGCATTATGCAGTACCTTCTTAATATGAAACTGATCAAAAGTTTGACAAAATTAACTAGCTGAAGTAGAACCAAGGTTGGTCCTATGAGTCGTCCAAGACCACCTAAAATAAAGATAGTTGCATATTTTCAATGAAGTGAAAATAATTTTATGATAAGGAGTATATTTTCAAAGAGTTGACATGATAAGAAAATTATATCTTTTTGCTAGGGGAAAACAACCCCTGTTGTAATATCTCCATTACTTAAAGATTCAATTGGTGAAGATATGCATGTAGTTTTTTCCCAAGCCAAACACTGCAAAAGAAGTGTAAGACCCTTGAAAATATTTGTAATTCAGATACTAGATTAAAAAAAATAGTAAAATGTGAATAGTAAAAAGTAAAAAAAAAAACTAATTTGTGGAAGGGATAAGTATTACACGTTGTCTTGAGTCATAAGAGATCCTAATTCATCAAATTGTGAATAAAAAATTATTTTTGTAATAGTAAAATGAATAGAAAAATGAATAGTCAAAATGAATAGTAAAAATGAATAGTAAATTTTTTTTTTTTGCTATAAATAGCCAAGGGGAGAAGGCTGAAAATTTACACCAAAAACTTAGAAAAATTTTGAGAGAAGAGAGTTGGAAGAATTTCTAGTTGCAAAGGGGACATTCTGGAAGTTTTCGGGGAACGAGGATATTAAGTCTGTAATAGAGGTAAGGGAAACTACTCTTGAATCTTGAGTATACAATACTTGCTTTTGTCTAATCCTAAATCTTGTGTATGAAGTATTTTGTTTCTGGATGATCTTGAATTTTGAATGAGAACATGCTTCTGTGATGAGACCCAAGTTTGATGGTTGTAAAACATGATATTGATTCTGTTATGCTAATTGTACGTTATTGTTACTTAGAACATTTAGTTATTTCTTTTGCAATTTTGGAAGGACGAGAAGTTATCTAACCGGCTCTGCCAGATTCAACTTATTGTTTCCCCATACCTTTTATTGTTTCTTATCTCTTTATATTGTATTTTTGGAAGGACGAGAAGTTGTCTAACCGGCTCTGCCAGATTCAACTTCTTATTTCCCCAGACCTTTTATTTCTTATTTACTTATATTGTATTTTTGGAAGGATGAGAAGTTGTCTAACCGGCTCTGCCAGATTCAACTTCTTGTTTCCCAAGAAATTTTATTTTTTTATCTATTTTTTTATTGCATATTTCTGGAAGGATGGGAAGTTGTCTAACCGGCTCTGCTAGATTCACCTTCTCGTTTCCCCTGAATTTTTATATTAAGATTATTTTGATGGTAGGGGAGCTAATCCTTTCTTACATATGATATTTATACATATTATGATCATGAATATGAGTTATGAACATGTTAAAATTTTGGTAATGGTAGTTATCTATTCACTTGTGTAAATTTAGTTTTCATGATTATAATTTTTCTTATTTTCGAGTTATTGTGGTAAAACATTCCTTTTAATTGTTTTTACCATTGGATTTAGCTAAAATTTTAATATATGAATCCTAAGACCTATTTCTTCACTTTGACCGTTCGGATCATTAATTAAGAGTCTGTACTTGGAGAAATAAGTTCTGCATGTTTGAGTAAATTAATTACCCCTGTAATTCTGTTACTGAGTCCTCTCGGTAAAATATAGATTATGTTTTATTTGACCATTAGATGAACCTGAAAATTTGATATATGATTCCTAAGATATATTGCTATAATTTGACCATTCGGATTTGTAATTAGAAGTTTATGTGTTGAGAAATAAATTTCGAAATTTTGAAAAGTATGATGAACACTATATTTTTGTTCTTAAGTTATCATGGTAAAAACTTCATATATATTTCATTTACCGTTACATTGAGCCTAAACTTTAATATGTAGTTCCTAAGATATGTTGATGTATTTTGGTTGATCTATGACCTTTGATTGGTGAAAATATGTTGAGTTATACTCGTTATGGGAAAAATGAGTTTATAATATGAATTATGATATCTAGCAATATGTTTAATTTATTGACACCAAAACGGGTTATTGTCAATTTATGGTTAAGTAATGAACATGATTGAGTTAGGTGGATAAGAGGGTATGAATTGTTGATTTTATGAAATGTTGGAGTGGATATAAGAAATCATTACTTATGAAATGATGTTCACTACTAGGAGTAGTATGTTTGGTTTATACCATGAGAGCTTGATATGGGCAAAGTAACACCCGAGGTTTATGAAAGCAGGCAGAAAGTGGTCTGACCATAAGGCTTTGACATAAACATATGATTCATAAGTTTTATAGAAGCAGGCAGAGAGAGGTCTGACCATAAGACTTCAGAAAGTAAGACATAGTATATAGGTAAGACTTAAGGAAGCAGACAAAGAGCGGTCTGACCATAAGGCTTCATGAGTAAGCATGATATACTTGTAAGATTTATGAAAATGAGAAAGATCATTTTGAAGAAGTTAAGAAAAAAATGAATTAATGACATCGGGATAATGGTATTTATAAATTGCAGAAATACATGATTGAAACATTTATATTATAAGTAAGTTTAATGATTGTATGATATGGTTGACTTACCCTTATTTGTTTGTGCTATGATCATATAACTCATGTTATATGTAAACAGATAATGTTGTAGATGCGGTTGAAAAAGCTTAGAGATGATGAGAGAGATACGGGGAAAACTTTCAAGGATTTTTGTAAAAAGAATAAATTTGCATTGGAAAAATATGTTGTGTAAGACTTATAAGTTTAATTTTGAATTTATGTTAAGTGGTGAAGACTATATTGTTTAAAGTTTGTAAGTTTGGAATTGTACTTTGGAGGAATTGAAATAAATGTTGATTGTTTATGTTAGATATCAAATTAATTTAGTCTCTACTACCAATAATACCCTTTAAATTATTTGGGTGTTACTAGAAGCATGCATTCTCATATATTGTCTTGGTTAAAGTTGATGTCGTGATCTAGTGCACGATAAAGACATGCTAATACTGCAAAAGTCAATTACAATTTGGACATAGATTTTAAGTTAGTAGCAATAAATACATGAAATGTATCCTAGTAACAAGTGTATTTGACGTTAATACACTATTAATCAATGTTAAGATGTGTGCTTGTGTATGTTGAACAATAATAACAGTTATTGCATCATCCTACAATTTTTGGAATGTATTATTTAATCAAGATAATTTAATAGTATTTCCTCTTGTTGTCGAATATTGGAAACACATTCCTCAGCCATTGGTTACAAGACATAAGAAGATCTCTAGTTCTGTCTCTAATCACCATTTCTCCATCAATAAGAATGCCTAATTGCACAACCACATCCTCAAGTGTTATGGTTGTTTCTCTATAGGGAAAGTGTAAGGTATGAGTTTCAAATCTCCACCTTTCTACTAATGTTGTTACCAACAAATGGTTAACATCCATGTTAATACAATTTAAAAGTTGCCCAAATCTAGCTTGATGGATTAAATTTTCAACATTCTCATTAACTAAATTTGTATTCTTGAGTAGTCAAATTTCATGTCATCTAAGTCTCATGGCTCTTTCATTACCTTCCTTCCTAGAGATCTTTAGTAATATGCTCATTTTGCAAACATAGTAGAGACATATCATTTAGTAGTCTTGCATTACGAGTCATAATTTATGATGCCTATATCATGTAAATTGAAATTATTAACATCCACAAAATTTTTCAACAAAATAAATTAAAAATCATTCTTATCCATCACTATTACGATTTTAAAAATCCATTCCACATTATCTCAAAGCTATGTTACGAACAATCAGTATAAAGAAAATTCAAACCTTTAAATGGTTTAGGGTAATAATAAAGGACCTTAGAAGCAAAATAATTTAAATTGACTAAATGGGTTGAAAGTAATTGATGTGACATCTCAATCTTATTATAATCCAACTACTTGTATGAAGTTCATGTTTTCATTCCAGGTGATGACAAGGGAAGCGGTAGGGGCCTTTAATTTTTCCATTAAATAGTGATAAACCAACATAAGTGTGGTTCTTCACGTGGTTTATGAACAACTGCTAAAGTTGGTTATATGTACTTTGAGTCAACATGCAACATTAAAGTTGTCCTTAGAGTGCACCAATTCATGTTACAATGTTAAGGGTGTAGAAGAATAAAAAATCATTTGGTTCAATAAATGAGAATCTCTGCCAAAGACTATGTAATTGGAAATTTGCGACATGGGCATGGACATACTTGTGAACAACACATATTTTGGTAGCATGTGAATTAAAACGTAACTCATGAGGTTGTTGGGGTTTAAAGTGAATGTTTAGTCATTAGGGGTGATTAAGTTTTCTAACTAACATAAGTGGTTACAAGGAGGCCAAACTTCAGTGGAAACTGAGATGTTTTTCATTTTACATTTTTCTCACTTAAATTAGGGTTTAGGGTTTGATAAGCTGTCGTTGAAGCTATCAAATTAATACTACTTTTCAAGGCAACTTCAGTATTGCCAAGTAGTATTCAATAAAGTAGATAGGGTTAAAGTAATCCTGAGTCGTCTCCCAACGAACACGGAATTGCTTTCGAATATATGATTCTTATGAATGCAATGCTTATGAATAAAAGTAATGATTTAAGAATGTTTAAAGAACAAATAATAAACTTAAAAATAGTTATGATTAAATAGGCTAATTCCACTGCTTTTCCAAGATAGATTCGTCATCGGTTATTCACGGATAATTGTTCAATTGATTATTGTTTAAGTTTCAAATTAATTAAAGTACATTCTCAATTAATTTGAGGGCGATCATGCATTTAACCAAAGTAAATTCTCAATCAAATGCAAAACCTTTCTAGATTATTCACAATAAATTCAATCAAAGTACATTCTCAATCAAATTCTATTGTGTTTAATCCTGTCTATTCTTAAATCTCCTAACCAAATTAAAAGTTAATCAATCAAAGTAAATTCTCAATTGATTATAGTTGAAATTATTACTACCAACCAAAGTACATTCTCAATTGATAGTAAAAACCATTTAATCATATGAAAGTTCCTAAATTAAATCAAAGTAGATTCTCAATTTAAACCTAGAAACCCTAAAACTCATATAATCAATATGCATATAGATTCAAACATATTATGATGCAAAAATCTTTGCTTTTAACAAGATAGAGAGATGAAAGACATAGAGAGAACAACTTAAATCAATAATCAAAGTAAACAATTGCATTAACTGAACATAACCTCAGAATCCGTCTTGGAATTACAGCAGAATAACCCTAGATGCTTAGCTCTCCATGAATGGAGTTGAATACAAGATGAAAGAAAAGTGAGAGGAGTATGAGAGAATGAATGAAGTGAAGTCCCCCTCTTTTTGCCTCCCTTGGGTCTCTTTATATAGGCTTGATTGGGCTTGGACTTTGAATAGCTTGTTGATAAGATATTTTCTGTTGATATATTATATCTTTCAAATATTCATTAGATTAAATCAGTTTTAAAGAATATTTGATAGATATTAACTCAATTATCTTATATCTTATATCTTCCAAATAACTAACAGATTTAGATAATGATAAAATTATTTGGAAGATATTTTCTGTTGATATTCCCAAATTAAATTCAACAACTGAATTTTATCTTTTAGATTTTCTGACTTTCCAAAATTGCACAAATACGCTGAAATTTCCTCTATTTGCACTTTAGCCCCTTCTGAATTTTCCACATTGAATTGCCATTTGGACCAATAAAACTTATATTCTCAGCTGCACAAATAAACATTAGAACATCCAATAATAATTTATGTGCTAAAATTCACTTTTTACGTTTCTTTATTTCCCAAACCCAACAATTCCAATCATCACAAATTCACTTAAATAAACCATTTAAGCACAATTATCCCATCAAAAATTTGAATTTTAAAGCATAAATATGGACATAAATATGCACTCATCACACCCCCACACTTATCCTTTTGCACTCCTGGGCAAAATTGATTAATTCCAAAACTTTGTTCTGAGTAATTTTATTTCATATTTGCATTTGGATCAAAAGAATGAGTAGCACTAGACATAGATCAATCATTTAGGCATTACTTTGTCATGGACATGCAAATGGAATCACTTTATTCTTCACACATGAGTTAACCTTTTTGAATTCCCAAGAAAATCAAATATGAAAGACAACACTCAAGTCAACATGTATCTATTTCTCTCCAATTCTCTCAAGTGTTTTTGGCTTGTGTTTACACTCAAAATACCCATGTAAGTAGACACCCTTGATATTTAGCAAGACTCTAACATTCACACACTTCAGAAAACATGCAATTATTGATCATGAGGACTTTTTAAGGTTTTATTGAGGCCAAGGCAAAGGTAGGGAATTTTCTTGGAATTTCGGAGTTTTTGAAATTGATATAGAAAGAGTAATGATACTTGATTTCAAAAACGACTTTATTTCTTGCTTCTTTCAAGGAAGATTTTTTTTTTTAGCTCCTTTTTTTTCAACTTTTTATCTTCCTTTTTTCCCTTTTTATTATTTTGTGGGTGAGGTACTCACCCACACACTTATTCATCACTTTACTTCTAACAGAATCCATTACTCCTTCTTCTTTCCTAAGGTAAGGAACATATGATTTTTCTTCTTTTCTCATTTGACAATGACTGGAAACAAGAAAAATAGGCTTAAGGCTCAAAAAGGGTTCCAATGGATTAATGTTAGGACAAGTTTATTTGGCCAAGTAGCTAAAACAAGAAATGCCTCAATCATATCAAATCATGCAAATTCAAATCAGTTGCACAACACAGAATCAAGCTAACTATTAAAGTATCAACAAAACATGCGCAAATCGTCTTGTTCAACATGTCTTGATTTTCATTAAATATCCGCAGACGATGGCCATTAACCTTGAAGATTCTATCAGAAGATTCTTCCTTGATCTCCACTGCTCCATAGGGAAACACTTGTGTTACAATGAATGGACCTTCCCATTTGGAGCGTAATTTACCACTCATAGGCCCTACCCTGGAGTTGTACAATAACACCTTTTGACCTATGTTGAAATCCTTTTTGGTCACAAGCTTTTGATCATGGAATTTCTTGGTTTTCTCTTTGTAAAACTTGGAGTTTTCATAGGCTGTGAGCCTAATCTCCTCTAGTTCTTGCAGTTGGAGCTTTCTCTCTTTCCCTGCTCCTTCCATGTCCAAGTTACAAGCTTTCACAGCCCAATAGGCTCGGTGTTGAATCTCCACAGGTAGATGGCAAGCTTTTCCAAATACAACCCTGAAAGGTGACATACCTATTGGTGCTTTGTAGGCCGTCCGATGTGCCCAAAGTGCATCATCCAATCTTGCGGCCCAATCCTTCCTATTTGGCTTCACTAGCTTTTGCAATATCTTCTTGATCTCTCTGTTAGAGACCTCAGCCTGTCCATTAGTTTGGGGGTGATATGGTGTAGCAATGCGATGCGTCACCCCATACTTTTTCAACATATTCTCTAACAGCTTATTGCAAAAGTGGGTCCCCTGATCACTAATGATGGCTCGGGGTATTCCAAACCTACAGAAAATGTTAGACCTGACAAAACTCATAACAACTCGAGCATCATTAGTCCTCGTAGCTATGGCTTCCACCCATTTGGAAACATAGTCTATAGCAAGCAAAATATAAGAAAACCCAGACGAAGAGGGAAAAGGACCCATGAAGTCAATACCCCAAATACCAAATACCTCACAATATAGCATGGGTTGTTGAGGCATCTCTTCCCTCCTGGTGATGGATCTGGCCGCCCTTTGACATTGCTCACAATTTTCATATATCCTCCGTGCATCTTTAAAGATGGTAGGCCAATATAACCCACAATCCAACACCTTCCTACCTGTCCTTTGCGTGCCATAGTGTCCTCCAAAAGGTGATGAATGACAAAATTCAAGCACATAAGGTATCTCTATGTCAGGAACACACCTCCTTACAACTTGGTCACTACCAATGCGCCATAAGAATGGTTCATCCCTGATGAATCAATATTTTATTGATTTCACTTAGCTTATTGTACTGAATTTAATCAGGGAATTGTGCTTAAATGTTCAGTATTTTTCCGTTTTTGCTAATTGTGTTTAATTTGACCTGAAATTCTAATTTTAATTAATTTGAATTATTTGAGTCAATTATTTACATTAGTAACTGCAGGGAAATTTTGGAAATACAAAGTGAGACATTTGGAAAAACATTCACACACTGTGTTTAGAAGAAATTGCACTGTGTTGATTTAACTTGTGTGGAAAATTGAGCATAATTGGTTTAGAAGTAAGACAGATCACAAGACACATATGTACCATTCATTTTGGCAGCAAACATCACATTGTTTGGAATAAAAGAGGGGGCACGCTTAGAGGAATTGAAGTTTACGGTTTATAGCCCCTTTGGAAACATAACATATGCTGATTTCTTTTAAGAAAGTATTGGCTCACACAATTATTAAACACTCACGGTCATGGGCCATGGAAAATTCTTTTTGGCTATGTTATGCACGTGACGTTTACATCTTGCTTTGTTACTGAGTAATAATTTACATGGAAAGTGCTGTTACGTATTTTGAGAAATAAAAGTGGCTGAATATTTTGTTGAAAGAAAAGGTGCACATGGGACAAGAAGAGGACGGTCCTTCTTTCCTAAAAGAGACACACATGAATTAATTTGAATATGGAACATTGCAACAATACGGAGTGGACCACTTTCACACCTTATTCCATTCAACAAGTTTAACAAGTGAAGTCAGATGGAGAAGAGGAGTTCTCAACCATGACAGCTTGGGTCTCTACAACAACTCCAGCACCCGTTCACGGCCCAGCACATTAACACCCATAGCAGCCTTCAAGTTCAACACGGTCCAACAGTGGTGATTACACACGGCCATGGGCAGCCTCCATACATCCAGATCTTCAACCAGCAGTCTGGCATCATCCAGCAACGTCCAACACTTCTTCTGCAAAAGGGAGAAGCAGCAGGTCTAGCACCAAGCAGCTACCACGTTAAAGCTCACGGCCTGGTGCAGCATGAGAAGCACCCAGCGTTCCAGCACCGTGAAGCAACCTCTAATGGAAGCTCACGGCCCCTTTTGAGCAGCACATATCCAGCAGTGGTGTTCTCCATTCCAGCAAGCTTCGTCCAGCCACATCCAGAGAGCACAACAGCTGGTTCAGTTTGGAGAAGTGGAAGAAGAGGTGTGCACGTAGATGAAGCAGATGGAGATCATCCGGGACAACAGCTGAAGCAGATTCCGCGTTGAAGCCACGTCCTTGAAGGAGAAGTTCACGGTCTTCACGTCCAAGCTGGTTGCACACAGTTCACGGGTCCAGCTAGCTTTGAAGAAGCTTCAAGTATCCAACAAGGAGAGCCACCGAAAGAGCTTGGAAGGTGTCACGGCCTGCAGCACTTCACGCCCATGGAGGTAACAGCTTGGGCCAGCACAGCATTGGCAGCAAACACACGGCCATTAACCAAGGGACCACCTCATGTTCTCTTTATTTTGTGGGTGCAGCTACGTAAAGAAAGAAGAGGAAATGAAGTTGGTGGCTCTGAATTTTATTAAACTAGTATTATTAAGGGAAGTGGTTTCACGTCCCCACATGTGCAAGTTCAGATTTTTTTTTACCATTCTCTTCCACTCCACACGGTTTAGCACCTTCAAAATTGAAAAGAATTAAGTGGACAACAACTTGGAAAAGCCACCACCGAATGAGACTCACGGGCTGAGTGAGACAAAATCCAAATGATAGATTGAAGGAGAATATGTCAGAGAAGTGGCTATATAATGGAGCAGCAGCAACACATCAGAATTCACTAGAGAATTAAGAGTAGGAAGCAAGAAACTCACGGCTTGGAAGAGGCTTATGCCTCTTCCTTTTCCATTTCCATTTCCAGTAGCAAGTACTTTCAATTCTATTTTCAAATACTGTATGAATTTTATTTCTGAAGAAGGGTGTAGTTTATTTGATCATTTGGTTTTCATTTTATTTGAAGTTTTGAATTTTAATTTAAATGCTGAATCCTTGATGAATTTGATTTTCAATCCAAGTGTTTTTAATTTTACCGTCTCTTTTATTTTACCGTTTATTGTTTTCTACATCGTTTATTGTTTTCTCAATTTACCGCTTTTCGTTTTTATCGTCTTTTACTGTTTTGATTTTACTATCTTTAAAATTTACTTCAGTGTTTTTAAATTCAGTTATGTTTAAATTCCAATTTAATTTTACCGCATTCAAACAAAACACCAAAAACACCCCCCATTTTGTGTAAAAAAATCCGAGACTGAACCACCAAAATTGGTCCTTGAGAGACGACCTAGGAGTCAATTCCTAGTATTATACTGCATTAATTTCTGTGCACAAAAAATTTGTATGACCGCGACAGTCGTATCAAATTTTGGCGCCGTTGCCGGGGACCAATGACGGTTTAGTTTTAGATTTTTGTTGTATAAAGTTTTGTTCTGTTAATATGTTTGTTTTGTGTGTTTTGTCTTGTATATTTTTGTAGGCGACAACGACACCTTCAGCAAATTTTGGCGGCGTTGTCACTTCAGTTCCAGGTTTTTCGTTTTAGATTTTTGCTGTGTTTTTCGATTATGTTGTGTTAATATATGTTTTGTCTTTTATATTTTATTGTGCTGTGTTCTGTATTTAGTTGCTATATTTAAAAAAAAAATTTTTTTTTTTTTACTATTGATGTTCTGTCTTGTGTGTGCTTGTAGCATGTATAAATGTGTTTAGTTTATCTGTTTCGTAATTTCTAGTTTTTAGTTTTTATTTTTATTTTCCATGTCTACCTATTTTAATTTTGTGAATAGTGCTTATTCTACAAGTGCCTGTAATTATGATTCTCTTTCTGCATATTACTCTGATTCTTGTGCTGATTTTAATACTGAGAAAAATATGGATCATCCTCAAATTCCTGAGAGCTCCCTTTGGGAGCCGGTTCCACCAGTTCAGCAATATCAGAGTCAGCAGTATGATGCTCCTGCCCAAGTAGCTTCTCAGCCTTCAACTTCTGAACCTACATTGAAGGAGTTATTGGAGCAGATGACCATGCAGAACATTCAGTTTCAGAAAGGGAACATGCAGTTCAAGCAAGAGAGCATGGAAACTCAAGCTGCCATTCAGAAGCTGACTGATCAGATCGGGCAGATGGCCACTCAACACTTTCAAGATGATAGTGGCATCAACATAGAAGATGGGGAGCAAAGCTATGAGTTTACTACTACACCCACTTTCCTACCTTTCTATGATCCCACTCTTGCACCTGAGACTGTTGATGATTATTTTAAGGACCAGGCAGGTATGAGTAACACTGTTGAGACAGGTAGACCATTTTTATCTTCCACCGTGGAGGTAAACGTACCTCAACTTGAATGTGCAGTTGATGAATTGGAAATTCATGAGAAAATTTATTCTGAGCAAAAACATGTTTATTCTGAAACTGAGATTACAAGCTCTTTACCAGATCTACCTATACATTCAATTGCTTGTGATTTGTTGCACAATGATTCTACAGGTTTTAGGATTGAAACTGATACAGACTTGATTGACAATTCTGAAGTTTTTGATTCAGTATTAGTCTCTGAAACCATTGGTATAAATGTTGTGTTGAATGAACATGATTACAGTGATGAAATTTCCATTGATAATAGCTTTGCATTGAATTTGGATTTTGTTGATGATGCATATGTCAATATTGATTTTGAGACAGGAATTTTGCAATCGCATAACTTGATAGAGTTAGAACAAAACGTTGATCTGACTCAGTTTTCTGAGAATTGTGAATGTGATTGTGAATCTGATTCTTGCCCGATTTGTATTGAAATTGATTATGTGTTACAAACAGATTCTAAATTCATAACAAATGCTATTGATTATGAGTTTGATGACCAGGTTACAAAAGTAAATGAGAATACAGGTACTGACATAGAGGAAATAATGATAGATGAAGGAAAGTATACTGCTTTTTCTCTTATTACTCCGGTGTCACAGACTCAACAACTGCTAGTGGACAGAAGGCTCCTGATTTTATTGATTCAACAACTTGCTCGGAGAAGTGGCGTGGCTACTGGGATTTGTCCTGATTCAAGTGAGAGGGCAGTACTGGGCGAGCTGCTCCTGAAGACATCTTCGCCGGATCCTGAGGTGGAAGATATCTCACTGATTGTCCAGAATTGGCAACTGCCACCATGACCAGGGAGCACTCTTTTTCCTCATTATGTACATATTATTTAGCTTTTCTGGTGTGTTTTCATGGTTGTGTTTATTTCATTTTTAAAATTGTGAGCATGAATTAAAAAAAAAAAAAAAAAAAAACATAAAAAAATTTTCTGTTGTGATAAAATATTTTGTTTTAAGCGTGCCAAATCTTTATTCCGATATGTATATTTATTTCTTAGTTTTTGAGTTGTTATCCCTTAAAAAAAAAAAAAAATTTCAAAAAATTGTTTTGCGTGTAGTCCATAATTTCTCGGCTCTCAATTTCTTATTATTTCATATCAATAATTCATTGAAAATTTTCACTTCAGATCTTATCTTTTTCCTTATTTTCTTCGTTGTAAATATATTTTCTTAGTTGTCTCATACAGGTTTTTGATTGAAAATTTTTAGACTAAGAAAATATTTCATTCATCAATGCAAAAATTACAGTAATGGAGAAAAGGGATTGAACATTTTTTTTAGGATTGAACAGATCTGAAAATGAAATTGCAGTAGATATATATGAAATTAAAAGATGTTCGGGGGTCGATCTTTAGTGATCGTTAATATTACAAACCAAATAAAAAACAAAAACAACATAAAAAAAAAAATTAAAAACATAAAAAAATATAATTGTTCAGATTACATGCCTTGTCCATATTTTGGCCACACTCGGCCAACAAAAACATAAAAATAAAAAATAACATAAAACATTAAAACTGGAAGAATTCTCGAGCTGGTTGTGGTGGTCTAAGGGAGAGCTCCGTTGAGGGAGCTCTGGTTCGGAATGTGAGAAGCTTGGGTGGAGGGATTTGTCTCTCATCTCTATCATCGTCAATGATGATCGGAATGGGAAACAGATTCAGCAGCCTCGGTGCCCTCATAATCACCCAGTTGTTTTCTTTCAAACAAAAAAAAAATAATAAATAAAAAAATAAAAAATAAAAATAACTTGTGTTAATTATAGAAGAGGAAGTGAAAATTTTCAATAAAAATTGAGGTGTGATCAGGGTCTTACCGTACATGTATAGCGGCAGTTGTGAAAAGAGAGTGCCAGTGGGGTCTATCTCCGCTTGCCAGCGCTTGACCCGATTGCCGTGGTTGTTGAACCAGTAGTGTACGTTGTATTCAGTGGCTTCGTCGAAAGCCCTTAGTCGAGACGCGATCTCGACGACTTGCGCTCGGCTTGGGTGTGTGACCCCATAGTTGAATATTTTGGTCATCATCTTGATTTGATCGTCGGTAGGACGCCACCGTTGACTGGTATATCTCTCTGATTCCGTATCACTCATCCTTCCTCTCGTAATATACAAATACTTAAATACATAAATAAAAAATAAATACATATAAAAAGAATAAAAACAAGAAAAAAAAACATAACATAAAAAAAAAAAAAATTAGATTAGTTCTCTGTTTTCTTTATTTGTTCTTGTTTCCTTTTAAATTTATTTTGTCCAGTCTGTATTTGATGTTTCAGTGTCTGGTCTCAGATCTGTTTCACGGTCCTTGCAAAAGGGTCCTAAACGGATCTACGTCCAGTTGTCCGGTTGTTCTTGTCCATATTGTTCTTGTATATTATGTTTATGTGTTTATTTAGTTTTAAGTGGGGTACGTGGCGTTGTTCTACCCGATTGTCTCTGTAATACCTTCAATCGAAGGGAGATTAACGTCTGGTTTCCAGCCGATATACCCCTTAAGTTTTTAGACAGTTGTGTTTTATGTGTTTAAGTGTTTTTCAGTTTCAAAAAAAAAAATGAAAAAAATTGAAAGAAGTAGATCGGGCAGGGGGAGAGAACAAGTATTGCAGAAAAAGAAAGCAGGAAATGGAAAATAGTCGGCAGGAAAAGTAAAGAAATTACATGAAAGAAGAAAGAGAGGCAGATCCAGGAGCAGAGGACTTACCAGGAGTAGGAGGCTGGCAGAGAAGCTCCTCGGGGTTCTCACACTCTTCAGATGGCACCAGGGCAGAGGCTCTGCAGAGGTTCCAGATGCTCAGGTTGAGAGTGAGGAGAGCGGAGAGAGAAGTGAGAAGTAGAGAGAGAGAGCAGAGCAGTCAGAAATGCCGCTCGGGAGCCGAAGTTGGCCTATTAATAGCCAAAATTCTGCCACTGTAGCAACAGTTCCGGTCTTTGCCACCGAGACTGTTGTCACAGTACCGGTATCCTTTTTCAAAAAAAAAATAAAATAAAATAAAATAAAATAAAAAATAAAAAATAAAAAATAAAAAAAAAATATAAAAAATAAAATAATATTAACATCTACTGATGGATGTTATCTGACGACATCTACTGATGGGTGTCACTGAAAATTTCTCCCATTTTTCTACTTTTATTGCACTTGTCTATATTATTTGACAGCTTTGAAATTGATAATCTGATGATTGTTACACACTGAGGACATTGTGTGATTTAAGTGTGGTCTACTGGGGAGAAATTCTGATTTTTCTGTTATTTCTGTTAGTTTCTGTTAGTATGTTTTTTGTGTGTTAAATTTTTGTTTTTGAGTGTTAAATTTTTTCTGTTTTAAGTGGTTTTTAGTGTGTTTTGTGTGCAATAAATTTTACATTTTTCTCTTGATTTCTGGAGTTTGTCTAAGTTGTAGATTTTTCCTTCACTTACTTAATACTTATGGTTTGAAATCCTTGCTTTTCTCTGCTTGGAAACATGATTATGTGTTTAAGAGGTTGATTTGATTGTGACGAATACCCTGTGTGAGATTTGAGCCACTTTATGTTCTTTCTTGTGTGACATGTATCTTGATTGCTTGCACATATGCCTTGGCTTGATTCTTTTTGATAATTCTTGATGGATATGCATGTTTAGAAAATGATAAAGGCATTTTATTTCTTGAGCCTCTTTAGCCAAATAAGCCTACCTTGTTATTATCCTTTGATAACCCCTTTGAGCCTATACTTTCCCCATTTATTTGTGTTGAAGCTCATATACTGACCCTAAGTGAAAAACAATGATTACCTTAAACTTAGGAAAGTCTGGAGCTACAGAAGTGTTTTGAGAATAAGTGTGGTCTCCTTGGGAATTCTGATGAATTGGCTAGTTGGTTCCTCATCATGTTTTGAAATGATAATTTATATCCTGTTGTGTGAAAAAAAAAAAAAAAGAAGAAGACAGGATGAAAAAAAATATTTGATGAGAAAAAGAGAAAATTGAAAAATAATTTTATGAATAATGGAGTCGAGAAGAGGATTGAATTAGAGGTTTGGGTGAGATCTGACTGTGTTTACACTTGTTCCCCAGTGCTCCTCTATTTCTTCTGAGCTATAGCTACTTATATATATTTTATCCTCCCCTGTCCTTGGCCCCATTACAACCCAGTAAAGACCTTTTGATCTGAAGATGCATATGTTTTAAGTGTTGATATTAGAAGATTGCCAAGTCTGTTTGTGTTTGCTTTCTTGAATGCATTGAGTGACATTGATTTACCTTAAACACTTGAGAGAAACACTATGAGTGCATCTGTGAGGTTTTGTTATTTTCAAATCACCTCTTGAGCTGATGGATTATTTTTCCATGTATTGAATTGCTTGGAAGATTTCTATAAGTATCTGCTTTATTTGATTTGTGTTGGATAATTTCTACTTCTTTTATTTGTCCAAATTCTTGAGAACTCTGTAAATTTTGTTTTCTTGCGAGTTTTTATTTTTCTGTATGCTGCAATTGTGTCACGTCCTTTAATGTCCCTGAACTATTCCCTGATTTGCGTCTTGATTTTGCCCAGGAGTGCAAAAGACTAAGTGTGGTCTATTTTGATGAATCAATATTTTATTGATTTCACTTAGCTTATTGTACTGAATTTAATCAGGGAATTGTGCTTAAATGTTCAGTATTTTTCCGTTTTTGCTAATTGTGTTTAATTTGACCTGAAATTCTAATTTTAATTAATTTGAATTATTTGAGTCAATTATTTACATTAGTAACTGCAGGGAAATTTTGGAAATACAAAGTGAGACATTTGGAAAAACATTCACACACTGTGTTTAGAAGAAATTGCACTGTGTTGATTTAACTTGTGTGGAAAATTGAGCATAATTGGTTTAGAAGTAAGACAGATCACAAGACACATATGTACCATTCATTTTGGCAGCAAACATCACATTGTTTGGAATAAAAGAGGGGGCACGCTTAGAGGAATTGAAGTTTACGGTTTATAGCCCCTTTGGAAACATAACATATGCTGATTTCTTTTAAGAAAGTATTGGCTCACACAATTATTAAACACTCACGGTCATGGGCCATGGAAAATTCTTTTTGGCTATGTTATGCACGTGACGTTTACATCTTGCTTTGTTACTGAGTAATAATTTACATGGAAAGTGCTGTTACGTATTTTGAGAAATAAAAGTGGCTGAATATTTTGTTGAAAGAAAAGGTGCACATGGGACAAGAAGAGGACGGTCCTTCTTTCCTAAAAGAGACACACATGAATTAATTTGAATATGGAACATTGCAACAATACGGAGTGGACCACTTTCACACCTTATTCCATTCAACAAGTTTAACAAGTGAAGTCAGATGGAGAAGAGGAGTTCTCAACCATGACAGCTTGGGTCTCTACAACAACTCCAGCACCCGTTCACGGCCCAGCACATTAACACCCATAGCAGCCTTCAAGTTCAACACGGTCCAACAGTGGTGATTACACACGGCCATGGGCAGCCTCCATACATCCAGATCTTCAACCAGCAGTCTGGCATCATCCAGCAACGTCCAACACTTCTTCTGCAAAAGGGAGAAGCAGCAGGTCTAGCACCAAGCAGCTACCACGTTAAAGCTCACGGCCTGGTGCAGCATGAGAAGCACCCAGCGTTCCAGCACCGTGAAGCAACCTCTAATGGAAGCTCACGGCCCCTTTTGAGCAGCACATATCCAGCAGTGGTGTTCTCCATTCCAGCAAGCTTCGTCCAGCCACATCCAGAGAGCACAACAGCTGGTTCAGTTTGGAGAAGTGGAAGAAGAGGTGTGCACGTAGATGAAGCAGATGGAGATCATCCGGGACAACAGCTGAAGCAGATTCCGCGTTGAAGCCACGTCCTTGAAGGAGAAGTTCACGGTCTTCACGTCCAAGCTGGTTGCACACAGTTCACGGGTCCAGCTAGCTTTGAAGAAGCTTCAAGTATCCAACAAGGAGAGCCACCGAAAGAGCTTGGAAGGTGTCACGGCCTGCAGCACTTCACGCCCATGGAGGTAACAGCTTGGGCCAGCACAGCATTGGCAGCAAACACACGGCCATTAACCAAGGGACCACCTCATGTTCTCTTTATTTTGTGGGTGCAGCTACGTAAAGAAAGAAGAGGAAATGAAGTTGGTGGCTCTGAATTTTATTAAACTAGTATTATTAAGGGAAGTGGTTTCACGTCCCCACATGTGCAAGTTCAGATTTTTTTTTACCATTCTCTTCCACTCCACACGGTTTAGCACCTTCAAAATTGAAAAGAATTAAGTGGACAACAACTTGGAAAAGCCACCACCGAATGAGACTCACGGGCTGAGTGAGACAAAATCCAAATGATAGATTGAAGGAGAATATGTCAGAGAAGTGGCTATATAATGGAGCAGCAGCAACACATCAGAATTCACTAGAGAATTAAGAGTAGGAAGCAAGAAACTCACGGCTTGGAAGAGGCTTATGCCTCTTCCTTTTCCATTTCCATTTCCAGTAGCAAGTACTTTCAATTCTATTTTCAAATACTGTATGAATTTTATTTCTGAAGAAGGGTGTAGTTTATTTGATCATTTGGTTTTCATTTTATTTGAAGTTTTGAATTTTAATTTAAATGCTGAATCCTTGATGAATTTGATTTTCAATCCAAGTGTTTTTAATTTTACCGTCTCTTTTATTTTACCGTTTATTGTTTTCTACATCGTTTATTGTTTTCTCAATTTACCGCTTTTCGTTTTTATCGTCTTTTACTGTTTTGATTTTACTATCTTTAAAATTTACTTCAGTGTTTTTAAATTCAGTTATGTTTAAATTCCAATTTAATTTTACCGCATTCAAACAAAACACCAAAAACACCCCCCATTTTGTGTAAAAAAATCCGAGACTGAACCACCAAAATTGGTCCTTGAGAGACGACCTAGGAGTCAATTCCTAGTATTATACTGCATTAATTTCTGTGCACAAAAAATTTGTATGACCGCGACAGTCGTATCAATCCCATACATAGTACTTCGCTTCACTTTTCAGTTTGGCTTTTTCAGATTTGGAGAAAGACGGAGGAATAGCTGAAACAGCCAAATAGTTTACAATGTCAGCAAACCAAGGTTCAGGATACATACCTTTTACAGAAGTTAATGCTAGCAAGACTTCATCAGGAAAGTCATCCTGAATAGGAATTTCATCTTCTTCTTTTTCAATCCTACTAAGATGGTCTGCTACTAGATTATGGGCTCCAATTCTGTCCCGAATCTCAATGTCAAACTCTTGGAGCAGTAGCATCCATCTGATCAACCTTGGTTTGGAATCTGCTTTCTTTAGAAGGAATTTCAATGCAGCATGATCTGTATAAATAATTACCTTGGATCCAAGTATGTATGATCTGAATTTATCCAAGGCAAATACAACAGCTAGTAATTCCTTCTCAGTTGTGGTATAATTTGCCTGTGCAGTGTCCAATGTCCTGGAAGCATAGTATATCACATGTGGTAGCTTCCCATTTCTTTGTGCAAGTACCGCTCCTACTGCAAAGTTTGATGCATCACACATCAACTCGAATGGCAATGTCCAATCAGGTGGATGGATAATGGGAGTGGTAGTGAGTGCCTTTTTCAAAGTATCAAAAGCGGCTTTGCACTTCCCTCCAAAGTCAAATGGTACATCCTTCTGAAGTAAGTTGGAGAGAGGATTAGCTATCTTGCTAAAGTCCTGTATAAACCTCCTGTAAAACCCTGCATGACCAAGAAAAGATCGAACCTCTCGTACAGAAGAGGAGTAAGGCAATTGTGAAATAACATCAATTTTAGCAGGATCTACAGATATACCATTCCTGGAGACAACATGACCCAAAACTATACCTTGTTCCACCATAAAATGACATTTTTCAAAATTCAAAACAAGGTTAGTTTCCTCACATCTCTGCAAAACTCTTGCAAGATTAGCCAAACAATTATCAAAAGATGAACCATAAACACTAAAATCATCCATGAAAACCTCAATACAATGCTCCAATAAGTCTGTAAAATTACTCAACATACATCGCTGAAATGTACCAGGAGCATTGCATAAACCAAATGGCATTTTCCGATAAGCATATGTACCAAAAGGACAAGTGAAGGTAGTCTTATGTTGGTCCTCCGGGGCTATACAAATTTGAAAATACCCGGAGAATCCATCTAGAAAACAGTAATGTGACTTACCTGCCAAACGGTCTAACATCTGATCCATGAATGGCAAAGGAAAGTGGTCCTTTCTAGTGACTTGGTTCAATCTCCTATAGTCAATACAAACCCTCCAGCTATTCTGAATATGAGTAGGAATCAATTCCTCCTTCTCGTTTTTAACCACTGTGATTCCAGATTTCTTGGGAACCACATGTATAGGGCTCACCCAAGTGCTGTCAGAAATGGGATATATAATACCTGCTTGTAGTAACTTGGTTACCTCTTTCTTGACAACCTCCATCAGTTGAGGATTCAGTCTTCTTTGAGGTTGTCTCACTAGTTTAGCATCCTCCTCCAAAAGTATTCTGTGCATGCAAAATGAAGGGCTAATACTAGGAATATCTGCCAAAGTCCAGCCTATTGCTTTCTTGTGATCTCTGATAACCTGTAATAGTTGTTTTTCCTGCTCATCAGTAAGCAATGCAGATATAATAACAGGAAGTTTCCCATCCCTCTCAAGATAAGCATATTTCAAATGGGATGGTAAAGGTTTCAACTCCAAAATGGGTGGCTGCACCACAGATGGCAAAATTTTACTGCCTAAGGTAATCTCAGCCACCTCAACATCACACTCGGACGCCACAGAGGTATCATCTATTAATACCGCGTCCTCAATATCACCTGTTTTACAATTTTCTTCGTCGTCCAAAATCAGGCACGACATGTTTGAAAAAGAAAAGTCCAAAGATGGAGAAAAAGTTGAAAAAATGTCCAAGAAACTAACAGAAAAATTATTTACAATTTCACTTAATAAATCAATACAAAACAGAGAATGCTCTTCAATTGGGTGCTTCATGGCTTCCAATACATTAAAATGCATCTTCTCATCACCTATCTCCATGGTCAGTGTGCCTACATGCACATCTATCTTGGTTCGTGCTGTCATCATGAAAGGTCTTCCCAAGATAATAGTGGATGACTTAATTCCATCTTCATCCTTCATATCCAAAATGTAGAAATCGGCAGGAAAAATTAGCTTGTCTACTCGGACAAGGACATCCTCGAGCACACCTGCAGGGTTAACTGTGCTACGGTTGGCCAGTTGAATGACCACACCAGTAGTCTTAAGAGGTCCCAAAGATAGAGAAGTAAACACTGATAAAGGCATTACATTAATGGAAGCCCCTAAATCTAGCATGGCATTGTCAAACTTTAAATTTCCAATAGTACAAGGAACAGAAAACATACCTGGATCTTTGCATTTTTGTGGTATTTCAATGTGTTTCTTAACCAAGCTTGACACATTTCTTCCCAAATTCACAATCTCATTATCCCTAATGCGCCTTTTATTTGTGCAAAGTTCTTTCAAAAACTTGGCGTATTTAGGGATTTGTTTAACCGCATCAAGCAAAGGAATGTTGATCTCCACCTTCTTGAAAGTATTTAAAATCTCTTGGTCTAATTCCTCCATTTTTTTGTTTCTTGGTTTTAACCGATTTGGATATGAAGGAGGTGGAGAATGAGAATAATTGTTAGAAGAAGAGTTAGAAGATACTAACCTGGATTTTTCAGTGGTAGTCTCAGGTGATGGCTCACTTGATCCTTCATTGTCCTCAATTTGTGCTTCTTCTTTCTCTTTATCTTCATCCTCTTGGGCTCCTTCAGGGCCTTCTACCTGCTTACCCGTTCTCAAAGTAATAGCATTTACATTTCTCGGGTTGATCACTGTTTGTGCAGGCAGTTTATTTGATTCCTTAGCCTCTAACTTATCCACCCTTTGAGTCAACTCTGCAATTGATTTCTTTATTTCTGAATTTTGTTCAACTATTGTTTTCATGAAATCTTGCATTGACATTTCAGGCTGAGATTGTTGCCTTTGTTGAGGTGGAACATAAGGTTGTCTGTTCTGCTGATACCTATTGGGAGACGAATCATGATAATTCTGGTATGGTCTATTTCCTCCAATCATGTTTGCAGCAAAAGCTTGAGATGAGTTTTCCACAGTAGTTTCCACCAAGCTAGGACATTCATCAGTGTAATGGTTAGTTGAAATGCAAATTCCACACTTCTTAGCAATTTGTGGAGTTGAGGTTTTAAACAAACTTGCAATCTCGTCGAGTTTGCTTTCTAGCTTATTCAATCTTTCATCTATCCTCTTTCCATCAACTGCACCATTATCAATTTCATGCACTCCCTTCAACAAAGTCACTGAATTTTCTCTTATGCCATACTGTTGATTGTCTACTGCCTTTTGTTCTATTAGATCTATACCGTCTTCTGGTGACCTGTCTAAGAAAGATCCTCCGCTTGCAGCATCTGCCCATGACCTATCAGTAGGACTTAAGCCTTCATAAAAGCTTAGAATAAAATCTTCCATTTGGAGTTTAGGGCATGAAGAACATAGTTTCTTGAATCTTTCCCAATATTCACTAAGATTCTCTCTATCTCTCTGTCTTATATCTTGAATTTCTCTGCGGATAGCTGATAATCTAGATGCAGGAAAATACTTCTCAAGAAAGAGTCTTTCAATAGTTTCCCAATTTGTAATTCGTGCAGAGAGATAATACCACCAATCTTGAGCTGCGCCTTGAAGAGTAAAAGGAAAAGTTCTCATTTTAAGGCTCTCTATTGTGATCCTGGGAGATCTAAAGTTTTCACACAACATGTGAAATTGTCTCAAGTGCTTGTGTGGATTCTCCCTTGATAACCCATTGAACTTTGGTAAGGCATTTAACAGGTCAGGTCTCAACTCCCACTCCTCATTAGGATATTCAATATTACTTCGGATAGCTGTATTGTGGGAGGTGGCTAACTGTCTGATGGTTCTTTGTGCCATATTGTTTGGGTTAGGATCAGGTAAAGGATTGGATGATATGTTTGTGATTGGAGATGATGAAGGTGGAATGACTTCAGATGTAGGAAGTGTTCCCTCAGTAGAACACCCAAATTTCAATCTTCTCCGCAGCTTACGCAAATTTCTTTCGACTTCCGGGTTAATTTGATAAAATTCTCCCGGGTTAGCTCTGGTCATGCACTACGTAATCTGTTTGAAGTTGTTTCTCTTGACTTCTCTTTTTCTTTTGTTCTTGCTTTAGAGAAAGATTTCAAATAAGAGATAAGAGAGACTTGTTGGATCCACTCCCAGGAAAGAGAGGTGCGTCACAATGGACAACTTAAGTACCAAGTCTTTCCTAGCCAGAGTGTATTCAAACTAGCCTCAAGTATTTCTCAAAAGAAATTCTTAATAAAAATAAGAACAAAGATTTTTCCTAAAACAAGAATGACTAAAGGCTACAAAATAATTCAATTTAAATTAAATGTATGTGCGTAAAAAAAACTAAAGATAAAATAAAAGATAAAAATAAAGATAAAAATAAAAGATAAAAATAAAAATAAAAATAAGAATTAAATATTCAAAATACTAACCGTATTCCCCGGCAACGGCGCCAAATTTGATAAGCTGTCGTTGAAGCTATCAAATTAATACTACTTTTCAAGGCAACTTCAGTATTGCCAAGTAGTATTCAATAAAGTAGATAGGGTTAAAGTAACCCTGAGTCGTCTCCCAACGAACACAGAATTGCTTTCGAATATATGATTCTTATGAATGCAATGCTTATGAATAAAAGTAATGGTTTAAGAATGTTTAAAGAACAAATAATAAACTTAAAAATAGTTATGATTAAATAGGCTAATTCCACTGCTTTTCCAAGATAGATTCGTCATCGGTTATTCACGGATAATTGTTCAATTGATTATTGTTTAAGTTTCAAATTAATTAAAGTACATTCTCAATTAATTTGAGGGCGATCATGCATTTAACCAAAGTAAATTCTCAATCAAATGCAAAACCTTTCTAGATTATTCACAATAAATTCAATCAAAGTACATTCTCAATCAAATTCTATTGTGTTTAATCTTGTCTATTCTTAAATCTCCTAACCAAATTAAAAGTTAATCAATCAAAGTAAATTCTCAATTCATTATAGTTGAAATTATTACTACCAACCAAAGTACATTCTCAATTGATAGTAAAAACCATTTAATCATATGAAAGTTCCTAAATTAAATCAAAGTAGATTCTCAATTTAAACCTAGAAACCCTAAAACTCATATAATCAATATGCATATAGATTCAAACATATTATGATGCAAAAATCTTTGCTTTTAACAAGATAGAGAGATGAAAGACATAGAGAGAACAACTTAAATCAATAATCAAAGTAAACAATTGCATTAACTGAACATAACCTCAGAATCCGTCTTGGAATTACAGCAGAATAACCCTAGATGCTTAGCTCTCCATGAATGGAGTTGAATACAAGATGAAAGAAAAGTGAGAGGAGTATGAGAGAATGAATGAAGTGAAGTCCCCCTCTTTCTGCCTCCCTTGGGTCTCTTTATATAGGCTTGATTGGGCTTGGACTTTGAATAGTTTGTTGATAAGATATTTTCTGTTGATATATTATATCTTTCAAATATTCATTAGATTAAATCAGTTTTAAAGAATATTTGATAGATATTAACTCAATTATCTTATATCTTATATCTTCCAAATAACTAACAGATTTAGATAATGATAAAATTATTTGGAAGATATTTTCTGTTGATATTCCCAAATTAAATTCAACAACTGAATTTTATCTTTTAGATTTTCTGACTTTCCAAAATTCCACAAATACACTGAAATTTCCTCTATTTGCACTTTAGCCCCTTCTGAATTTTCCACATAAAATCTTATTTTGGGCCTTGAATTGCCATTTGGACCAATAAAACTTATATTCTCAGCTGCACAAATAAACATTAGAACATCCAATAATAATTTATGTGCTAAAATTCACTTTTTACGTTTCTTTATTTCCCAAACCCAACAATTCCAATCATCACAAATTCACTTAAATAAACCATTTAAGCACAATTATCCCATCAAAAATTTGAATTTTAAAGCATAAATATGGGCATAAATATGCACTCATCAGGGTTTTTTTTATTTGACTTGACATTTTTTTATTTAAATAAAATTAACAAATTAACAATATTAGTGAACCAATTGTTCAATGGTAGTGTGTTCTTACATTCTATTGTCACAAACTTCTTCACTGAGGAAATTGCTTCATTCTTTGCCTAATATTATCAGACAAGCAGTAGATGTGGCTTTGATTCCCTTTTGGGCATCTTCTCTGCATGACATTGAGGAACCTACTATCCCAAATATTTTTTATGAATTCAGTGAAAAAGGATGACAACTTGGACATCGAACATGAAGAAGATATTGTTCCTAGTACATCTACATCATTCTAATACTCCGAAGAAACAACTCAATGGGGTCAACTATTTGAAAATTACCTTATTGAACACATGTCTTTTAACTCAAAGGAAGCAACATTGTCATACGTGAAACAATATCACATTGATAATGGTTATAAATTTATGGTTAATGAGTCCAAAATTGATAGGTATGTAGCTCGATGTATACATTATAAGAATAAGTGCCAATGAAGAAAGAAAATTTGGGAGGGGAGGAAGCTATCTTGTTACAAGTCTCCCTTACTCATATGCTTCGACCCAAAAAGATAGAGAAAGACGTACGATTATATGATTACAAATCACTATCCTTTTTCACTTAAGCATGAAACAAATGCCTACATATGTCAAGTTCATCAAGGATTTATTGATAAAGAAAAGAAATGTTTTTGAACATGAGACAATGGAGTTAGAAGCTGGTTGTAGTGCAATTATACAAAAAACTTTACTTTAAAATTCTAGTGATGCAGGCAATTTCACTTTGCCTGTTACCATTGGATATTTGATAGTGGGAAAAACATTGTTCGATTTAGGACCAATTATCAATTTGATGCCCTTATCCATTTCAAAAGAATTGGAGATGTGGAACTTCAATCAAGAAGGATCACCCTACAACTAGTTGACAAGCCTGTGAAGCATCCATATGGTGTGGTGGAAGATGTATTGGTCAAGGTAGATAAATTATACTTTTTGAGTAGATTTTATAATCATGGATATAGAAAAGATGTTGAAGTACCTTTGATTCTAGAAAGGTTATTCATGAAAACAACAAGGGTGATCATAAATGTAGACAATGACAAGTTAAAGGTAAAAGTACAAGATAAATAAGTGAATTTCAATGTCTTTGAGGATTTAAGAGATCCAATTCAGAAGAAAGATTGCTTTAAGATAAATGTTTTGGATGAAGCATGTTGGAATGCTAAAAAGAATTTCCCAACTATGGAACCTTTAAGAAAAGCTATGATAAATTTAGAGGACCAATTTGATGAAGAAGAAAGTAAAGCAATAGAAAATTGCTTGAAGGACATGGATAAAGTAAGAGAATGTCATTATACTTGCACAATTTCAAATTTATAAATTTCGATTGAAAGTCGTTAAGCTGAAGCACAGCTTCTTCATTACGTGTTTTTAAGGAAGTCATGTCTTTGGTACATGATTTCTAATTTTACAATTTTTAAATGGAAGTCGTTATGCATGCACATGACTTCAATAGTTTTCCTTATATGCTAAAATCATGCTCATATAACATGACTTGTACTTTTCATAATCCAAACCTAAATTAATCAATCATGGACACAATTTCATATGAGAAATCATGTGATTGACACACAACCTACATATGGCCCCTAATTTATTTGAAAGGTTCTCATTCTCATAATTTTCCAGTAAACTTACACTTGAAGTGTAAAATGAACTTATCATTATGGATGTTTCCTCTTATTTGTGAAAAAGTAAGGAAAAATTATAAGATTAGTTTTTTCTTGTCAAACTCAAAATATGTGAAATGTAAAAAAAAATAAGTCTTATACAGTATCGTTTCTAAGATTATTTCATGGTTTATGTATTTCAACACTAAAGTCTTATATTTTGAAGTCAACCAAATTGAGAACAATATAATGTTATTACTGAAATTATCATAACACCCACACTTTTAAGAGATATGTTTGAAAACTTCAACATTAAGAGCAATCTAACACTTATTTAAATAGGTGTTTGATTTTTTTCAAATATGTCTAGAAGAAGTGTAACATGCTTAATCAAAATTAAAATGATATAAAATAATCCACTATTCTTTTAAATAAATAATTATAGAAATTCGAATATGACTTGAATAAACATTTATTTATTTTATTTTCAATTATTCTTTTTAATTTGAACTAGTTTGAGTTATATTTATATATATTATCTTCTTTCTCTTTCTCTTTCTTGATGATTTTAATGTACTCTGAATTTTTCTAAACATGATTCGAATTCTTACTCATTTTATTTATTTATAATTGATAATATGCATTAATTTTTTCCTTCCCACATGTAATTACTTTTATGCAGGTGACTGCTATAGGAATTTAGGTTTATTATTTAAGATAATACATCAATTTATTAAGCATGAATTTAATTAATTTAAATAATGATACTTTACAGAGCAGCTTATTTTAATTTACTCATATTTCACAATAGAATTCTATTTAATTTATTTAAACTTGTAACATGACAAACTTATATGTTAAAATATTAAATATATTTTAACATTTAACCACATAATTTTTTAATAGGAAGATAATTTGATTAATTTATACATAATCAAATTAACACATTTTTTTATTTGATTATATTAATAAAATTATTTACAAATTTTCATTAATTTCCCTTTTTATTCATTTATACTTAATTTTTATATTTTTAATTAATATAAATTTACTTTTGTTGTTTTTTTTCCTTTCTTTATTTTTTCACTTTTCATATATAATCTCTAATAAAGATTGACGTTTCGATGACTTACATTTAAACGTTATTTTTTATTTTTAATTTGAAAACCATATGTGTGACTATAAAAGGGTACATTCCTTGACTATATTTGACTTGGCTAAAAGTACAAAATTATTATTATATATATATATATATATATATATATATATATATATATATATATATATATATATATAGATTTTCTGTAATTTTATATTTCCCCAAGTACTATATTTATTTATATAGTATGTAATATGTACCACACAATTAATATATTTGTAAAGTATCATAATGTTTTAAAATATTTTTCAGTCGTTCAACGGTAAGGTGCATTTAAGTTATGCTAAATTTTAAAATACTTGTGGAGGTAACCATTGAAAATAGGTAATTTGTTTGTATTTTTTTTTATAAATTAAAAAAAGAAGTTGCTTGGAACAGTGAAAATGGAAGTCAGAAAAGGAGAGATGAATTCCGGCGGTCAGCAGGAGGGCCCCACCAAGCGGAAGTGGCGCGCAACACTTCCATCTTTCCACAATATTTTTGTTTGAATAAATTGGAGCCAAAACACAAATAATGAAAAATTGAGGTCAGTTTTGCAAATCTCTTAATCCAAATAAAGTTTATGTTTCATTTATGAAAGTAATTTCAGACATAAACATCTGAAACTTGGAATAAAAAAACATAATTACTTACTTAAAAGGTGATTACTTATAGACTATTTTGAGAAGAGAGCATTTGTCTTTTATCCCACTGCTGCACGTGACCCTCTTTCAACCTTCTCTCTCCAAGTCCAACAACATAGAATAGAACCTAGGAGTAGTTGTAATGGTCGCTGTAACCCCACTTCTTTCTTCCAAGTCCAGATCCCATATCGGTTAAAACAGATCCCTTCCATCCATGATTCTATCTTCTTCTCCTCCATGTCTTCCTCCCTCTTCGTCATTTTCCTCTTCCTCTCCATCTTCACACCCTGCAACACTCAAACTTCTTGCTCTTCCAATAACACAAACACAAACCCTAATAATCTCTGCCCTCCCTTCACCTCTCACCCACCTTTCCCTTTCTCCTCCACACCAGGCTGTGGCCACCCCTCCTTCCACATAACCTGCTCCAGCCCCCATTCTTTCATCTCCATCAACAACCTCTCCTTCTCCATACTTTCCTACAACTCCAACACCTCCTCCATAACTCTCTTACCTCACCCTCACCCAACGCTTCACCCTAACTGCCCCTCCTTCCCCTCCATTCCTACCCGCTCCATCAACCTTTCCGCCACCCCTTTTCGTGTCTCAGCTGCCACCTGCTCTCGCCTCTCCTTCCTCCGCCCCTGCTCGCCGCCTTCCCTCCCCAACTGCTCCCACTGCCCCTCCCAATGCCACCTCATCAAAACTCCCTCCCACCTCTTCCCTGACTGCAGATCCACCCACCACTCCCCTCAGTACTCAGACTCCCCCTGCCTCACCGACATCCTCGGCTTCCTCCAACAGTTCCTCAACAAAGGAATCCAACTCGACTGGGACCAAAGCCGTGACCCGTACTTCACTAACTGCACCGTCTGCCGCGCCAACAACGGCACCTGCGGGTTCAACTCCTCCTCCCAGAACAAACCATTCCTCTGCTTCCGCTACCGCTCCCAATCCACACTCACCCCACCATGGATTCGCAAATTCAAACCGAACAAAATGGCCTTTTTCAGCACCGTCATTGCCATCACCTCCCTGCTTCTCCTTATCTCAGTAGCCACCGCCATCCTCCGCTCGGCCAGATCAAAGGCCTCCTCCGCCGCTACGCAGCAAGACCCCACCACACTCTTCCTCCACCACCACCGGTCCGCCAGTCTCCTGCCCCCGGTCTTCACCTACGACGACCTCGCTGCCGCTACCCACAACTTCGACCCCAAGTGGAAAATCGGGGATGGCGGGTTTGGGTCCGTATACCTCGCGCAGCTCCGCGACGGTCGCCTTGCGGCGGTGAAGTACCTCCACCGTAACCAGTCCTCCGCCGCGTTCTCTACCAAGTCCTTCTGTAACGAGATCCTCATCCTCTCCTCGATCCACCACGCGAACCTGGTGAAGCTCCACGGTTACTGCAGCGACCCGAGGGGGCTTCTCCTGGTCTACGATTACATCCCCAACGGAACCCTGGCGGAGCATTTGCACCACCGCAAAGGATCTCTGACGTGGCAGGTGAGGCTCGACATCGCGCTACAGACGGCGTTAGTGATGGAGTATCTTCACTTCTCGGTGGTTCCACCGGTCGTACACAGAGACATCACGTCGTCGAATATTTTCGTGGAGAGGGATATGAGGATCAAGGTGGGAGATTTCGGGTTGTCGCGGCTTCTGGTGGTGCAGGACACGACGTCTTCTTCGAACGGGTTTGTTTGGACCGGGCCTCAAGGAACACCGGGCTATCTGGACCCAGATTACCACCGCTCATTCCGGTTGACCGAGAAGAGCGACGTCTACAGTTTCGGAGTTGTGTTGTTGGAGCTTATCTCTGGAAAGAAAGCGGTGGACCAGAACAGAGACAAGCGCGAAATGGCGCTTGCGGATTTGGTAGTTTCCAGGATCCAGATGGGGCAGCTCCACCAAGTTCTGGATCCGGTCTTTAAACTCGGCGACAGCGATGGAGTCGCCGCCGTCGCAGAACTTGCATTCCGCTGCGTGGCGGCGGATAAGGACGACCGGCCGGATTCAAGGGAGGTGGTGGAGGAGTTGCGGCGGGTGCGGAATCGGACGGCGGCGGCAAAGGAGCGAAATAAAGAGTGATTCTTTATTATGGGGCCGTGTGGTGATGTGGAGTTTGACTGCGAAGTAACACTTGTGTCGGACGGCAACGTTGACTTGACCCCACCCAAACCATGATGAGTTTTGTTTCGAAAGTTAATTAGTTATTATGAAGAGGTTAATAGTTGGAATTGAACGCACGAGGGTTTTTATTTTTATTCTATTCTCTGTTTGGTTAAGTAACGTCAAAGGGTGGAAAATGTCAGTTTTCCCGTACCGGTACGGTTGTGGGAACTTTCCCAAATTCAGCTAAATAGTCAATAGTGTCTATGTAACGTCTACCACTCACTTAGTGCTACCTCACACAGTAAATATACCATTTCTTTTATAACTTTTTTGCAAACTATATTTTTTCAACGCCTTCAATTATAGCAAATAACTTCCTCTTCTCTTTATGCTTTCCTTTCATTTGAGATAATCAACTACTATGGTGGAGTAAAGCGAAGGTGAGGAACATCGGGTTTGACGTGGAAGTTCTACATTGGTGAAGTTCGGTTAAAAAGTCTTCTAAGAACCTTTTTTGACGACGATGTCAACTTACAAATCACTACTCACCACCATCTTTCTTTTCCGTGATCAGCGTTTCGAAATTAGAGGTTTCATAACACCGGCCATGGCCCACCTTTTGTTTTTTCCTACAACCTTAATCAATGCGAAGTTGCTTATTCGCCACCTCGGGAGTCTCATCCAACAAATAATGCCACAAATCTTTAGGCCATGTTCTGGTAAAAAGTTAAGAACTTCCGATCGTGTGTTTTCGAATCATTCGCAGACACTCACGAATCCTATCAAAAATTAGAAGATAATTTGTGTTGAGAATAAAAGTACAGTATTTGAGTTTCTTAATTTACGTCCAGACATACACGAATTTATGGTAAAAGGAGGCCTTTTATGGATTATGTTTCACTTAATTTTTTATGCTATTTTACCCAATGAAGTATTGTATTTTGGCATGGTGAATATACATACACATACAAAAGAACCGGTCACGATTCGGTTCTGATTATTCCCTCAGTTAAAGTAACGATTCTCCAAAGACGTGGCTTTCTCGTTCGCAATTTTTTCTTCTGGTTTGTTAGCTAATTTGTATCCCCTCTCCTGAAAAAAAAAATCGTAATTCAAACTCATAAAGGTTAAAATGCTCTAAAACCATAACTACAATGGTTAAAGACAAAGCATCACGTACTAGTAGACGCCACAAGTAGGGGACCCCATCTCTTTTCTTGATTTGCTTCTCCAGCACTTCGATTGCTGTGATGGATTTCGTCATAATAGTTAGAGAAGAAGATTCGTGGGATTGAATTTCATAGAAAAAGCTCGAGATTTTACCCTTCAACGCTTTTCCAGTATTCAGCAACATGTTGTACCAAACTTCATTGAATACGTCCACTTGTTCATCAGATGCCCCAATGACCTTCAAAACAATGTAATTGATATTTTGTTAGGTTGCAAAATCAACAAGGGTGAGGCCACAGTACATAAAAGTGGCTTATCGGTCGAACCTTATAATCAGTGGCATCAAAATCTGGATCAAGTAAATCCAGTCCATGTTTCTCATCTCCCATTCCGTACGCATAAAGTGCTTCTGCAAGCTGATTTCAATTTAAGATAGAAAAGATTTAGTTAATGAGAACACTGTTAAAAGCAACAACAGCAGTACAAAACTATGCAGCTGTATATTTAAAGCAGTCATGTATTGCTTGGAAGCAATCTGTTTGAAGTATGAACAAGACAAACTACTGTTAGGCTAAAAATAGTTTATCTCTATTTTTTTCAACTCCCTGCATAATGCATACAGTAGATCAACTTTCTTAAATTGATACATTTCCTTTTCTGTAACAAAAAAACATGGTGTTATTGCGTTGCCCCACAGAATAAAGAGTTTAAGCTATGAACTAGACAGCTATCTAAAGAAATTTTTATGTGTTCATGGAAGCAGCTACTGAAGCATACCATCATTCCTCTCTTCATTCTTTGTTGCTTCTTTTTAGTCATCCTCAAAAACCTACAATAAGATAACATGAGTATATCACAACTCATGCAACATTGTATCTCAATTACTTTACGTAAAATATAACACTTCCACCTGCTTTTTAAGCCCTTTAGAAGATCTTCTGCTTTAGAAATTTCTCCTGCCTTTGCCAAAGTCCAAAGTATCAAGACATCAAAGTGCCACTCTATATGCCAGTTTGCCTGAACATTTAATATACATCCATGAAATGCGTAAGAAACACACAGTGAATATCCTTGAACAGCACAAATGAGAAAGTTTCCCAACAAGATAATTGAGCAAGAGCTCAAAATCTGTCTCAAAAATCATCACCAAAAAACACAGTACATTTAAAAACAGAAAGTTCATTCAATCTCATGTTCTATATGTAATGTATTTTTCGTTCAAATTGTAAACTGGAAGTTTCACCAGATTAATGTCAAATCTGGTGTAAGTTTTAATACATAGAAAGCGAATACAGCTAATTACCCTAACAAAAAGTGAACTAGAATACAAAACTCAGACCAATATATATACATATCCCTTTGCATACTGTGTCATACCATATTACCTTTTCCTTGATTGGATATAACATGTAGAGTGTATCTTAACTTACTTCATTAGTTAGACATTCAGCAAGCAACTTGAGACGATCACCATAGATATCCCATTCTCCTCGTACATACAACCGCAGAAGCAGACCAGCAGCATTTAAGTAAACCTGTATTCCGAGATATTAGAACTTATGAGAAAAGGAAGAAAGCAAGAAACTACTAGTAAAGACAAAAGCTTATGAAATCACATACCTCGGCCTTCATAGAATCATCTTTGTCTAGCTCCTTCCATATATAATTGTCATATATCTCTAATACTCTTTGTGTACGAGCATTACCCTCTAAGTAACAAACGGCCGCATGCCACCAATTGTGTGTCAACCTGAAAGAACAAAATTTCTTTAGCCGATTAATAGAAAATTAGGCAAAACCATGATTGAATGAATAAAGTTCTTACATGAAAGATGAAGCAGAAAACCACGATGATGAACATTCTTCCATGAACTTAACAGCTTCTCTAAAACAACACTTGTACTGAAGCACATGGCATAACTACATAACAAAATTCAATTATTACACTAATATAGGACAAAAATATAATTTATGGAAATTTCTTGTTACAACTTATTTCTCAATTGACAATATCATAAGTTCATAAATTGTGACTTCATTATGCCTAAACTAAAGCTTGTGATAATTCCCTAATCAATGATTAATTGATCGATTTTTCTCTAAACCTCCACTTTTCTTTTTGCTTACACTATTACATAGCAGAGGAGAAAGCTTAAGCTTGTTTTGTCATGTAAGTAAAGAGAATAAGTTAAGGTTTATTCAAAATCTTTATTGTCAAGTAAAAAACTTGAAATATAATAATAAGTACATCTACTCAAGGTAGAGTGAATATTCCCATATTTAATAATTACATTGACCTACAGCATGCTGTGACCAGATGTCTTCCTTATTGATCTCAAATCCCCTACTCGCAGCTTTCTCAGCCTCCTCCATCTGCCCAAGCTCGAGTAATGGGAACGCAAGCATGCCATATATGTAGTTTTGTCCTTCATTTTGAGGTAGAACCTGTAAAACTTAAAAGGATATGGTATCTACTTTCATCAATAATAATAAAAAAGAAGCAGCAAACTATGTCCTTTAACTGAAAAATAATATACAGTTACATCTTGTTTGGATGGCAAATAACATAACACAACAGGGTAGGATAAAGATGGACTCTAATTAAGCAAATTATACGATGTTCCATATTCTGATGTTTGGTAGTATTTGATATTTACATAATAAAATTACGTTACAATAATAATTAAAAGCTAACAAGACTATTTTTTCCCTTAAGAGATGTCAAATAAATAGAGAATTTTGGGTTAAGAACTACGTTTATTATATATTCCCATGGCTAACAAGAAACCAAATTTAGGCTGTTAAAGGCTTCTAAATCCCATCTTAACCTCTCCAGGCAACCCAAAATAAAGGCAAAAATAATGAAAGTCAGTTCTGAGTAACACTAAACTTATCTATAATCTAATTTAGTGGGCTTAAGATGTAAAACCCTTTTACTCCTCCAGTATATAAGTTAAAGAAGAATCCATTATCTATTATATTAACTTTATGCAACTTCTTTAAACAGTATGCATGATACAAAAATACTATACTAATAAAATTATACCTCTATATGCAAATTCCACAAATCAACTATAGGAGAAATGAAACAGAAATGTTTTCTAATTAGACAGAACCTGTTGAATAAGAGACAAAGAAAGACCAGGTAGACCCATGTAGAAGCATAAAACTTGTGCTCTCTTTAGAGAAACCAGATCTCTTGGGAACTCCTTTAGAAGCTTCAAAACAAAAACAAGCAACATTAATCAAGAGAGTTGGCAAATCAGATGAATCCCAAAGCATTGTGAAGCAGATGCAATTGGTAAACATTTCGGAAGTCAGAAGTGAGCTCCGCCCTTCAGATAGAGATTTCTAAGTAACAATTAGCAAAAGGTCATCTAGCCTTGTTCAAAATTCAGTTTCCACACAGCTGAATAACAAAAGATCAAAGTGTCCTGTTAAAACATCAATTTTTAAAGCCAATATTTAATTTGTATTCCCTTAACTTAATGCCTTCTCGGATATACTTTTTTGTTCAGGAGTCTTTCCTGTTCTCTACTATACAAGTCATGCAGTTGATACCAAAATATTCATCAGTTGGCGCCACTATATCTGCAACTTGTAAGGACTTACAGAGGCATATCTACTTCTACGCCTACATCCTTTCCCTATAAAACTCTAGAACAAACTCAAGTGTTAGATTATCTTGAGAAACACATCAGATGTCTCAGACAGACACTGGCAACCAATATAAGGTGGACTCACACTACCTCCTCAGGTACTGGTAGGATCATCATCCTATACTTATCAATATAATTTTCTACACAACTTTACTTTCAGCAATTTAGATATCAATCTCAACTTAACAAAGACCGAACTTTATGTACAAAGTATGAAAATCTCCGAGATCTATTTTAACATATAAAGAAGCAGCAAAGCAAAGAACACAGTGAAATCGTATTCTTGAATATTGAGTAAATACTTGTGCTTATTTTGGTCCTCCTTAAAAGAGACATCAGTTTAATCATCCAAAAATATATAACTACACTAAAGTTCGATGATAGGTTTTCCAATTTTGTCATTTTACACCAAATTGGTCCCCAAACTGATGAGACTTGCATATAAGTCAAATGGACCCACTGAGTCACTCACATTGGAATGCAATTCAAGAGCTACATCCTCGTCTCTATCTTCGGATAGCAAATAACTGATGGTATCGAAAACAAGTTTCTCGTACAAGGTGGCCTGATCCTGTAACAGCAGAATTACATAAACGCATCAAAGAGGTTTTCTTTTTGGTGGAAAGATTCAAAGAGACGAGAAAAGAAGAAGCAAATGAAAAGGTACAAGATGGGACTCAGCGGCGTGCAGGCAAGTGAGAGCACGAGAATAATCATGCGAGTAAAGGAAATGTGCTGCCAAGATGTTGGCCAAGACACAGTGCTTGTCATGTGCCACTGCTTCCAGAATCACAGACCTTTCTCTTCCATAGATGAGAACCTTTATCAAAGGAAACGCAACCCATTTGAGTTTTGATATCAAAGAGTTTCAACAAAGACAAAATTCAAAATCAAAAACCAAAAAAATAATTCATAAAGAGAAAGAGAGAAAAGGGGTGTCATGAAATGTGTGACCTGATGATAGTAGGAGTTGATGGCTGAAACGCAGGCCTGCGAAGAAGTTGCGACCTGGTATCCCCACATGTTCAATTTCACACTTTCTTCCATTGTTCTTCACTCCTTTCCTCTCTCTGTCTTTCTCTTTCTAATTTCTCAAGTCAAAAACATCGGTTAAGGTTTTCGAATTTAAATAGGTAAGAGATAAAGAAGAGCAACCGGAGAAACTCTACTCGAGTGCGATCTTATCTGACAAGTACCAAGAACAAGGTAGTAGTATTAACTAAGGTGTAATAATTCCAAGGTTGTCTTATTTACCATTTAAGTTTTGTTTTTTTCTTCTTTTTTTTTTTTTTTAACAAATTAAAGTTGGGAATTGATAATGGTTCGTTTGAGATGAATTTGAACCCTTTAAATTAAACGGAGAGAAATCATATTAAAAGTGAACAATTGAATTTGTTTTTAAATAAAATATATGATCGATTTTTTTGAAAAAGAATGATATATGGATAGTGATAAAGAGAAAATCAGATAATATTGGATTTTTTTTAATAAAAACCACTACAAAAATAATAACAATGAAATATGACCTAACTTACAAATCAAATATTAATCTACATCTAAATCAAAACCTTTAAATAATAAATTCATGGGTGTTGTTTTTATATAACGCTTTTTTTTTTACTTTGATATTTAGGCTCACACTTGATAATTTCAATAATACTAACTATTAACATATTTTATATTAATAACACATTTAACTTTTCTTACGAAATATTAACTCATTTTAATAATTATTGATATTTTATTATTGTATTTTGTCCAAGGTAATTAAAATTGAAATTATGATTAAAATTGTGAAAGATTAACAAAATCCTAAATCTTGAGATGGAAACACGGATGGTAGATTTTACTTTAAATGAAAGTGTGTTATAATATATTTTAATTGAGTTTTATTTTAATTAAGACTCATTCAGCCAAAAAGATGAAGAGTAAAACACAAAACACTTTCAATTTTTAATTGAGTTTGTATTTTGTTTTAATTGAAACCCCATTTATTAAGAAAATGAATAAGTGTTGCAGCTAGAAAAAAAATATGAACTTTAATTACATTAATTTTTTTAATTGGATAACGTTGTAGTTGACAACATACATAACACGGTGAAATTTTAATTGCATCAACTTTAAATTATATTTAGATTTTGTTTAAACTTATCCATTCACCTAAAAGTTGAACAAGTGGTTCAAGGAATAATTTAGAAAAAATGATTTTATGATTTTGGTTAACGGTCCTAACGATTTTAGGATTGTGATTAAATCACGATTAAGTATAAGATTTGAGTTAAAAATATTATATAAATTCATACTATATATAATTTTACAAGTTAAAAGTCAATTTAAACTGCAAATAATGTACAGACTACTAAATTCATATATATTTTATTAATATTTATTTGGTTATTATAATATTTTACAAAATTCTTAATCACCATTTTATGAATGGCCGAGCACTGTGCACTCAAAATGTGCGACACAATCCATAGTGGCCCGATAACTGTGAAGGCTGTGGTGAGCCAAAGTGGCATACACACACACACATCGAGAATCTAACGTGAGAAGAGAGAGGGCAGAACCTCGAGAAGCTTCTCCTCAGACGATGCAGAGACAACGACGTCGGTGGCTGTTCGACGACGGTGAAGAAGGCTCTCGACAGTGGCAAAAAAGGCAAAGATGGAGAGGAGGATAAGAGAGGTAAGAAAAACTATGTCTTTTCTTATTATAATGAATCTGAATATTACAGTATTGTAAATCTATCTTTGAACGAACAAGAGAAGCTCTATTTATAGAGCTTCTGTAAGACTAAACATAACAACCTAATAACCGTAAAATACATTAGTATACTGTCTTTTTGACAGTAAGGGATATTTATTCCTAATAGCCTCCCCTCAAGCTGGACGGTGTATCGTCATCAGTCCAAGCTTGGGAACAATTGACCTGAATCTGACGCGATGAGGAAATTTGGTGAAGATGTCAGCCAACTGCTCGTCGGATCGTACGGGAAGGAGATTTAGAAGATGTTCCTGAACTTTCTCACGGACAACGTGACAGTCAATCTCAATATGCTTGGTCCGCTCATGAAAGCTCTGGTTATGAGCTATGTGCCTTGCAGACTTGTTGTCGCAGTACAAGGTTGGAATCTCTGACTCTTCTACCTGAAGGTCCTTTAGGAGATAACTGAGCCACTGTATTTCACATACAGTGGCCTCAAGGGCTCTATACTTAGCTTCAGTGGAGGATCTGGAAACAATTCTCTGCTTCTTAGACTTTCAGGAGATAAGGGAAGATCCAAGGAAAACACAAAACCCTGTTGTAGATCTTCTGGTGTTGGGACACGTTGTAGTCACTAAAAGCTTTTAGTTGCATAGGAGAGTCAGCAACGAAAAACAACCCCTCAGATGGCTTGGATCTGATGTACTTGAGGATATGTTGAATAACACAATAATGATGGTCAGTAGGTGATTGTATGAATTGACCAAGCAAATTAACTGAAAAACATAAATCGGGTCTGGTATTTGTAAGATATAGCAACTTCCCTATTAGCCTTCTATAAGGACTTGGATCATCTAGGTAGTTGTCAGATTTGTATAATGAGCTTGTGTCACTTAGGAATGGAGTAGATGAAGGTTTACACCCCAACATTCCTGTCTCGTCCAGTATGTCCAAAGCATACTTCCTCTGACACAGATGAATACCTCTTTTAGATCTGGCCACTTCCAGTCCTAGGAAGTATTTGAGTTCTCCAAGATTCTTTATGCGAAATCTATTATGTAGGAGCTCCTTTATGCAATCGATTTCCATCATAGAGTTTCCTGCTAGCACAATATAGTCTACACATACAAGTAGAGTTGTGAAGCTTGTAGGAGTTCTTTTAATGAACAATGAATGATCAGACTTAGATTGAGTGTAGTAAGCATTTATTAAAAATGAAGAGAGTTTCTCAAACCATTGTCTACTGGCCTGTATCAAACCATATAATGATTTAGTTAATTTGCAAACCTGTCCCTTATTATAGACATTCAGACCTGGGGGTGTCTCCATGTAGACTTCCTCATTGAGATCTCCATGTAGGAAGGCATTGTCAACATCCAGTTGGTGTAGGAACCAGTTGTTTGAAGCAGCTAGGGCAATGAGTAACCTAACTGTGGTGAGTTTAGCCACAGGATAAAAGGTGTCAAGATAGTCTATGCCCTCCTGTTGTGTGTAACCTTTTGCCACGAAACGAGCTTTGTGCCTCTCAATGCTGCCATCAACTTTATATTTTGTTTTATACACCCATTTACATCCTATAGCAGTTTTTCCTGGAGGTAGTGAAGTCAAAACCCATGTGTCATTGTCTTGCAGAGCTTTGATTTCTCTCTGCATTGCCTCTACCCATTCATTCATGCCTTTTGCCTCATTATAAGATCTGGGTTCTTTATTTCCAGTGACAGCCATGGTGTATCTTAAATGTTTGTCTGAAAAATTATCACAACACAATAGATCAGAGATCGGGTATGGGGTTTTAAAACCATTCTTTATAGATAAGGATTGATTGACCTGATGAACACAATCCTTCAAGTATTCAGGAGTCTTTCTGGGTCTGTTGGATCTTCTACATTTGTGATTCTCTTGGTTGTTCTCTGTACTATCACTGTTGTTTCGATCATCAGAGGACTGTTGAACCTCTTCTGGGTCAATAGCATCTAACCCAGCATGTCTGTCAGCATCAGTGGTATAGTGATCTTTTAGAAGATCACTAAGGATGTCAACTTTGTCTTCTTCGGCATTACTGTCCTCTCTGTTGTCTTGCAAGGTTTTGCAAGGAAAAATTTCTTCATGGAAGACAACATTTCTGCTTATGATAAGTTCTTTGGTATTTATGTCAAGCACAATATAGCCTTTCACACCACTTCTATATCCTAAGAAGACTCCTTTTCTAGCTCTAGGGTCAAGCTTACTTCTGTTGTTCACAAGAGTTGAGGCAAAACACAAGCAACCAAAGGTTTTGAGGTTTAAATATGTGGGAGGCAGATTATAGAGAAAGTCATGAGAAGTTTTGTTGTTGAGAGTGGTAGTAGGTAATCTATTTATTAGGTAAACAACATGTCCAACAACATAAGACCAATAAGCATTAGGGATATTAGCTTGAAAAAGGAGACTACGGGTGACATTTAGTATATGTTGATGCTTTCTTTCAACAACTGAATTATGTTCAGGGGTCTCAACACAACTTCTCTGATGATTGATCCCGTGTAGGTTATAGAAATCCACACAATTAAACTTAGGGTCATTATCAGATCTGATAGTTTTAATCATTTTGTTAAACTGGTTCTTAATTCTAATAACAAAATTTTATAATAAATCTCTAGTTTGACCTTTATTGTTCATTAAAAAAACCCATGTGTGTCTACTATAGTCATCTACTATGGTGAGAAAATATCTATGACCATGGACAGAGATAGTACTAAGGGGGCCCATATATCATAATGCACAATTTCAAAAGATTCAGCAGTAACAGAAACACTCTTAGCAAAGGATAATTTTCTTTGCTTAACAAAATGGCAAGTATCACAAACAATGTTAGTGTCAACTCTAACATAAGGAAACTTCTCACAAATCTGTTTTATAACCTTGTCTCCTGGATTGCCTAACCTACAGTGCCACAAATTTACATCAACATTCTTAAAAGAGAAAGTAGTCTTAGCAATATATCTTTGGTCCGGTTTAGGAAAAGCTTGTAGATAATAGAATCCCTTCCAAGAGTTAGCATATCCAATCATCTTCAATGTATGGTTCTCCTTTATCTGACAAGTCTTGTAGGTAAAGGTTAGGCTACAGTCCAAGTCATTAATAAGACTTTGGACAGAAATTAAATTGAAACAAAATTCAGGAATATAGAGGACATTAAAAATGATAAAACTTTTGGAAAATTGCACAGTTCCTGCATGTTCAGTGTTGAGACTTTGGCAAGTGTACCAAATCGTTCAAGTAATAAAACCGGTAAGACCGGATATCGTTTCCCAAGAGACTCGTGTCCTAGACAATCGTATAATAACTAACTAATTTAGACTAAAGAATGATTCCATATTTTTGTGGTTTTAATACGATAAAAGTAGAGATAATGCAGAAATGATAAAATTTGATCTTTGATAACTTAAACGTTAGAAATGCGAGTGATTAGAAATGGTATGAAATGCTATTATTGGGGGTATGATTTCATCTACTTCACTTTTGTGCATACAATTCACTTTCTTTCCATTAATTATCCAATGTCAATCAACTAAATTACTCCAACCCAATCCCTTGGTAGAAAGAGCCTAGATTTACTTCTTAAACTCTAATTCCTTAGAAACTTTAACAAGTTCATCCGCTTTAAGAGTTGAGATTTAAGACAACCAAAGGTCCAAGTTCTATCCCTAGATACAATTTCCCTTAGGTATTTAATCCAATTTCAGATTTACACAACATTTCCCAATATCAAGCAAACCCTAGAATCATGCAATGGTGGAACACAACATCACAAGCTTTAAGAGAAGGAATTAAACACTAGAAATCAATGGAATAGACATATAATCAATCAATTCAACTGTAATTAACACAAAAGATCCGTGATTACATCAACCCCCAACAATAATGAAACTAGCTCTCCATTGTCATGGAGAGCTTGATCTTACAAATTGATGAAATGGAAGAAGGGAGAAGACCCAAGGTGGAAGGAGAAGTGTTTCCACAGCTCCAAGATCGCCTCCAGCTGCTCCAAGGTGTAGAAATCTCGTCTGGGCTGCCAAAGATCCCAACCCCTTCGCGTTCCAGAACTAAATAAGCCGTTTCTGCCACATCAGCAAAAGTCGCGCCCGGCGGCCCGACAGACAGGCGCCAGGCGCGCTCTCGGTCAGGCTCGTCACGCCCGGCGCCGCCTAGGTCAGTAGGCGCCCGGTGTGACTCTCTGCAGCAGCCCTGGTTCTTCATCTTTTCAGCTACTCTTCTCTCTTTTCTTGGGTTTTGGCAATGTTCTTTGGTGAGTAGCTTCTCCCAGCTTCTTTGAATGGGGATTAGCCATCAAATGGGCTAATTACAACTTAAAAAATAACCACTTACAATTAACAATAAATTGAGTTAAACAAGACTAAAAGTAAAGGAAGAGTTGACAATTTCCATCAATTTGATGTTGGATAATGAAGTAAAATTGGCCATTATCATTCAGCAGTGAGAACAGTGTTGTTTGGCAATTTAACATTGATAGGTCTAATTTTGTAAAAAGTGACAAAGTTTGTCTTATCATGTGTCACATGATCTGTGACATCAGTGTCTATTATCCAGGAAAGATTACCTTCTCTATTTTCAGTTTCATTCCTTTGAACTTGGTTGACTTTGTGGGTAGGCTCATCAATTTGATCCATCATTCGGAGAAGTTTTTGCATCTGTTCAGCCGTGAAAGTGTTGAAAATATTGCCATTAATAGTTTGTTGTGTGCTTTGAGTCTCTTCTAATTCAGTGTTGTTTTGGCATGCATTGACAGAGTTCTAGTCAGTCTTTTTATTTTGGTTGTTGTCACCCTTCTTATACCAAGGAAGATACCCATGCTTAAAGTAGCACTCATCTATGGTGTGGTTCATCTTGTTGCAATATGAGCATTGTTTACCATAGTTAGGATTTCTACCTCTTCCTCTTCCTTGACCACGAAATCCAGAACCCCTTCCTTGGCCTTTCCACTGACTGCTTTTGTCAGTCACATTTGCCAGGACTTTGGTATCAATAGAGCTATGCTTCTCTTGTCTCTCTTGTTGCATAATGAGGGAGAAAACCCGATTGATATTTGGAAGAGGGTCCATGATGAATCAATAATTTCTTCACTTCGCTTAGTTTATTGTACTAGAATTAATCAGGGAATTGTGCTTAAATGTCCAATATTTTCCCATTTATCTTAATTGTGCTTAACTTGATCGGAAATTCTTATTTTAACTAATTTGAATTATCTGAGCTAATTATTTTTTATTATTGATTGCAGGGAAAATTTTGGAAATATTTTGAGAACATTCGGAAGAAAATTCATTTACACACTCTGTTGGAAGAAGCTACGCTGCACTGATTTAGTTTGTGTGTTGAAATGGAAAATTTGAAGTGGAATATTGGTACATTTTGTAGCTCATTTCAAGAAGTAAAATTGGCTTGGAAAATATATACACCACACGCCCATTCACGTTTTAGTGAAAGCAAAAAAAAAAAAATGAAATGCTGAATTCTATTGAAGTTTGTCACGGCCACTTTGTGTGCAGATTTCTTTAAACATTTAATTGTGGACCTTACATTTGGAAAACAAACTCATGGAACAAGGAGCTCACTTACTGAATTCTGAATTCATACACATGGTCCCCGTTTTCTTCTCTTTGACAAAAGTTGATTGAATAAACATTTGCAAAGGACAAGACATGATCAAAGAAAATACATGGCACATGTTATGGAATGAGGGGTCCACCACGTTTATTGGGAGCACACGGTTTTAGGTAATGGAGCAAGCTTACATTTCAGAAAAATATGAAAGTGGTGCCACGGCCCACATGCAAAAGAGAAGTGTATTTTAATTGAAGTATTGTGGAATGGGTGCACAACAAGAAGCAAAGCACACACGGTCCTCCATTTCAGCAGCCTGCACGCATCCAGTAGACACAAGTCCAGCGGCCAAGAGAAGGAGGCACTCACAGTAGCTGCTGGAAATGGAGAAGGAGAAGCTTCATGGTGAACACTCACAATGAGGAAGAACACGTCCAGCCACGTGAAGCAGCTTCCAGCACATGGAAGAGAAGATGGCAGTCCAGCCACCACCTAAGATGGGAGAACATCACGCTCCATCCACTTCCACGTTCCAGCAGCGTCCTCCCATCCAGAAGCAGCTCACGGTCCAGCAAAGAAGACAACGTCCAGCAGCTACAAAGTGTGAAGAAGAGAAGCTTGGCTGGAAGATGATCACGTTCCAGAATTTTGGAGGGTGGGCACCACGGTTGGTTGAAAGGAATTTGGCAGCAACACGTAGGAGAGTCCACCGAATGGAAGAAGAATACAAGAAGTGAAGGGTCCTACCCTATTTCTTTGGCATGACTAGGAGGGGAAGAAAATCAGGAAACTATAGAGAAAAAAGACAAAACAATCAAGCTGAATGGAGGAGAAAGAAGTCACGGGAAGGCAAGGAAAAGAAGTTCATGGCCCTATTTTCTCACGGGAGGATGTTGAGATTTTTGGCCATAAAACCAGCAGCAGCAGAGAATGAAGAGAGTAGATTTTAGAGGCAGAATTTAGGAGAGTTTTAGGAGTAGAAATTAGCAGACGTTCTGGCTTTGGTTTTCTCCTCCCCTCTGGGGGAGGTTTTGTGTTTCTTTATTCCAATTCAAGTTGAATGTTAATTGTAATCTTCATTCTGCATTTTCCAATCAATCTTGTTGAATTCTATTCTCATCTACTACGTATTACAGTTCATTTACAATTCCGTTTTCAATTTTAGATTTTGGATGCAATTACTTTCATTTTCTGTGCTATTGTGAATTTTAGTTTTGCATTTTAATTTTGTCAAAATTTCATTTCCAATTTATAAAGTTAAATTCCATTTTTACCGTTTTCCAAATTTACCGTTTTTCTGTATTTTCTTCATTCCTGTCATTTACGTTTTCTGACTGTTGTTTTTAATTTTAATTTATTTTACCGCACAAAACATCTACAAAACCCCCCCCCCACTTTGTAAAAAAAAATCTGAGACTGAACCACCAAAAATTGGTCCTTGAGAGACGACCTAGGAGTCACCTCCTAGCACTGTACTGCATTCTTATTTGCAATCAACTTTTGTGAGCGGTGCGACCCGTTCGTCAAAAATGGCGCCGTTGCCGGGGACCAATCAATGGAGGTTTGGTTTTAGATTTTTGTTGTATAAAGTTTTGTTCTGTTAATATGTTTGTTTTGTGTGTTCTGTCTGTTGTATTTTTGTAGGAGACAACGACACCTTCAACAAATTTTGGCGGCGTTGTCACTTCAGATCCAGGTTTTTTGTTTTAGATTTTTGCTGTGTTTTTCGATTTTTACTGTGTTAATATATGTTTTGTCTTTTATATTTTATTGTGTTGTGTTCTGTATTTAGTTATTATTTAAAAAAAATAATAATAATAATATTTTACTATTGATGTTCTGTCTTGTGTGTGCTTGTAGCATGTATAAATGTGTTTAGTTTATCTGTTTCGTAATTTTTAGTTTTTAGTTTTTATTTTTATTTTCCATGTCTACCTATTTTAATTTTGTGAATAGTGCTTATTCTACAAGTGCCTGTAATTATGATTCTCTTTCTGCATATTACTCTGATTCTTGTGCTGATTTTAATACTGAGAAAAATATGGATCATCCTCAAATTCCTGAGAGCTCCCTTTGGGAGCCGGTTCCACCAGTTCAGCAATATCAGAGTCAGCAGTATGATGCTCCTGCCCAAGTAGCTTCTCAGCCTTCAACTTCTGAACCTACATTGAAGGAGTTATTGGAGCAGATGACCATGCAGAACATTCAGTTTCAGAAAGGGAACATGCAGTTCAAGCAAGAGAGCATGGAAACTCAAGCTGCCATTCAGAAGCTGACTGATCAGATCGGGCAGATGGCCACTCAACACTTTCAAGATGATAGTGGCATCAACATAGAAGATGGGGAGCAAAGCTATGAGTTTACTACTACACCCACTTTCCTACCTTTCTATGATCCCACTCTTGCACCTGAGACTGTTGATGATTATTTTAAGGACCAGGCAGGTACGAGTAACACTGTTGAGACAGGTAGACCATTTTTATCTTCCACCGTGGAGGTAAACGTACCTCAACTTGAATGTGCAGTTGATGAATTGGAAATTCATGAGAAAATTTATTCTGAGCAAAAACATGTTTATTCTGAAACTGAGATTACAAGCTCTTTACCAGATCTGCCTATACATTCAATTGCTTGTGATTTGTTGCACAATGATTCTACAGGTTTTAGGATTGAAACTGATACAGACTTGATTGACAATTCTAAAGTTTTTGATTCAGTATTAGTCTCTGAAACCATTGGTATAAATGTTGTGTTGAATGAACATGATTACAGTGATAAATTTCCCATTGATAATAGCTTTGCACTGAATGTGGATTTTGTTGATGATGCATATGTCAATATTGATTTTGAGACAGGAATTTTGCAATCGCATAACTTGATAGAGTTAGAACAAAACGTTGATCTGACTCAGTTTTCTGAGAATTGTGAATGTGATTGTGAATCTGATTCTTGCCCGATTTGTATTGAAATTGATTATGTGTTACAAACAGATTCTAAATTCATAACAAATGCTATTGATTATGAGTTTGATGACCAGGTTACAAAAGTAAATGAGAATACAGGTACTGACATAGAGGAAATAATGATAGATGAAGGAAAGTATACTGCTTTTTCTCTTATTACTCCGGTGTCACAGACTCAACAACTGCTAGTGGACAGAAGGCTCCTGATTTTATTGATTCAACAACTTGCTCGGAGAAGTGGCGTGGCTACTGGGATTTGTCCTGATTCAAGTGAGAGGGCAGTACTGGGCGAGCTGCTCCTGAAGACATCTTCGCCGGATCCTGAGGAGGAAGATATCTCACTGATGGTCCAGAATTGGCAACTGCCACCATGACCAGGGAGCACTCTTTTTCCTCATTATGTACATATTATTTAGCTTTTCTGGTGTGTTTTCATGATTGCATTTATTTCATTTTAATTTTTTTTTTTTTAACTGTGTGCATGAACCGAAAAAAAAATGTGTTTTGTGTTTTAGTTGCTTGGTGATTTTTACTGTTTTACTAAAAAGGAAAAAAATTTCAAAAAAAAAAAAAAAAAAAAATTTTGCGTAGTCCTTGATTTTATTTCGACCCTCAGTTTCATACCAATAATTCATTAAAAATTTTCACTTCAGATCTCATATTTTTTTCCTTATTTTTCTTCACTGTAAGATAATTTCTTAGTTGTTTCATACAGATCTTTGATTGAAAATTTTGTTTAGACTAAGAGATTTCATTCATCAATGCAAAAATTACAGTAATGGAAAATTGGAAATTGAACAAATCTGAAAATGAAATTGCAGTAGATATATATGAAATTTAAGTTGTTCGGGGGTCGATCATTTCTGATCGTTAATATTACACACCATAATAAATAAAAACATAAAAACATAAAAAAAAAAAAATAAATAAGTGTTCATATTACAGACCTGAATTAAAACATAAAAAACATAATAAAAAAAAACATAAAACTTTAAAACTGAAAGAACTCTCGAGCTGGTTGTGGTGGTCTAAGGGAGAGCTCCGTTGAGGGAGTTCTGGTTCGAAATGCAGGAGGCTTTGGTGGAGGAATTTCTCGTTCATTTTTGTCGTCATCGATAATGATCGGAACTGGAAACAAATTCAGCAGCCTCGGTGCCCTCATTATCACCCAGTTGTTTTCTTTCAAACAAAAAAAAATAAAACTTAATAAAAAAAAAAATAAAAAAATAAAAAAAAAAATTTAATAAACTTGTGTTAATAATAGAAGAGGAATGGAAAATTCAATGGAGGTATGATGAGAGTTCTTACCGTACATATATAGCGGCAGTTGTGAAAAGAGAGTGCCAGTGGGGTCTATCTCCGCTTGCCAGCGCCTGACCCGATTGCCATGGTTGTTAAACCAGCAGTGCACGTTATATTCGGTGGCATCTGCGAAGGTCCTTAGTCGAGACGCGATCTCGACGACTTGCGCTCGGCTTGGGTGTGTGACCCCATAGTTGTAGATTTTGGTCATCATATTGATCTGATCATCTGTAGGACGCCATCGCTGACTAGTGTATCTCTCTGATTCCATCTCACTCGTCATCATTCCTCTTGAAATATTCTAAAACTTAATAAAAAAAAATATAAAAATAAAAAGAACAAAAACATAAAAAAAGAAAAACTAAACAAAAAAAAAAAGCATAAAAATATATTAGATTCTTAGTTCAGTATTTTCTTTATTTGGTTGTTTTTGTTTCCTTTTCAGTTTATTTTGTCCGATCAGTCTTTGATATTTCTGTGTCTGGTCTCAGATCTGTTTCACGGTCCTTGCAAAGGGTCCTAAACAGATCTACGTCCAGTTGTCCGGTTGTTCTTGTCCATATTGTTCTTGTATATTATGTTTATGTGTTTATTTAGTTTTAAGTGGGGTACGTGGCGTTGTTCTACCCGATTGTCTTTGCAATACCTTCAATCGAAGGGAGATTAACGTCTGGTTTCCAGCCTATATACCCCTTAAGTTTTTTTGACAGTTGTGTTTTATGTGTTTTTCTTTAAAAAAAAAATAAAGCAGAAAAAAAAAAGAAGAAGAAAGGGAGAGCAGGGAAGAGGAAAGCTGAGAAAGCGCAAGTAAATAACAATGGAAAAGAAGAGAAATGAAAGCATGAAAAGAAAGCAGGAAATGAAAAAACGGAAATGAAAGATCTAAAAGCTTAAAGAGAAGCAGAGCAAGCAAGCAGAGAGAAAAGGAGATCCTTAGTGAAGAAAGACTTACCTGGAGAAGTAGGCTTGCAGAGGCTCTGCGCAGATCTCAGATCTTCAGCAGATGGCACGGTGGCAGAGCTTCCTCGCAGATCCAGACGCTCGAGAGAGAGCAGAGAGAGAGAGGAGAGCGGAGAGAGGAGAGCGGAGAGAGAGAGAAGAGAGATGAGAGTTGTAGAGAGAGCAGAGAAAGAGAAGAGAGGAGTAGTGAGAGAATGAGCGTTCAGAAATGTTGCTCAACGCGGAGGAATGCCTTATTTATAGCCAGATTGCTTTCCACTGTAGCAACAGTTCCGGTCTTTGCCACCGAGACTGTTGTCACAGTACCGGTCTCCTTTTTCAAAAAAAAATGAAAAAAAAAAATAATAATAATAAAAATTATTAGCATCTACTGATGGGTGCTAGGTGTTTTAGACATCTGCTGATGGATGTCCCTGATAACATCTACTAATGGATGTTACTGAAAAATTTCTTCCCATTTTTCCTAACTTTTTATTGCACTTGTCTATATTATTTGACTGCTCTGAATTTGATCATCTGATGATTGTAACACACTGAGGACATTGTGTGATTTAAGTGTGGTCTACTGGGGAGAAATTCTGATTTTTCTGTTAGATTGTATTTTTCGTGTTAAATTTTTTTGTTTTTGAGTGTTAAATTTTTTCTATTTTAAGTTATTTTTATCGAGTTTTGTGTGCAATAAATTTTACATTTTTCTCTTGATTTATGGAGTTTGTTTAAGTTGTAGATTTTTCCTTCACTTACTTAATACTTATAGTTTGTAATCCTTGCTTTTCTCTGCCTGGAAAGATGATTATACGTTTGAGAGGTTGATTTGATTGTGACGAATACCCTGTGTGAGATTTGAGCCACTTAATTTTCTTTCTTGTGTGATATGTATCTTGATTGCTTGCACATATGCCTTGGCTTGATTCTTTTTTATAGACTTGATTGATATGCATGTTCAGACGTGATAAAGGCATTTTTGTTCTTGAGCCTCTTTAGCCAAATAAGCCTACCTTGTTATTATCCTTTGATAACCCCTTTGAGCCTATACTGTATATATTTCTTTGTGTTGAAGCTCATACACTGATCCTAAGTGAAAAACAAATGATTACCTTAACCTTAGGAAAGTCTGGAGCTATAGAAGTATTTTTTGAATAAGTGTGGTCTCCTTGGGAATTCTGATGAATTGGCTAGTTGGTTCCTCATCATGTTTTGAAATGATAATTTATATCCTGTTGTGTGAAAAAAAAAAAGAAGACAGGATAAAAAAAAATGATGAGAAAAAGAGAAAAATTGAAAAATAATTTTGTGAATAATGGAGTCGAGAAGAGGATTGAATTAGAGGTTTGAGTGAGATTTCACTGTGTTACATTTTTTCCCTAGTGCACCTCTATTTCTTCTGAGCTATAGCTACTTATCCAAATTTATCCTCCCTTGTCCTTGGCCCCATTACAACCCAGTAAAGACCTTTTGATCTGAACATGCATATGTTTTAAGTATTGATAATTAGAAGCTTGCCAAGTCTACTTGTGTTTGCTTTCTTAAGTACATCGAGTTGAAATTATTTACCCTAGACACTTGAGTGAAACACTATGAGTGCATCTGTGAGGTTTTGTTATTTTTAAATCACCTCTTAAACTGATTAATTATTTTTACCATATTTTGAATTGCTTGGATTAATTTCTGTAAGTATATGCTTTTCTCGATTACGTGTTGGACATTTTCTACATCTTTTCTCTATCAAGATTTCTTGAGAACAATGTAAATTCTCTTTGTTTTCTTGTGAGTTTTTATTTTTCTGTCTGCTGAGTTTTTGTCATTCCTACAAGTCCTTTGAACCATTCCTTGATTTGAGTCTTAATTTTGCCCAGGAGTGCAAAAGACTAAGTGTGGTCTATTTTGATGAATCAATAATTTCTTCACTTCGCTTAGTTTATTGTACTAGAATTAATCAGGGAATTGTGCTTAAATGTCCAATATTTTCCCATTTATCTTAATTGTGCTTAACTTGATCGGAAATTCTTATTTTAACTAATTTGAATTATCTGAGCTAATTATTTTTTATTATTGATTGCAGGGAAAATTTTGGAAATATTTTGAGAACATTCGGAAGAAAATTCATTTACACACTCTGTTGGAAGAAGCTACGCTGCACTGATTTAGTTTGTGTGTTGAAATGGAAAATTTGAAGTGGAATATTGGTACATTTTGTAGCTCATTTCAAGAAGTAAAATTGGCTTGGAAAATATATACACCACACGCCCATTCACGTTTTAGTGAAAGCAAAAAAAAAAAAATGAAATGCTGAATTCTATTGAAGTTTGTCACGGCCACTTTGTGTGCAGATTTCTTTAAACATTTAATTGTGGACCTTACATTTGGAAAACAAACTCATGGAACAAGGAGCTCACTTACTGAATTCTGAATTCATACACATGGTCCCCGTTTTCTTCTCTTTGACAAAAGTTGATTGAATAAACATTTGCAAAGGACAAGACATGATCAAAGAAAATACATGGCACATGTTATGGAATGAGGGGTCCACCACGTTTATTGGGAGCACACGGTTTTAGGTAATGGAGCAAGCTTACATTTCAGAAAAATATGAAAGTGGTGCCACGGCCCACATGCAAAAGAGAAGTGTATTTTAATTGAAGTATTGTGGAATGGGTGCACAACAAGAAGCAAAGCACACACGGTCCTCCATTTCAGTAGCCTGCACGCATCCAGTAGACACAAGTCCAGCGGCCAAGAGAAGGAGGCACTCACAGTAGCTGCTGGAAATGGAGAAGGAGAAGCTTCATGGTGAACACTCACAATGAGGAAGAACACGTCCAGCCACGTGAAGCAGCTTCCAGCACATGGAAGAGAAGATGGCAGTCCAACCACCACCTAAGATGGGAGAACATCACGCTCCATCCACTTCCACGTTCCAGCAGCGTCCTCCCATCCAGAAGCAGCTCACGGTCCAGCAAAGAAGACAACGTCCAGCAGCTACAAAGTGTGAAGAAGAGAAGCTTGGCTGGAAGATGATCACGTTCCAGAATTTTGGAGGGTGGGCACCACGGTTGGTTGAAAGGAATTTGGCAGCAACACGTAGGAGAGTCCACCGAATGGAAGAAGAATACAAGAAGTGAAGGGTCCTACCCTATTTCTTTGGCATGACTAGGAGGGGAAGAAAATCAGGAAACTATAGAGACAAAAGACAAAACAATCAAGCTGAATGGAGGAGAAAGAAGTCACGGGAAGGCAAGGAAAAGAAGTTCATGGCCCTATTTTCTCACGGGAGGATGTTGAGATTTTTGGCCATAAAACCAGCAGCAGCAGAGAATGAAGAGAGTAGATTTTAGAGGCAGAATTTAGGAGAGTTTTAGGAGTAGAAATTAGCAGACGTTCTGGCTTTGGTTTTCTCCTCCCCTCTGGGGGAGGTTTTGTGTTTCTTTATTCCAATTCAAGTTGAATGTTAATTGTAATCTTCATTCTGCATTTTCCAATCAATCTTGTTGAATTCTATTCTCATCTACTACGTATTACAGTTCATTTACAATTCCGTTTTCAATTTTAGATTTTGGATGCAATTACTTTCATTTTCTGTGCTATTGTGAATTTTAGTTTTGCATTTTAATTTTGTCAAAATTTCATTTCCAATTTATAAAGTTAAATTCCATTTTTACCGTTTTCCAAATTTACCGTTTTTCTGTATTTTCTTCATTCCTGTCATTTACGTTTTCTGACTGTTGTTTTTAATTTTAATTTATTTTACCGCACAAAACATCTACAAACCCCCCCCCCCCCACTTTGTAAAAAAAAATCTGAGACTGAACCACCAAAAATTGGTCCTTGAGAGACGACCTAGGAGTCACCTCCTAGCACTGTACTGCATTCTTATTTGCAATCAACTTTTGTGAGCGGTGCGACCCGTTCGTCAGTCCATCAAAAGAATCTATGTTTTAACAGTATTGTAAGAATCATTTAAGCCCTTCAAAAAGCATATCACATGCTCCATTTCTCTATACTTCAAGGAGATTCTTGACAGGTCATAGTTGCATGGGATCTTACACATACAAGTGGGTATGGGTCTTAGAGATTCTAACTCCTCCCATAGGATCTTCAGATCAGTAAAGAACTGGCTTACTCCTCTCTCACCCTGTCTAATAGAGTGTATGTCTTGAAGCAGATCAGAAATCTTGAAGTAATCACCCTTGAAGAACCTTTCTTTTAGCTCATCCCATAATTCTTTGGCTTCTTCAATGTATATAACGCTTTCAGCAATCTGTGGGGAAAGAGTCTTTGTTATCCAAGATAGAATCATCACGTTGCATCTCTCCCATGCATTAAACAACGTGTCAGTTTTCCGGGGTTTCTTTATAGACCCATCAATGAATTTTATCTTATTCTTGGAAAGCAAATCTCTCCTCATACTTCTGCTTCAAGAAGAGTAGTTGTTGTCATTTAAAACCTGTGTAATCAGTGTGAGACCCGGGTTCTCACCTGGGTGTAGATAATAGGGGCTGGATGGGTTGGAGGATTGGTCCGTTTGTCCATGATGAAAGAAACACAAGAACCAGTCCAAGAAGATATCAATATATCAAGATCAGAGTCAGGAACAACGGAAGCAGAGCAGGTACTAGACCTGCTCTGATATCATTTTATGAATCGCCCAGCACTGTGCACTCAAAATGTGCGGCCCAATCCATAGTGGCCCGATAATTGCGAAGGCTGTGGTGAGCCAAAGTGACATACACACACCGAGAATCTAGCGTGAGAAGAGAGAGGGTAGAGCCTTGAGAAGCTTCTCCATAGACGATGCAGAGACAACGACGTCGGTGGCTGTCCGGCGACGATGGAGAGGGCTGTCGACAGTGGCGAAGAAGGCAAAGATGGAGAGGAGGATAAGAGATGTAAGAAAAACTATGTCTTTTCTTATTATAATGAATCTGAATATTACAGTATTGTAAATCTATCTTTGAACGAACAAGAGAAGCTTTATTTATAGAACTTCTGTAAGACTAAACATAACAACATAACAACCGTAAAATACTGTAGTAATTATAATAATTTATAATGTATGATTAACTATAGTAATTTAAAAATCAAGAAGTATTTGGACCACTAAATCTAGACTTGTCCAAATAAAAATTCTCATAAACAATAAGTAGTATATTTTACAAAATATATTAATTATATTTTTATTAATTACGTATTTATTGTTATTAACGTGAGAGACTTGAGTTAGGGGTCTCTTTTGGAGACAGTGAACTTACTTTACTGATAAAAAACAAATACTTCTCACTCTACTAACAAAACTCAAACTTAAGATTTAATTTAAAAATAATTGAGTTCAATTTCATTTAGAATGACTAAACGTTGTGCTGTTTTTTACATGCTATAAAAAGTATTTAAATACAACACGCAATAAGATACATTTAAGTATAAAATAATTTATATTTTACTCATAAGCAATCCAAAAATATGAGTTGTTAATAGGTCTTGTTTTTTTTCTCCATAAAATGACAGGTTCAATTCAAAGATGTAAATTTTACTTTAATGGTTTCTGTCATAATAAGGAATACCCTTATATTGTTAGCTACATAAGTTAATATAAAAAGTGTGATAAGTATGACGATGATTTACGGTTTTATTAAATGGCGATGAAGTATGGAGTTATTATTTTTAACCGAAATAAAATTTTAAATTCATGACACTGTTGTTATAATTGAAAAGAAATTATATATTAATTAAAAATGATTTTAGTTTTTGAAATTGATTTAGTCACTCACAAAACTTGAGATACTATATTAAACTGTATTTATCTTTCCTTTCTTTATCATTGAGATGCTCTTTTTTTCTTATTTATATGACCAAAATGTATTCTTTTAACATAACATTCAAGTCGGTTAGAAATTGAGATAATAAATATTTAAAAAATATAATATATATGTTGAGATTTAATTAATAATTTTAAAGTTCTAAAGTGTTATTAATTTTCTAATAAGTTATGACTTTGTTACTGAGGTGTTTTTAGTAATTTGAGATATTCGTATGTTAAATTGTAAGAGTTACATTACATATGACAATAAGTTTTGATGAAGAGAAAAATTCATTTTTTTACGGATATACTCGAATTTATTAACAATAATATATAATTGAAAAAGATTATCGTAGCCTATCGTTGCAATAATAACATAAACATGAATTAATATTTAATTGGGATATTAATATTTTGTAATTTAATTCAAGAAGTATATGAAAGTGTTTTCGATATTATGAAATATTGTTAAATTAAAATTATACTATTATATAAACATTTATTATATAAAAAACATTTTAAGTATTTAATGATATGCAATTCAAAATCAAAATTGCGTATAAAAAATAAAGAACATGTGATAGAAAAAGACAAAAACTTAAAAAGTAATATATTTTTGTTTTTATAGTTATTATTCATTATGAAATTAATTTTTTACATACACGAATAAATATTTTAATTAAATTACACTATTAATTTAAAAAAAAAACTAATTCAATAAACTTAAGTATGATAGGTTTATAAAGTTTTGTTAAGATTTGAATGAAAATGTTGATGCAGGTGGCTGTAGAGGTGAAGAAAAACTGCCTTTAAAATTGGAATGTTGTATGAAAGTGGTCCAGGATCCAAATCATCCTAACCTAATTTTAATGTGGACATAAAATCAAAGATAAGATGTGTGGTCCATGAATTAACGCAACTATGTTTTTATATGTTTGCTAATAATCAAAGGAATTATTTATAAATTTTTTTATAAGAATTTTTCTCAAAATTTAAAATAATAATTAAAAATAGAGGATAATACGACCGTAGAAACTTATAAAGTTATATACGAGAAATAAAAATTATTAAATTTATCCTATTCTGATTCATTTTTCTCCAGTGTACATCGAATACCCAACATTCTTAAAAAATGCAAAGTTGTTGCCGATTTTAAATATAAAAAATCATTTTGGTTACTGAATTTAAGTGAAATTACACTTTTGATGTGTTGTTTTTAATTGAAATTGCATCGAATTTTAAATTTTCATACGATTAAAAAGTATTGAGTTTTGTAAGGAATTGTTGATATAAAAGAATTACTTTAAAATAACAAAATGTATAAAGGTATACTAGATTAAATATATTTTTAATTTTTAAATTTTAACATGCATACGAAATTTGATTTTGTTTAAAATTTTAATATAGTTTTATTTTTATATTTTAAAAGTATATAGACATAATTTTTTAATTTAATTGTGTTATATTATTTTATATGTTTAAAGATATTTTATCTTAATATTTAAATTTAAATTTCAGTTTGAAATATTATTTAATATAAAAAATTAACTTCATTAAATTAAGAAAATTATATTTATCTATTTTTAAAATTTAAAAATTAAAATATATCAAAATTTAAAAAAGAAATCTTAATAAAATTAGATGTTATAAATATATTTAAACAAATTTTTATTACACTTTATTAAAACATCAAAACAATAGATATTTGTTGTGTGTGGATCGGACAGGCTCGCATAGTCAAATCATCTCACGTGGTTCTCTTCTATCTATATCCTGTTCCACACTTATTCAATAATTACTCAAACCATTTTTATTTTATCCAATTTTGATACATTATATTTCATTTCAACATTGTAATGGTTGCATATTCCCCACAATTATATCAGAAATAAAAAAAAAATTATGAATAAAATATTATTTTATTTTATTTTTTAAAATAATAATATCAAAATTTGTTTTTTCAATTTATTGTGTTATTTATTATAAAAACAACATTCACGAATACTTAATTTTATATTTAAAAATATATAAGTGGAGAAATGAGTACAAACTTAAAAATATATATCTAATTGGGTTTGTATTTTGTTTTAATTGAAATCTAATCTAAGAAAAAAGTAAACTAGTATCATATAGTTGAAACAAAATATGAACTTTAATTATATTAATTTTTAATTAGGTAGTGTTCTGAGAAACAATACATACAACAGAGTAAAATTTTAATAGCATTAACTTTAAATTTGATTTACATTTTGTTTAAAATTAATCCATCAATTAAAAAAGTTGAACTTGAAACAAATAATTTAGAAAAAAAATGAAAATTCATACTATTTTCTGATTTTGCTTAATAATTTTAACAATTTGATGATTTTGTTTAATAATGTTAAAAAGTTTATAATTTCATTTGACGATCTTAACAATTCTATGTCATGATTAACTTGAATCGAGAATATTTTATAAAATCATACAATATTATAATTTTACGGGTTAAATATTCATTTTAATTATAATACTTTTTCACTCTAATTTTTTTATCATCAAAACCTAAACTTATGATTTTATTTTAAAATAATTGAATTCAATTTCATTATAATTCCCAGACGCTGATTTGTTTGTTATATGTGTTGAAGAGCGTTGATATATAAGTAGAGGCATGATTTTTTGATGCTTTAGGAATATTAAGGCATATGGTTCCATTAATTTCAGATTCACTTGTATGGTTCCATAAATTTAAGGATGACACGTGTGTCCAAAATTCATGCAATTGGTCCAAAGATATAAATTTACTTTAGTGGTTTCTGTCATAAAGGAATTATCCTTATACTGTTAGCTACAAGATACATTGATATAAAAAGTGTGATAATGATTTACGGTTTTATTAAATGGCGATTAAACTTGAAGTTACTATTTTGAACTGAAATACAATTTTAAATCCATGACTGTTTATAATAGAAAAGAAGTTACATATTAATTAAAATTATTTTTAGTATCTGAAGTTGATTTAATCATTAATAAAAGCTTGACATATTATATGAAACTGTATTTATCTTTTCTTGTCTTTATGAATGAGATGTTTTATTTTTCTTATTTATATGATCAAAATGTATACTTTTAACTTGTTTGAACTTACAGGGCAAAATGGATATTTTCTCTCTCTGCTTTCCTCTTCCAAAAATATCCCTAACATTACATTCTCCAACTCTAAAATTCAAATCGAAAACCTCTGTAAAAAAAAAAGTTGGCAATTTTAAGTTCTGAAAGAAACGTTTTTCAATGTGAAAACATTAAAACGATGGATATTTGTTGTCTCTGGATCGGACTGACTAGCATGGTGCAAATCTTATCAAATGATTCTCTTTAGGTCCTGTCCCACATGCATTTAATATACACTCAAATCATTTTTATTTCATCCAATCTTTGCACGTTCTGGGCATCAGTTCTAACAAAATATTTTAAAATAATGAATTAATAAGTTTTTCTACTTATGTAGAAGTCTAATTTATCAGTTTTATTTAATTTACGACTTGTAACTCATCTTAAATTTTTAATATAAAAATATTCAGAAACATTTAATTCTATATTTACAAATATATAAATGGAAAGAAGAGTCACAACTTAAACTAAACTCCTAATAATAATATTGATGTCATGAAATTTTGAAAGTTGAGACATTACATTAAAACTCAAAAGCACAACAAATTCCAAATGATTGTACTTTATTTTAAATTTATCATAAGTTCTAAATGAAGATAGTTGCTAAACGCATAGCTTAGAACAACCATTTGAAATTCATCCCTGAATTAACTTGATTAATTTACTTTGCAGCAGCTAACTTTAGCTTTAAAATCTTGGAAAATTCAATAAGCTTGTCAATTTCTGGTAGAAAGCCATTGACAGCAGGATGAGCAGCAAATGTTTCAGCCCACTGTACCAAACTTGGGTGCTTGGTTTCATCCAGCAATTTTCTTCCATTTATCTTCTCTATCACTCTCGTCCAACTCAGAAAGCTACCAAAACCAATATCAATGAATCCAATCGTATCTCCTCCAAAAAATGCCTTCCCTTCAATACTGCTCTTCTTTAGCACTTCTTCCAACCTCCCTGCTGCTTCCTCTACTATCTCAAAGTGTGGCTTTTTTGCCTCATCATCTTCAGCTATCAGAATATTTCTCATGGACGGAAGCCACTATTCCCACAACAAAAAAGAATATATTTTTATGATGTAATGAATTTAAGTGTATATTCACGAGTTTCAAGAGAAAAATTAAGTGTATATACCTTGTCATCGATGTAAGCAACCCAAAATCTGGCATTAGCTCGATCATAGGCATTTTGTGGAAGGATGGAGGGAGCATGGGTCCAAACTTCATCGATGTATTCGACTATGATTCCAGATTCGCATATGGGTTTATCTGCATGAAGAAGAACTGGAATTTTCTTGTGCACAGGATTGGACTTAAGAAGAAGTTCACTTTTGGGATTCAAGGTCTCTTCAATAACCTCGTAATCTACACCCTTCAGGTTAAGGGCAATCTGCACCCTTAGGGCATAAGGGCTGAACCACCCACCCAAAAGCTTCAACTCGTCTTTAGCCATTACTATGCTTTGAATGCGGTTGTTGTGTTGAGTTATTTGCTAGGGAATGAAGTGTTTATATGAATGGTGGATGAGGAAGAGAGGTAGAGATAACGTATTTGTGGTGTAGTACGCAGCAGCTAGCTACCAACAGCTACCAACAAATTACTAAGTTAATTCAAAAAGTTGTAAGATGGGACCATCTAATGTTTGCCGTAGTAATGATTGATTTGATGCTTCCTTTTCCTTCATCAATATTCAAAATCAGAAAAAATCACCACTTGTTTCAATAGATATGTTTCACAAGACAAAATAATATCTATGTTTTTTTTTTATTATAATTTATTATAATAATGCTTGAATGTGTGTAGCAGAAATTGGTGAAATAAACTTAAACATCAATTTTAATAGTTTTAATTCACTCGTTTTCATTGTTAGAGTAAAAGGTTAAAAAGTCAATAAATAGTTATTTTGGCTATAATGAATTTTTATTATATTTATTAATAGAATTTAAGTCTTTATATTGCTGAAAGACAACTTTCAGCCTACAAATGTATCGGTGCAGTGTTTAGAAAATGAGAAATACTTAAACAAAAGAAAAAACATATGCTTACTTTATCGGTTCTTATTCAATAAATTGGCATCAAAGTCATATAGTCAATAATAATAAAACTCTTAGTGGTTCTTAACATGTTTGGCAAGTGGTTCTAGAAGGTTTCGAAGAACCAGAAACTATCACAGGATCTTCAAAAGCTGAAAACAAAGCGTTGAAAGAGAAGGGATCGAAAGATTAGACAACTTTGTACATATTGTATCTAACTATTGATGAACTGGAATTTGAAAATATCCATTACTATAAAGTATGCTCCCACAGCATATAAAGTGCACGAAAGTGGCACCATTTAAGAGACTTAAGTTATTAGACGGCAATGAAAATAAGTTAATGGAGATGGCAACAAGAAAAATTCACAAAAGTGGAAATAAGAAAAAGATCACATAGGTTACACCTAAATAACTTAAACGACATCAAAAGTCCTTTAAGCAAGACATCACAAGTCCTTTAAGTGAGACACTGGATTACATCAACAAGAAAACTGAGCTACTTCAAGTAACTAAAACAAGGCCTCCAAACAAGGCACATTTTTAATATTACTACAACGTAAGGCATGACATACAATAGAGAAATAACACTAATGCTTTGTTGTTTTATAGGGATTTGGGGAAGATGATTTTGGGGAGATGATTTGAATGAATTTGAGTAGATTTGAGGGTAATTTTTTTGTTGTTTTCTTTAGTGGATTTGTGGGTAATTGAGAGTGAATTTGGAAGTAAAGTTTGTGAGAATTAGTGTAAGATTTGATTGATATGACAGATTTAAAAAATTAGTTTAATTGGTAGAAATAAAATATTACCAAAAAGTCTCTAGTTATTAAAGTAATATAAAATGTTATTTATTAATGTTATATTTAATTGTAAAAATGTTTATAAAGAGACAAAAATTATAAATATTTTTTAAAATTAATTTATAAAAATTATAAAAAATATAATGTAGTAAAATGAATTTATTTTTAAATGTAGTATTTGTTTGTAATATAATGTACTACCAAGTAGTATAAATGTATTTGTTACGGAAGTGAGATTGATTAATTTTAAACAAACAAATAATTAAACAAAGTTATAATATTACATGACCTAAAAAAAAGTGGCAACATTTAAACATAGAAATATATTTGTAATAGTTCATGATGATGTTGCTTCAGTAAGGTATCGTTGTAATGTATTGAATCAATATTGTATTGACATCCCTATTAGACATCTTGTATGGGATGAATGCGCAGATAAAATGTCGAAACACTGACGGAATAAATTATGATCTTCAATGTTCATAGTCCGTAATAAGTTTTCAATTTCTTCTGTAGTTGGATTAGATGATTGAATCCTACCATTTACCAAGGATATTCGACGCTCCATGGCCTCTGTATGTCGTTCAAGAGTAGCACATAGTCTTCTTGATTGATTAATTTGTTTTTGCAATTCATCAATGATTGGAGAGTCCATCTAATTTGCAGATGAGCAGGTTCACAATAAATAAAACTAGCAAAGCTGATGTGAAAGATAATAACATTGAAAAATAGGTAATGTAATATTTCAAACACATAAGTCAATTTAAGCAAAAAAAAAAGTCATGTAATACATTATCGGAATAAAAATTAACTTAATCATCCAAATGGTGAATAATCAAATTAACATTCTGATTTAGGTGAGATAATTGGTGGTTCATGTCGAGGGAAAGGTTTGCCAAGTTATCTTCAATACGTTGAACCCGCACTTGCATTTGTTCCATACCCTGCATTCTGTGTTGCAAGTCTTGTACCCCTTCCCACATTTGAGTCATCATATTAGGATTTGAAAGAGGTGGAGGAGGTTGAACAGGGTTGTCATGATGGTCTGGTTGCTCTTCTTCTTCATCATCACCGACATCGTGTTGCCAAATACCGTTGACATTAACAATAGTCAACCTCTTCAAAGAATTAATTGAAAAATGATGTCGGGTCCCAATATGAGTGCTGGTATCGACATCAACATGAACTCCACAATATTGCATGATTTGTGTGATAAGGACACTGTATGGTAGGGGTGTGTCACCGGCCTTGCATTTAAGCATATGTTGCATGATGTGATGAGGCCAATTGATAGCTATATTATTTTTAAGCACTCATATCATAAAGATATCTTCCTGCAATAACTTAGCAAAATTCGCAGGTCGTGGAGTCAACATGTGCACAATAACATAATGTTGAAGTCTATCATTAATATTCAAACAACCAACCGTTTTAACACATTGACCTTGCATTTTTGGTATAACTATAGTAGCTAATGCCATCTCCCGGTCATATGAAAAGTCCTCTAAGATATTTGAATAACACAATTTTTGACCCTCATACTTCATATTAGTTATATTCAACCAATAAGCAGGTTTCAATCTAATTATTCTCTTGTTTACCTCACTGAATAAATATCTATTTCTAGAAATCTTCAAATTTGAATAAAAGCTTTTAATTAATTCCGAGGGTCCTCCAATATAAGAAATTCGATCATCCTTTGAAATAAAAAACTTAAATATTTTTTTGTTCCGATATTCCTCGTATTTGTTTAATGTAATTGTTTTTTACGCACAGGATTGGACTTAATAAGAAGAAGCTCACTTTTGGAATTCAAGGTCTCTTCAACGACCTCATAATGTACACCCTTTGAGCGCAAAAGAGCTGAACCACCCACCCAAAAGCTTCAACTCGGTTTTAGCGATCACTATGCAGGAGTGTAATTAATGTGTTTATTTGATAGAGTTAAGTGTTTATGTACAAGGTAACCAATTAATAATCAAAAAGTTGAGAGGTGACAGACAACTGTTTTAGGTAAGCAATGGGTTTGAAAAATTATTGCACCACAAACTTTTGATATATGAAACTTTTTCTCTCTTGAGGGCTCAGGACCCAAACATATAAAGTCCTAAGAAATAAGCATTGAAATATTTTTTTTAGTATTAATTTATTTTTATTAAATTAATTGTAAAATTATATATGTTTGAAAATAAATATTTAATTAAATTATTATGAGCGATTATTAGTTTTTTACAATAAATTATTTTTTTATTAAAAATATTACATTCTAAATTTGTTTTGGGTTTTCCAAAATTATTATATATTAATATAAATTGTTTTATTAGTAAATGAAAAGGATACATTCTTAAGTCACACCCGCCTTTATTTAATATTATTATTTTATCTTCCAGTTTTTCCTATTTATAGGTACTGCCGTTATTCATCTTCTAAACTTCTTAGTATTCAAAACCTTCGCACCTTTGTGTATTTTCACGTTTTTATGTATTTCTGTGCATCTTCGTTGTTGCATAGATTGAACAAGACAATTGAAAAAGACTATCAACCTATAAATCCAAGATTTCACTATTTTATTGTAGTGCTAATGGAACTTCTAACGAGAAAACAAAAAAGATAGGATGATTTGGGTGAAGAGAAGACGATGAACAATACTCTTGTCGAAAAGAAAAACTATCTTAAAACAAAACTACATTTCTATCCTTATTAAAAATAAATAAATTAATAAAATAAGATGTACAATAATTTCAAATGACACACTCTAAATAGAGCCATGGATTTCAATTTTATATACTATTTATCAAGCAGTGTAAATGAATAAACATATAAACTGGAAATTTAAAACGTAAGAAAACAACTGAATGCACCAGCCGGGAATCGAACCCGGGTCTGTACCGTGGCAGGGTACTATTCTACCACTAGACCACTGGTGCTTTTGTGTTAGGAGCTGGGAGTTACCAATAAGAAGAAGAAGGTTTAGAAGTGAAACATTGCTCACCTTTAATGTATTGAAATTGATATTGTTAATTTTGTAATCTGTCACTGTACTTTTTTTTTTTTGCATAAATTATATTATATGTGAATTAAAATTTTCGATGGTTTCTGATTAATTGAATGAAAAATAATTATAATATGATATCTTGAAAATTGAACTTTTTTTGATAAATATGAAACCAAACTGAAGATAATACGGATGGGGAATAAAACGCAACACAGAAATACATTAAAATTACGAGAGTGAAAAAAAAAATACATCTCCCAAAATGGAAAACTGATAGAAATAGGTAAAGAAGGAAATAATGGGTAAAACTATTATCTAAACATATATATTAATTGCGTGAGATTCATTAATTAATTCATTGAAGTGATTCCACTGATAACCATTTAGTGATCGTAACCATTTATATATTTGACTTTTTTGTTTCTAACATTAAAACTTCATTTTTATGTTATATATTGACTTCCCCTTCATTGTGTTTACTTATTTAGGGTATTCACCAAATTAAATAAGATGTATCATATTTTTTTAATTTGGGTACATTGATTTGCATTAATGAGATTGTTAAAATACGAACCCAACTCATTATTAAAATTATTATATATATATATATATATATATATATATATATATATATATATAATGTATTTCATAATTTATATTTTAATAAACTATTTCAAACGAAAGATTACAACTTAAAAAATAATAATAAGTGAGTGAACTAATCAAGAACATTTTAGTATATTTATAGTGATGTTACATGTGAAAGAAAATAAAATTACACATCTCAAAAAAGGAAAGAAATGTAGTTTATTTTATATTTTTACATAATGGGGAAAGATAATATGATACTTGTATATTTTCTTGTTAAAAAAAACCAAAAGAATAGGATAAATAATATGGGTTTTATAAGATGTGAATCATCATCATTTTTAAGGATTTATCTGTGATGTATGTTTAAATCTCCTAGAGTATAACAAAAAAAATTTGAACTTCTTCAAGGATTTAAAACTAGTAATAATTACTATGCTAATAGAATAAAAAATAAATCCAAATATAGAACAATAAGAAAGAGACAAGATACTTTTCAAAATGTCTCGAGTAATTGTCAAATATTATTATCTTATCTTTGATTTTAGTTTAGTCCTATAAATGTCTCTTTGATTCAATGTGATCACAATTTCTTTAAAATAAAACAATATTGTCCCTTTTTGAAATAAGACAAAATTTATTATTTATGTAAATACTATAATGATATTTTTATTATAAATGAATTTTTAACATATTATATTGTTATATATTATTAACGATCATGTTTTGTTAATCTATATTTTTTTTATAAGATTAAAACTAATTAATTATAAATGTTAACTAATTAAATATAAATGTTTTTACAAAAGAAGGAAGTATTTAAAACTAATATATTATTAATCGATGTTTTTTTTATAAGAATAAATTAATTAATACCATTTATACAAATAATAAACATGGTTATCTTTTAATTAGGACTAAATTTATTATTTGTATAAATATTATACTAATATTTATATTAAAATTTATTATAAAAACATGATTGAAAAATCATGAGTTAATAATATATAATAATATGTAATATGTTAAAAAGTTATTTTTAATAAAAAAAATTATCAGCATAACATTTAAACAAATAACAAATTTGATGAAGGAGATAATATTATTTTATGGGGTTTGCTAACGCGCGTACGCCTGTTTTTCAGTTGGTACATTTTAGCAATGTGTACCGAATTTTAGTAGACAAAAATACCCTTATATATATGGATTCTAAGTTTTAAGCTTAAGGGTATTTTAATAATTTTCATTCTCAAAACTTAAAAGAAAAAAAAGAAACCCCCAAACCCTTACTCACCTCTCTCATTCCTCTCAATCCTTTCTCTTTCATCTCTTTCACTCCAACTTTTTCTCTGTCATTCCTACTGTAACCCCAATTGAAAAAATAAAAAACACTTGTCTTTAAACAATTTGTCTTTGTAAAAAGTTGAGTCATTGACATATTCACCTTCAGGCAAAGGTTTATCAAGATCTCTTCAATTTCACCATCTTCACTAACCTCTCTAATTTCATCATCTGCATATGTTGAATCATCATCTCTAAAAAAACCCTTCAGGCCAATTACCAATTCTTTCCGATGTCATTATGCTTGTAAAAATTATATAAAATTATATACAACAAAAATTATAAAATGAAAACTCATTATAAAGTCATTTTTTTGTAAGAAATTGTTTAACAACGAGTGTTTCTGATTTTTTCCAGGCCAATTACCAATTCCTTTGATGTCATCATGCTTGTGAAAATTAGATAAAATTAGATAAGACAAAAGTTATAAAATAAAAACTCATTATAAAATCATTTTTTTCTAAGGAATTGTTTAACAGCGAATATTTCTTATTTTTTCTAAGTCAATTACCAATTCCTTTATGCTTGTGAAAATTGGATAGAATTAGATAAGACAAAAATTATAAGATGAAAACTCATTATAAAATTATTTTTTTGTAAGATTGTTTAACGACAAGTGTATGAGATTTTTTTCAATTGGGGTTACAGTAGGAATGACAGAGAAAAAGTTTGAGTGAAAGAGATGAAAGAGAAATGATTGAGAGGAATGAGAGAGGTCAGTAAGGGTTTGGGGGTTTCTTTTTTTTTCTTTTAAGTTTTGAGAATGAAAATTATTAAAATACCCTTAACCTTAAAACTTAGAATTCATTATATATAAGAATATTTTTGTCTACTAAAATCCGGTACACATTACTAAAATGTACCAACTGAAAAACAGGTGTACGCGCGTTAGCAAACCCCTTATTTTATTTAAAAAAAATTAAGACTAAATTGAATAAAAAACCATATATAGAATTAAATTAAAATCAGGCCATAACACTTGACACTAACATTAATATATGATATTGTTTTATCACCTGTCACACCAAAAAATAACAATAACAAATTCTGTAAAATTAAAAAAATATATATAAATTAAGACGTGACATAACGTTAATAACATTAAAAATAATTTTAACCTAATTAAGATAATTATTTTAAAAATAGGCAAAATTAAAACAAAAATGAAATGGAAGGCTAACTTGAAACTTTTTAATCAAAAGAACTATTCAGAAAAAATAATTTCGATGCCGGTTTTTTGTGTTGATTCCTACCAGATTTCGTTCTGACTGTGAATCATGTAATTGAAGTTTTTGTTGTTTTGAAGATGGTTGATCCTAGAATGCAATAATGTGAATATAAATTTAAATATTATATTTATTATTCAGTGTTACTTGTTTTTTAAAAGTTTTCTTTCTATCAAGTGTGAGTCGGGATCGGAAGGAAGACTGAATATGTTCAAGGAGTGGAACATCTAGAAGGCCATGGAAAGGAAGGAAAATATTCTAGGATTGTTGGCCTTTTTATTATTAGAATGTTTTATTATAAATTAAGAAAATAATTATTTGTTATATAATATTATTTCATGAGAAAAAAAGTATATGGGTTTGTTACTATCGAGGGCACGCAACCGATCGGGAAGGTTTGGATGATATGTTTCAGCCTGACATGTTCGATCGGGTGTCTCGGCCTGATATGCCGATCGGAACTCTTGAGCACAACATGGCCGATCGGACAGGTGTGCGTAAAAAGGTGGACTGAAGACAACCGTTGAATGCTCATGAATGCGTAGTTAATGAGGTAACGGTCATTGTCAAGTATTTAAAATGTGCATTAAAAGTCATTAAGAGGTAAATTAATGGATAATATTCCCTAAAATCGTATAAATAGAAGTCAAAGGGGAAGGTAAACTCTCTGTTCATTTTTATAATTATAGACTTGCGAGAGCCCATTCTGACTTGAGCGTCGGAGTGTTTGCTGCAGGTCAACCCACTTATAATTAAACACGAGCGAAAAGAGAGCAAAGACGAAGGACCGATCGAAGAAGATGAATGTTTCCGGACGTAACAGGAGTTTTTCCCAGCAGAAACAGGGTTAAAAGAAAACATAAAGAACTAATAAAACGAATATAACGTCGAAGAAGGAGAAAAAGAAAAAAGAATCATTTTTAATGTGGAAATTTTTATTTGTGGAATTAATTTCTAAATTTTCGTTAAATATAATTATAACAAATAGAGCCACAGAAATTGACCAAGCATTTTCTTTTTGTTCAGGAAACGTGTGGAAAGCACTGTTTCTTCTTCCGATTAAGCAAAAATGGTATAGGGGAGAATGACTTCTGCTACGTCCTTCATGAAAGTACGAGAATTAAGAAAACTATTATTCTTGAACAACTAGTTCAAAATAATAGTAATACTAAGAGTTTGAGTATATAATTCTGACATCATATTATATTAAAAAAATTTAATCAAGTGTATTTAATGCAGAATACATAAATAACCATATAGAAAAGAAAAACGAAAAAAAATAAAAACATAACAAAATCAATTATAAATACGTAACTGTAACCATCAAATTCAGTGTAATATACTAACAATTAGAACTTTATGATAGAAGCCACCCAAATTCCCAGAACCTATTTATTTTAAAACCTTTTTTTTATATAGTTTTATTTTAAGCTAAAGTTCATGCCAACATTTAGAAACAAAAAAAACTATAAATTTCTAAATTTATATTTAGTTTGCAGCTGCATGAGCTCTTTCCTTGTAACCCTTGGCAACTTCAATAAGTTTGTCAGTGTCTGGTATAAGGCCATTGACAGCAGGATGAGCAGCAAAATTTTCAGTCCATCGGATCAAGCCAGGGTGCTTGTTTTCATCAATCAATTTTCTTGCATACATCTTTTCCAACACTCTGATCCAACTCAGATAGCATCCAAAACCAATATCAATGAATCCAATGGTGTCTCCTCCGAAAAAGGCCTTTCCTTCACTTCCCTTGTTCATCACTTCTTCCATCCTCTCAAACACTTCTTCTGCTTCCTTAAACTCTGCCTCCTTTGCTTCATCATTCTCTTCAGCCATAAGAATACCTTTCAAGGCCGAAAACCACTACTCCCAGTTCAAACAGTTAGTACTCATTCAATGAGAATCACATGAAACCTTATAGCTTATGATGATAACTAAGTTTTCATACAACTTAAAGGAAGAAAAAGCTAACACACACACACACACACACACACTTATATATATATATATATATATATATATATATATATATATATATATATATATATATATATATATATATATATATATATATGTATATGAATACCTTGTCATCGATATAAGCAACCCAAAATCGGGCATTAGCTCGATCATAGGCATTTTGTGGAAGGATGGAGGGAGCATGGGTCCAAACTTCATCGATGTATTCGACTATGATTGCAGATTCACATATGGGTTTATCTGCATGGATGAGAACTGGGATTTTCTTGTGCACAGGATTTGATTTAAGAAGAAGTTCACTTTTGGGATTAAAGGTCTCTTCAATAACCTCATAATCTACACCCTTCAGGTCAAGGGCGATCTGCACCCTTAGAGAAAAAGGGCTGGACCAACCACCCAAAAGCTTCAAGTCGTTTTCAGCCATAACTATGCACTGTAATGTGTTTGTTATTTGATAGATTTTAAGTGTAAATATATATGAGAAGGCAGGTTAGAAAAACTAACTTTTAGATGCAGCAACCAATTAATAATCAACTCAAAAGTTGAGAGGTGATACACAATGGTGTTAGGTAGCCGTGGGTTTGAAAAATTATTGTACTAATTCAATGGGGGAAAAGTTAGTTTGACACGGATCTTAAAAAAACATTTATTTTACACTACTTTTAATAAATAATATAATAATATATATTATGATTTTAAATCGAAAAGTAATATCACTGTAATAAAAAATTATTTGACCGAGTCAAATGACGAGAGTTGATGTGATCTTTTGATTTTAGAAATGTATCTATAAATTCCTCTTCGTTAACAGTCATTCTCCTTCCACTCACCTTTTCTATAATGTACTCCTAATTTTACATTTTTGTTCTTCATTTAATAAAGTTAAAATATAATTAATAATTACTTAATGATATCCTAATCACCAACAATTTTCTTAACTACCAACAATCCAAATATTTTCTAGTTCCATTCTTCCACTCATTTTAGTAAAGCATTTTGTTCACTTCACTATTACTAACATTTTGTTCACTGAACGACTTACTCTTTTGAGTTGGTGGTTCTGATTCGTGGTGGTGGTGATCTGTGCTTGTGATGATCCTTGGTGGTGGTAGTGTTGTGGCATTGGAGGAGAGGAAGAACGTCTTGAGAAAGTTTGTACAGGTTAGCATTTCAATTAAACACACTTAACCGCATTTGGAGCTATGGTTTTAGATTGTTGTCATTTGGACACCGGTTATACACAACAACACTTCGATTTTCAGCTGCCCTAAACCACACTTCGACATATGATTTTGAAGGGTCACACTTCCAAGTGTGTTTGCACTGTGCAACCTAATTTCCTCTAAATGTTTTGTATTTTATGAATTATGTTATATGATTTTTTATTTAATATGTGTTAGTTATTAGTCAGTTGCGTAGTTTTAGTTATGAATAACCTCCATTTCACGAAGGTTGAGGAAAACTTCCTGGGTAATTTTGAGCTTAGTTGATTTTCAAACTTTTTGTGCGACTGCTTTCATGTTATTAGTATTTTTAGAATATCGTCGATTGCTTTCATGTTCTTAGTATTTTTAGAATATCCTTCGTTTGGTAGATCTTTGTGCTTAGTGACGGGAGAATTCAAACCTGTTGTAACCCGTGATGCTTGTAAAGCCACTTGTCTGGCAACCTGCATGAGTGTGCATAACAACATATAGTTTTTGTCAGTTACATGAAATCAACTACTTATTTGTGTAAGCCTGAGTTGGATGAGTTATGAAGTTTCCAATAGTGAAAATGTTAGTGTCCATTATAATCTTCATACCTTACGTCGTAGATTGGTCCCTCAATTCTTCTCCACTCATGTCTCACCATTCTTTTGCCTTCTCCATCATCCCAATGTCCTTCTCTAATTATCTTTATTTTTCCCCTTATAAGAAGCTAACAATATGGTCCTTTTATAATTGAATCTTTTGATTTCTATAATATTAGTGCGGCTTTAAGACGAGAAATGTAGTATATTTTGATTTTGAAAATTGGACTTAAGGTCCACTTGGGAAAGAAAAAGAGTCTATCTTGTTATAGGAGCATAATAATCATTTATAGGTCTATAAATATAAGCTTTCACTAAGAACATTGAATGTTTTTAGCTTAAACAACTTCTCTATAGTTTGATTTTAATTTTAAAAGTTTTCCTTAATTTTTTATTTGTTATTTATTAAATTTTAATATTGTAATATTTATTGTATGTCGTATTTAATTATATAAGATGGATAACTATCCATTTTTCTTCTTTTCTAAATGAAGTGGGTGAGGGTAATTACACAGATAAGTTTTCCACTGATCAAATATTCCCATCACGCAGCAGTTGATGATGTTGTTAGATAGAGACAAATACATTCAGAAAAGTAAATGCTTGGACGATTCTGACGTGGTAAGTGACCTGTTTTGGACACATTCTATTTCAGTGCACTTTGTCAATTCATTGTGTTAGAATTATTGATTATTGTGTTGTGTTTAAGTGTATGTGAGCTGTGAGTGTGTTGTATCTGAGTGTGTGTGAGGTGTGTTCCATTCACTTAATCCTATAAATATAGGATTAAGGAGAAGGGTGTAAACAACCAAGTGATTCAATATAATTTCATTTTCACATGGTATCAGAGCAGGTTCTCTAATCTTCATTCGGGGTCTCTGTTGTCTGTCGGTTGCCGGCCGCTATGGCCGCTGGCAATCCCTAAAATTTCAGCGGGCAACCCTTTCTCTTCTTCTTAAATCCGTGCCACAGTCAACACCAGTGCAGCCAGTCACCTTTACCGTCGACCGTCGCCGTTATTCGCCGTCGAACGTCGTTTTCTCCGGCGAAGTCAAGGGTTAGGTGCGCCTTGAGAAGCGCAACCCAACCCTAGTGGTCCCGTCCTCTGAAGCCTCCGCACCAACCGTCACGAGTAGCAGATCTTTCCGTTATATATATTTTTTAGATTTTTAACTTCAGTTGCTTCGTTGCACAGAAAAAGCAGAAAAAGTAGAAGAGAGAGAAAAATAATTAATCGTTTATATGGATTTAACAAAAGGGATTTCATTGATATAAATTTTATTAAGTAAAAACGTAATTGACCCACTTTTTAAAAGATAAATTAATTTGACATTTTTGAGTGAAATTAAAAACAAAATAAAGTATCAAGTAAAAAGAAATTAGAAGGTGTTGGATGAACTTAGACGTAGGGAGAAGTGCTCCTCCATTCAAATGTTTGAGATTTCACATTTTTCTTTTATTCTTTAAAAATTGGTTTTATATTTTTAAATTAGACGTAATTAAGTCACATAATTATCTTAATATGATCGTTTGACATGACGTGAGCAAGCTAATTTTCTTAATAAGATGGTTTGACTTGATGTAAGCATGCTAGAAGTGCTGGCATGGCACATGGATGTGCGATTTAGAGAATGACACGAGTCATTAAAAAATCCACACACTTATTTATGTATAAAATATATTTTATATACTATTTATCAAGCAGAGCAATAGTGTAAATGAAAAAACACATAAACTGGAAATTTAAAACGTAAGAAAACAATTGAATGCACCAGCCGGGAATCGAACCCGGGTCTGTACCGTGGCAGGGTACTATTCTACCACTAGACCACTGGTGCTATTGATTTGAGCGTTGCGAATTATTATTTAAAACTATAAACGTTAGAAGAGTAAATATTTTATCGAAATTGATATTGTTAATTTTGTAAATCTGTCACTGCGTTTTTCATTTGTATAAATTATATTATATGTGAATTAAAATTTAATGATTTTGAGATTAATTGAATGAAAAATAATTATAATATCATATTTTGAAAATTGAAAAATATAATTGAACTTTTTTATGTAAATAGTGAAACCAAATTAAATGTAATAAATAAATAATAAGAAAAAAATATCAAAGCTTCTATTTCAACGTGACGAGGAAATTAAATCCAACACAAAGAAATATATTAAAATTACGAGAATAAAAATGATATATAAAAGTTGATCATAGATCAAATAAGAGATACCTACATAAATATTTTTTGACACTTGAGTCAGTAAAACCATAACGAGTATATAAAATGAGAATGAAAGAAATTGAGTGAGTACTCCATTTTAGAATGTATTGTATTTATAAGTAAATGTGGACAAATTAGGTAAAAACTTTTTCATTGTTACATATTCATATATTTTAGGCCACGATTTAAAAAAAATTGTGGTCTAAAAAAAATAATATTTTCCTTTAGTATAGTCCCTAACCACTTAGACCATTGACTAAAAATTCATTCCTAATTCGTTTGCTAAAGTTTAGGCAATGATTTTTTACTAACATGTGATTGTGAAATAATTGATTTATTTTTTTCATATATTACATTCAAGGATATTTGTGATATACTATGTTTATAATTATATTTATTATAGTATGATATTTATTAGAGTTGTGAAACCTGACTTATCACATATTTGAACGAATTAAAAAAATATTTTGAATCTAAGCATGTCTTGGATACAAAAATATCATGATGTATATATAATTGGAACAATCCAAGTGATGTACTATTTATATATATTCTTTTCTGATAAAAAATGTAAGTTCTACATGATTTGTCTTCACCTTCTCTTTTGGTCTGTTCTGGGTTCTCCATCCTTAGAGATAGTGAAAAGTTCCAAAAAAATGTTAAAAAAAAAATTGGAGAGTAAAAATACAATTTAATATATAAATAAATTTACTTTAAAAAGGTTTTATATTATAAGTTTGGGTAACCATGGTTCCTTCGTCCTTAAAAGATATGCAGTCTTGTCCTTTATTTCGCTGTTATGGGTCATATGGTATATTAGACCCATTAAACGAAAAGTCCATGGATACTTCTTCCCTCAAGTTTTCTTCCTACACCTCCAAACTAACTATTTTTTTGAGTAATTTGTTTTTTCTCTTCTTAACGGTACACATCCGTTCATTTACTCATTAAAATCCAATTTAGAAAATTACTCAATTTGGAAATCTGCTTAAAATTTTTTAAAATTAAATTAAAAAATTCATAAAATTAACCAAATTTTAAAATTCAATTTAAAATATTAACCTATTCAAAATTTTATTAAAAAATTTATCACTAAATTTTGAAATCTGAATAAAATTCACGGATATTAAATTTTGAAATGCCACCAACACTGTTTTTATTCTATTGTAAAATCCAGGATAGTAACTATGCTAATAAATATATATATTAAATAAAAATAATAATAATAAAATAATAATGATAATAATAATAATAATATTAATTATAATAATAATAAAACATAATAATCATAATAATAATAAATAATAATAAAAATAAATAAAATAAAATAATAATAATAATAATAATAATAATTTATTATTATTTAAATTGAAGTGCGAGTGGTAAATAATAATAAAATCTAAATCTCTATATATTTAAAAATCCGATTAACATATTTCTTTAAATTTGTTATCTAAGGTTGAAAATAATAATAATAATAATAAAAATGAAATTTAATATATGATAATATTAACTAAAATTAATATATGTTAATCGGTTTCAAAATTCACTTAACGTGTTTTCTTAAATCTTTAAGATAAAAATTATTATTGTAATAATAATAATACTAAAAATAAAATAATCATAATATTAATACTAAAAATAAAAATAATAATAAATTTAATTAACATATGTCAAAATTGTAAGATATTCATATTAAATAGAATAGGGTATGAACTATCACAATATTCAAACTCCAGAAATACACAGAGTTATCCAAAATAACTATAAATATATTCTTTATATACAACACCAAAGAAGAAAATAAAATAAATATTTATAAAAAGTCTTTCAAAATAAAATTTGAATAGCTAACTACTCTACCCAACCATACATTTACGTCTTCACCTCCCAAAACCTATTCCACTATTTACAAAAAGAAACAAAACATACACAAACAACAAAAACAAAAAACACACAAAAGTAAACTAATGTTAAAAGAAACAACCACAAGATATACAGATTAATCATAAATCACATTTCATATAAAGTTAAACAAACATCCTAAATACTTTAAACCACCATAAAAAATTTCCAATAAAATTCCCCTTTCACAAAGCACATCATGTTAACACAAACTTTTTACACATAAATAAACAACAAGTCATTTGTAGTAAGATTTAATTACTAACCTTAAGAGAAACCACTAAAGCAAGAAAATGTCACAACAAAGAGAGTATGTAAAAGACCATGGCACTAAGCAGCACATCCTTGTCACGTAGCGCCATTTTTCGCGCAAAACTGGCACCTTTCTATTGTAGCTAAGCACCAAAGCTCTCAACTTTTTGGCGTGCAAGCATCGCTGGCTACCGTTGAGTGCCACACCAGAAGGGCAAAAATCTCCAAATTATCTTTGGTTGCCCCCCATACCTATCCAAATGATCAAAATGACATCCTAGACATTGGGAATGATTTAAAAATAGGTTTATAACTTAAATTAGATATGAATTTGATGATTTGGTCATGAATCAAGGTTCAACTACTCAACCTACAACTAAAATCTCATGTATGTCATCTGTCTTGCTTTAAACCACGTTCCTAATACTCTAAGTGGCCAACTAAATCCTAAATGAGCTCCAAATAAACATCAAACAATATATTTGCTCAAAAGACCAGAAACTAGGTGCACTAACCAACTTGACTACTAGCAATTGCCTAAACTCACTTCCAAACCCTCTACTTCAACACATACCATCTATTTTAGAATTTCACTAGTTAAAACCCCTAAAATGAACTAGAAACCATACAAAACTCAAACTATCAACTACTAATCAAATCTACATCAGATTTCTCTTAACTCAAAGCCTAGACAAGTTCTAAATGACTATAAAACAACTCAAAACCACAGTTTCCCTCATTTAACCATTGCCTCAAATTTTCTCCTATAAAAACCCCCTTTTTAGACCAAAACCAACATAAAAATCAACATATTTTCCACTTTACAATGCTACCTCAGTTTTTTACTCAATATAACTTCAAAACTCAATATTAACCAAATATAAATCCAACCACGTATCAAAATCTTTAACAACACATACAATTCAACTCATAATAAACTCATTTATGCTACCACATACTCAAATTCATCATGTTATTCATTTAACACCACAAAATATCATGTTAATTTAAATATAAAAATATCAAAATAATTTAAAGTAACTATTCTACCTCTATAGAAAAGAAATGCCTACAAACCATAAAATCATGATTAGGATAGGTATTTAGGACCACTGATCGACAAGAAACTAGATAAAGAGATCAAGTGACACATGCAAGAAATCCTCCATGCATGTATCTTAAACTAAAAACTAAAGACAAGAATAAAAAAATAACTTTATAGAAAAGATTGATCGGTAGAAAATTGGGAACTGTTTTATGTATATTTATGTAATGTTGATACGTGTAAGAAATCAAAATTTCAAAATTTTCAAAAAAACTCATATGAAAGAATATGGGTTGCTATTATACCAACTGAATGAAATTTTAAAAATATACTAATTATGTTTGACCACATGTCACAATTATATACTAATCTTTAACGTAATCTAATTCATGTTAAAAAAAGATAAGAGTGTATTTGAGTTTGTCATGGAAATGATATAGATGATGAAATTAATCATATGTGATTTTCCAAATATAAAAAGTCTTAGAGACTGTTTTAGTTACCTCTGTTGATGAGATGAAGAGAAAACAAACCTTATATTGTAAGTAATGTTACATTCTGTACAACATATTCATTTTATATTTGTTATTAATCACATTCCAAACTTAATAGTTCTAATTCTACCCTTAGTAACAATTATGTTATTAATCATAAACATAATATTTATAAACCATTTTATAATTTTAACTAAGATAATAATTCTAACACGTTAAATAATATATGAGTCAAAAATTCTAACTATTAAAATTATTATATATATATATATATATATATATATATATATATATTTCATAATTTATATTTTAATAAATTATTTTAAACGAAATATTACGACTTAGAAAGCAATAAGTAGTGAACGATATATGGTATATTAAATTAAGAACATTTTAGCATAATTAGAAACCCAGTAATGCATATTCGTGTTACGTATATGAAAGAGAAAATAAAATTGCATATATGAAAAAAGGAAAAGAAATGTAACTAATATTATATTTTAACATAATATGGAAAGATAATATAATACTTGTATCTTTAGTGAGGATAAGTGTGTGGTAATATAAAAAAAACCACGTGAAGTATTTTAGTAGTATAAAATTGATAGTGCATACAACGTTACAATTTAATAATGAAAAGCTCCAAGGAATAAAAAATATATAATTTAACTTTCAAGAGAATAATAGCGTTGAAATTGAAAGAAAACTCCAGAAAGACAACGTAAGACATGACATACACGAGAGAGATAAAAAACCTAAGAAAACAACACAAATCGATTCCACATAATTTCCTCCTAAAGGCTAAATTTCTAATCTCAAAGTGAGATTGGAACACTCTGATGGAAGACATCCTTAAACTCAAGAACAAAGAAATCCCAGTAACCTCTTTATTTTTAAACCCAAACCCTTTTTTTTTTAGTTTTATTTAAAACTAACGTTCATGCCAATAAAGTTAGAACCAAAAACAACTAAAATTTCTAAATTTCCATTTAGTTTGCAGCTTTGCTTAAAAGCCTTGGCAACTTCAATAAGTTTGTCAGTGTCTGGTATAAGGCCATTGACAGCAGGATGAGCAGCAAAATTTTCAGTCCATCGGATCAAGCCAGGGTGCTTGTTTTCATCAATCAATTTTCTTGCATACATCTTTTCCAACACTCTGATCCAACTCAGATAGCATCCAAAACCAATATCAATGAATCCAATGGTGTCTCCTCCGAAAAAGGCCTTTCCTTCACTTCCCTTGTTCATCACTTCTTCCATCCTCTCAAACACTTCTTCTGCTTCCTTAAACTCTGCCTCCTTTGCTTCATCATTCTCTTCAGCCATAAGAATACCTTTCAAGGCCGAAAACCACTACTCCCAGTTCAAACAGTTAGTACTCATTCAATGAGAATCACATGAAACCTTATAGCTTATGATGATAACTAAGTTTTCATACAACTTAAAGGAAGAAAAAGCTAACACACACACACACACACTATATATATATATATATATATATATATATATATATATATATATATATATATATATATATGTATATGAATACCTTGTCATCGATATAAGCAACCCAAAATCGGGCATTAGCTCGATCATAGGCATTTTGTGGAAGGATGGAGGGAGCATGGGTCCAAACTTCATCGATGTATTCGACTATGATTGCAGATTCACATATAGCTTTATCTGCATGGAGGAGAACTGGGATTTTCTTGTGCACAGGATTGGACTTAAGAAGAAGTTGACTTTTGGGATTCAAGGTCTCTTCAATAACCTCGTAATCTACACCCTTCAGGTTAAGGGCAATCTGCACCCTTACGGCATAAGGGCTGAACCACCCACCCAAAAGCTTCAAATCGTTTTTAGCCATCACTATGCAGCAGTGGAATGTGTTTATTTGATAGAGTTAAGTGTTTATGTATGAGAAGGCAAGGTTAGAAAACATAACTTTCAGACGCAGCAACCAAGTAATAATCTACTAAAAAAGTTGATAGGTGATACATGATGGCGTTAGGTAAGCAATGGGTGAAAAACTTTTGTATTACAAAGTTGACGTGCTCTTTTGGTTTTAGAAATTATAGAATTATTATTATATTGTATGATGTGCTTGCGTTATTCACGTTTCAGATAAATCCAATTGTTATAATATATGTGTGTCCAAATATTATTGTTTATATCATAGTGAAGTACCTCCATTTTGGATTGAGTTTCGTGAATTTATTCAAGAGTATATAAATATCTTCTGATGTGGAATTTTAAAAATTGCAAATTCCTCTTCGTTTAGCGTTTGAGATTTCACATTTTTCTTTTATTTTATAAAGAAAATGTTTTTATATTTTTTAACTTAGACGTAATTAAGTCACAATTTTCTCAGTGATCGTTTGACGTGATGTAAGGATGCTTGAAGTGCTGGCATAACACATGGATGTGTGATTTCGAGAATGACACTGGTCACAGTAAAATATACACATTTTTATAAGTATAAAATATATTTTAAATATTATATGTTTAGGTAGGATTTAGCTTCTTAATCCAAAATATTTAAAGTTGTCCGTTCCATTATTTAGTTGTGTTGTATTTTATCTTCTTCTTGTCCAAGCTCTGGGGAGGATGTCTGCATAAGACACTCCGATGTTTAAGTCAGTGACTTTGCGTAATAATGTTGTAATGAAGTTTAGTTATTAGAGTTAAAAGTTACATGTCCTCTTTCTGAGACAAATATTTATAAATTATGATGAGCTTACCGTTAGGTCTGACTCATTAATCACCAATAAATGACATTATTAATTGTCAATAAATGACAATTATTTTCATTAAATTCCCGAGTTATTACTATTGATTACCATAACGACTGTTTTTACCGAGCGATTAATTGTTGTCCATTCAATTTATTTGTCTGGGAGGTATCATCCGTCGGCCATAAGCTCAAAATAACTTAGAGACTCTTCTACACATTTACCATTCAATTGGTTATGAGTCCATAATAACACACTATATATATATATATATATATATATATATATATATATATATATATATATATATATATATATATATATATATATATATATATATTTTGATATATATATATATATATATATCAAAATATATATATATTTTGATATATATATATATATATATATATTTTGATATATATATATATATATATATATTTTGATATATATATATATATATATATATATATATATATCAATAAATTAGAAATTCTATAGGAACAGTTGACATTCTTCACATTAATAAAGTAGGACTAACAAATTGTTTGGACTTATTATATATTAAGGCATTAACTTCTTTTATTTTATATATAGAAAAATTGAATTTCCATACTTTAATGAATTATAATAATTTTTATTTAATAAATTTATATACAAATAAAATATAATAAAAAAATATAACTTATTTAAATTAAGATATTTTTATTTTACACTTTGGAACCAAACAATACTGTCCCTTTTTTTTTATTTGCCACAGCAGAATACATTTTTATTTTGTTTTCATTCGTATGTCGTTTTAATGACCCCATTCTTATAACATCGTTTAGGATAACTTAATGGATAGGGTAAAATTTGTTCAATTTTACAAATATTATGACCTAATTGAGACAGTTTCAAATATGAGGACCCAACTGAGATTCTTACATAAACATGAGGACCATCCGATGGTTTAAACCTAATTTTTATTTAATAAATTTATATACAAATAAAATATAGTAAAAAAATATAACTTATTTAAATTAAGATACTTTTATTTTACACTTTGGAACCAAACAATACTGTCCCTTTTTTTTATTTGCCACAGCAGAATACATTTTTATTTTGTTTTCATTCGTATGTCGTTTTAATGACCCCATTCTTATATTGACCACACAAGTGAAGGTTTGGATTTTAGTGTTCTATCAAAATCTTACTATTGCTAAAAAAATATTATGTGGTGAAGCCCTCAACATAATCTCGAAGAACATGTGTTGTTTAAACTTATTTGTTGTATTTGTGGGAAACTAACATAAAAGGTTGGAATAAATCAATATCTCTATTACTGAGAAGGACGTGGAGAGAACATTTAAAAAAAACACAATCATTTAATTCTTACAAAAAGTCTAAATAAAATTGGTTTTTCTTCAACTTGTTAATAATACAAATTTACAGAGAAAGTCAACTGTGTAAATATCACGCCTACAATAAAGACAATTTATACTTTTAGTTTTGTATTTACTATGTTGTAAAACAATGCTAATGCATTTACTAATTTATTTGAATAAGGATTTGTCCATAATCGTCTATAGATGTCGAATGTGTTGTAAAAATTTCCACATTTGGTTTTCAATAGAAAACGGTCATATTTTTCTATAATTTTGGTGTTTTCATGTTATATTATTGTGTTCATCATATTTTTTTATTGATAGAGTGATTCTCCGAAATAGAAGACCGTGGTGTTATTCTTGATGACGCGTTTTTTCCATTAATAACAACTCTTAAGACATCAGAGAATTTATTCTAATAAATATACATGTTATGTTTTAAAATACCATTAACTATTGTATTTATGCTCTTAGTCATTTCTATTATCTTCTTATGAATGTGTTTTATACTTGTGACATTTTCTAGTAATGTCAAGCATGGATTGTACATGAGTTTTTAATCTACCAATATAAGAACTATTATATCAACTAACTCATCGCAATCTATCTTTTACCACTATCACTAGTTTACCATGCAATTTAAATGCTCTCTTGTTACAGTTTCAATGAGTTATAAATTTTTTTAGTAATGCATATTGTGACATCCCAAAAATACAGTCAAAACTATAAATTTAGAAAATCACATAATATAATAATCCAGTACAGTTTTCCACTAAAAATTAAAAACTTCATAAATAAACGAACGCTCAAGGACGAACGTCCTTGAGTACAGTTACAACATAACGAACGAACGCGTCAAACCGCACGTCTTAAAACAAGAGCCACAATCTGTAGTCGAACGCATAAATAAAACCTGACCGAACGGTTTACACAGTACAATAACCGAACGGTCGAACTTAAAAGAAAACGAGTGAGTAGGTCGAGCGACCACTAACGTCAACAACTAATAGCCGAGCGTCTCACTGCTCAGTCTTCACTTCCACTGATTCTCTTCTTCCAGCAACTCTTCCAAAATGCTCGTCTCCATCTGCTCACATCCACACGGATGATCATTGCAATGACAAGACGGACGTACAAGGACAATGGACAACACAAGGAAACGAAAGGGTAAGCTTACATAATTTAACTCATGCATCAACATAGAATTTCAAGTAAACAATTCATCATACATGCATATTTCAACATACACATTCATTACATAACAACCCACTTTAACGTACTCACTAAATAAAACTCAACACGACTGACTGTCCGGACTGTATGAAATCTGTGTAGCTTCGGTGTTCGTGCACCCGGGTGATGTAGTAACTGGAACTCTCATCAGCTGCCACCCGAGGTTAATCCTATCTGTCCAAATAATGATCAGGACTAGGACCTCCTGCCATTCCCACACATGACGTACTGCCTCTACGTGAGGACGAGTACTCACGGAATATCAGGATGAACGACCGGCTAAGCTTACCACATTCATACATTACAAATCTCAATAATCAAATTCTGAGTCGTTCCTCCTTGGAACGCTCTTTCATAAATCATAACTTTCCATTCATCTCATATACTCTTCATCATTCACTTTTCATCATGTATTCATACTTTCATTTCATCTCACATATTGTTCATCATTCATTTTTCATCATGTATTCATATTTTCATTTCATCTCATAAACTGTTCATCATTCATTATTCATCATTCCATCATCATTTTCATCATTCTTAAGGAAACCATAAAAAACGAACGTTCTGTCCCCAATAAGTCCGAGGACGAACGCTGTGAGCAAAACTAAAAGACGCTCGTTCAAATCACAAGACGAACGGCAGAATTTCAGATAGAACGAGGGCGAACCATGTTGACTGGACCAAAAGACGTTCGTCGGATCAAAGACCGAACGCTAAAAGCGAGACCAAAAGACGCTCGTCGGATCAAAGAACGAACGGCAAAATCTGCAGAAAATTCCAATAGTACTGTTTATTGGACGAACGCTAATTTTTAGGAAAAGAGTACGAGCGCTCAAACTAATACTGAGCGTCATTCTGGACGAACGTTCAGCATAAGGCCGAGCCTCACTTTGAGCGAGCGCTCGGTTTAAGACCGAGACTCAATTATAGCGAACGCACGGTATGAGACCATACGTCAAGAGCGTACGTTCGGTGTAAGACTGAACGCTTTCCAGTACGTTCGTCCGGTGTAAGACCGAACGTTCAATAACTTAAATTAACAGATGTTGATAAATAAACTAAAGCATATTTGAAGAAGTACTACGAACGAGAACATACACTGTTACATATAATTATACAAGTATAAAAGAGAGAGATTATCAAAACCAGATTCAACGGTGCCAGACCGAACGCTCAACTGAGCATTCTAGGATGAGGACGTTCGTCCTCAACCATGGGCTTTATCATGTTGGCCAGAAAACCGAGCGGTCAGAGACCGTCTCAGTAACGAACGTAAAATATCAAGGGAATTAAAAAGAAAGATCAAAACAGTGCTTGGCCGAACGCTCAAGCATGGCAATTTAGGGCGAGGACGTTCGTCCTTAAGCAGTGATTTATGAAAATGACAGGATCAATATTTCAAACCTTTTATTGGAAAAAAACCGAACGGTAAATGACTGTTCAGTACGAACGTACGTATTCATAAAGTCCTCTTACAATTCATTTTTCATTTCCAGTTCATTTCTCATAGTTCCACTCGTTCACATAAAGAAAATCTCATTTTTCATACGACTCATATCCAGTACTTTCATATATTTCATTTCATCCAAGCAACGAACGTTCATGCATCCAAATCACATCCAAATCAACATATAATATTCTCATACTTTCAAAATAACGAACGTTCATGCAAATCAGTCATGGCAACATCATACAGTGAAATAACGAACGTTCATACCATCATTCATATCATTCATCATGTATCTATACAGTAAAATAACGAACGTTCACACCCACACATACATCAAAACAGTTAAATTAAGTAAGCTTCCCTTACCCGGAAAATGACCGAACGTCATATTCAAACACCAGCCAGATTTGGACGAACGTCATTTAACAATAGCATCCCTTCAAAAATGGACGAACGCCATCTCTTGAAGACTTCCTTTGTGAATCTTGAACCTAGAAAATACAAGTGTCTGGATCTCCTTCCAACTCCAAAGTTCTTCACTTCTTCTCTCACAAAAATGACAGCAAGGTAGCAAGGCTTCTTCCACATCTCAGAACCCAGTACCTCCTTTTATCTTTCAAGCTTGCATGGTGCCAAACACAAGAGGGAAGTCACGGACGTTTTCTTGCTCCCCAACTTCTTCTTCATCTACGTGCAGCACCTCCCTTTTCAAGCTAGCCATGTCACCGTGCACCTCCAAGCTTCCTTCTTTGCTTGGACTAGCTACTGGTAGATGTTACAAGATATGCTCAAGGGCAGCCTCCTCCATCTTGAACGTGTAGTGTGCTTCTTAATCCAAACAAAATAAAATGAACTTTGTCTAAAAGCATTTAAATGTGCTGCTGCATGGGAATCTCCTTCTCTTTGTTGCTGCCACCGTTCCAACACCTCTTCTTTGCTGAACATTGCTTCTCCTCAAAGGCTGGACGGTGATGTGCTACTTCCCAGAAGGTTTGCTGGACCGTGAGTATTGTGGCAGCTTATTTCTTCACTTATTAATTGATGAAATCAATGAGTTGCAAGTGGAATGTGAGCTGGATGTTACTCCCAATCTGCTGCTCCCTTACGTGCCAATTGTCTCCAATGGTCTTCATTTTGTTTTTGACAAGCCATAAACATTAAAAAAAACCGTGAGTTCTTTCATAAGTGGTGGCTCTTTAATCCCAAACTATAAATTGCTGGATGCTTGGTTGTCCAAGGCCGTGAAGTGTGTTTTTATCATTGCTAAAAATTTAAGAGCTCCTTGCATGTAACCTTTCAAAGTGGTCCCCTTCTTCCACTTCAAGGTGCTACTCTTCTACGTGAATTTTCCCACTTCCAAAAAAAACAACCCCCCGTGACTCCCTAATTGCTTCCCCCACCCCTTCTAAAATATTAAAATAAAATAAAAAAAAATTAATAATAAAAAGAAGACTAGGTCCTTACATTCTCCCCAACAACAAAAATTTTCGTCCTCGAAAATTAGGACTGAGTCTCGAATAGATGGGAATACAAATTCTTCATGGCATCTTCCACTTCCCAAGTAGAGTTGCCCGTCTTCTCGTCCCAGACGACTTTCACCAATCTGACTGCTTTCATCTTGTAGTACTTGGTGTTGCTATCTTCAATTCTAACAGGTTGCATTTCCAGTGTTATTCTCATCACTTTATACAAGAGATTGTCGAAGTCTAAGCACATCCTGTCTGATGTGTAGAGTTGCCTCCCACAACTCGTATAATAAACTTATCCGGGCAGTCCCCACTGCTCAAAGAGCTTATCAGGGCCAATTCAATCACTCATACTAGGAGATAATTCTGGATCATCATGCACATCACATAACTCACATCAAAATCATGGCGTATTTACACTCAACCTCATAGCAAGAGATCCTCTATAATTTGAATATTTCATATTCCCAAAATGTGGTAAAATCACATACTAAATTTTTTTTTTAACCGCTACTATTGGAGACTCCGGTTATGCATGACCGGAACTGTAAGCACAGTGAGTTCTTTGGCTATAAGTAAGGCGTTAGCCGCGTTGGGCGACACGTCGAAACGCTGAGATTCCAGAACGCGTGAGAGAGAGAGAGTGAGATCTGAGCAATTAGGGTTCCGAGTGCGAGAGAGAGAGAGATCTGAACACAGAGAGTTTTGAGTGTGAAAACTTTGCGAGATCTGAACGCCTGAGTGCTGGAGATCGGAGAGTCTTCCCGCAAGCTTCAATCTAAGTTCCTGGGCTTTGCTCCGCTTCGAGTAAGTATTTCTTTTCTCTTATCTCTTCCTTTCCCTTTACCCTGCTTCTCCTTCTTCTTTACTTCTCGCTTCTTTTCTTTCCTTTCTTCTTTCTGCTTCCGTTCATGTACTTTTTCTTTTGCTTTTCTGAGCTTTTATTCTCCGCAATTACATTCCGCTTTCTTCTTTACTTTCCGTTTTGCTATTTTACTTCTGCTCCTGCATTTGCTTTCTTTTTCTTCCTCTTCTTCTATATTTTCCTTTTAAAAACTCAGAACCCACTGCATTAACTAAGATAAGGGGTATATCGGCTGGAAACCAGACGTTAATCTCCCTTCGTTTGGAGGTATGGCAGAGACAATCGGGTAGAACAACGCCACGTACCCCATAAAAACAGAAAACTTAAAAAGAGACATTTATTTGTATGAACCGGACATGGACAATATGGACATAGACAAATGGACATAGATCCGTTTAGGAACATTTGCGAGGACCGTGAAACAGATCTGGAACCGGACACTGAAACAACAAGGACCGACTGGACAAAAAGAATCTAAAAGAAACAAAATAAATAAGGAAAACATTGAATATTTTCGTTTTGATTTTGCTCTTTTTATTTTATTTATTATTTCTTTATGCTTTAGAAATACTTTTGAGAGGAAAGATGAGTGATATGGAGTCCGAGAGGTACACCAGTCAGCGGTGGCGACCAACCGATGATCAGGTCAAAATGATGACCAATATCTATAATTACGGGGTCACACACCCAAGTAGAGCTCAAGTCGTCGAGATTGCGTCTCGACTAAGGGCTTTTGCAGAAGCCAGTGAGTACAATGTGCATTGCTGGTTCAACAATCACGGGAACCGGGTCAGGCGCCTTCAAGCGGAGATAGACCCTACTGGCACTATCTTTTCTCAGCTGCCGCTGTACATGTATGGTAAGAACCTTGATCACCTCTATCTTTGTTTTGAATTTTACTCCTCCTCCTCTATTACTGACACAATTTCTTTGTTGGAAGAATATGACTGGGTGATTAGGAAGACGCCAAGGTTGCTGGATTTGTTCCCCGTTCCTATCATCATTGACGACGACAGAGACGAACGACAGATCCCTCCACCCATGCTTCTCACATTCCGAACCAGAGCTCCCTCGACAGAGCTCTCCCTTAGACCACCACAACCAGCTCGAGAATTTTTCCATTAAAATTATTATTTAATGGTCTGTAATATTAACGATCAGCATTGATCGAACCCCGAACATCTTTTATTTGCTTTTGTTTATTTGCCTTATTTGCGTATTTTATGGACTGTAATATTTATCTGTTTTACTTTTTATGTTTGCTCGTTTAACGTGCATGGTACCATTCGTACACGAATATTATGGTATCTGGTTATAACTTATGAAGTTTGGAAAAATATGTGTAGTCTTCATGGCCTTAAAGGACTAAATTAATGAAATATATGGTATTTGTCTTATTTCCGAAAATAAGATTTACTTTCTTTGAATATAACTCTCGTCTCTATACTCTTAAGCTAACACATTCTTATAATGTTCCAAATATGAAACAAGAGTGCGTAAAATTATATCCTTCAAGTATCTACACACATTATACCACTAACCGCGTCAGAGGATATAACCAATAAAGCAACATAATTGAATCTGAGATACCCGAACTCGTATATCCCAATTTATGTTGAATTAATACTTACAAAACACACGGCTCCAAACCATGTGGGTCGGAAAACACCAATTACTTTCGACCACAGTCAAGAAGAATACGGTTGATAGTCAACCAATTCATTCCCGGTATGATATCCATGTCTTCATGCTTTCGAGTTGTTCTATCTGTCTGGCCATTCATCCTCCCATACTACACTTTACGTTTTAGGTGTCCGTTGTTGTTGTCCCTTGTGATATTCCAATTCCGTCACACTCTTCTCTAATACTCGAGTCCTTTTCACCTTATCAGGGAGACACTTCTCAGTGAACTTAGCTGGATGATGTTGGCGGAAACACTCTAAACTCAACTCGGTCCTGTGATCCCCAGAGGTAGTGGATGTTCTGATAATGTTCCTAGTGGTTCCTATGATCTCCATCAGCTGTCTTTGGGTAGCTTCAAAGTTTGCCCGAACGACCTCCAACTTTGCAATGTGACCGTGTTCTGATGTGCCAAAACAGCGTTCTGCTGTTGAAGCGTCTCTATTACGGATTCTAGTCGTCTGGTGCAGTCTGTTGCATTTCGATCGATAGATTGAGGAAATGGCCTTGGTACCATTTGTTCTCTTAGGCACAGAAAACGATCGTTAGTTAAGTTCAAAGAGCTTAAAATACTCAATAAACGAACGTTGAGCACACAACACAACAAGCATGGTGTACTCACAACCTACAATGTCCTTAAAAGAACAAAACTGCTCTGATACCACTAATGTGACATCCCAAAAATACAGTCAAAACTATAAATTTAGAAAATCACATAATATAATAATCCAGTACAGTTTTCCACTAAAAATTAAAAACTTCATAAATAAACGAACGCTCAAGGACGAACGTCCTTGAGTACAGTTACAACATAACGAACGAACGCGTCAAACCGCACGTCTTAAAACAAGAGCCACAATCTGTAGTCGAACGCATAAATAAAACCTGACCGAACGGTTTACACAGTACAATAACCGAACGGTCGAACTTAAAAGAAAACGAGTGAGTAGGTCGAGCGACCACTAACGTCAACAACTAATAGCCGAGCGTCTCACTGCTCAGTCTTCACTTCCACTGATTCTCTTCTTCCAGCAACTCTTCCAAAATGCTCGTCTCCATCTGCTCACATCCACACGGATGATCATTGCAATGACAAGACGGACGTACAAGGACAATGGACAACACAAGGAAACGAAAGGGTAAGCTTACATAATTTAACTCATGCATCAACATAGAATTTCAAGTAAACAATTCATCATACATGCATATTTCAACATACACATTCATCACATAACAACCCACTTTAACGTACTCACTAAATAAAACTCAACACGACTGACTGTCCGGACTGTATGAAATCTGTGTAGCTTCGGTGTTCGTGCACCCGGGTGATGTAGTAACTGGAACTCTCATCAGCTGCCACCCGAGGTTAATCCTATCTGTCCAAATAATCATCAGGACTAGGACCTCCTGCCATTCCCACACATGACGTATTGCCTCTACGTGAGGACGAGTACTCACGGAATATCAGGATGAACGACCGGCTAAGCTTACCACATTCATACATTACAAATCTCAATAATCAAATTCTGAGTCGTTCCTCCTTGGAACGCTCTTTCATAAATCATAACTTTCCATTCATCTCATATACTCTTCATCATTCACTTTTCATCATGTATTCATACTTTCATTTCATCTCACATATTGTTCATCATTCATTTTTCATCATGTATTCATATTTTCATTTCATCTCATAAACTGTTCATCATTCATTATTCATCATTCCATCATCATTTTCATCATTCTTAAGGAAACCATAAAAAACGAACGTTCTGTCCCCAATAAGTCCAAGGACGAACGCTGTGAGCAAAACTAAAAGACGCTCGTTCAAATCACAAGACGAACGGCAGAATTTCAGATAGAACGAGGACGAACCATGTTGACTGGACCAAAAGACGTTCGTCGGATCAAAGACCGAACGCTAAAAGCGAGACCAAAAGACGCTCGTCGGATCAAAGAACGAACGGCAAAATCTGCAGAAAATTCCAATAGTACTGTTTATTGGACGAACGCTAATTTTTAGGAAAAGAGTACGAGCGCTCAAACTAATACTAAGCGTCATTCTGGACGAACGTTCAGCATAAGGCCGAGCCTCACTTTGAGCGAGCGCTCGGTTTAAGACCGAGACTCAATTATAGCGAACGCACGGTATGAGACCATACGTCAAGAGCGTACGTTCGGTGTAAGACTGAACGCTTTCCAGTACGTTCGTCCGGTGTAAGACCGAACGTTCAATAACTTAAATTAACAGATGTTGATAAATAAACTAAAGCATATTTGAAGAAGTACTACGAACGAGAACATACACTGTTACATATAATTATACAAGTATAAAAGAGAGAGATTATCAAAACCAGATTCAACGGTGCCAGACCGAACGCTCAACTGAGCATTCTAGGATGAGGACGTTCGTCCTCAACCATGGGCTTTATCATGTTGGCCAGAAAACCGAGCGGTCAGAGACCGTCTCAGTAACGAACGTAAAATATCAAGGGAATTAAAAAGAAAGATCAAAACAGTGCTTGGCCGAACGCTCAAGCATGGCAATTTAGGGCGAGGACGTTCGTCCTTAAGCAGTGATTTATGAAAATGACAGGATCAATATTTCAAACCTTTTATTGGAAAAAAACCGAACGGTAAATGACTGTTCAGTACGAACGTACGTATTCATAAAGTCCTCTTACAATTCATTTTTCATTTCCAGTTCATTTCTCATAGTTCCACTCGTTCACATAAAGAAAATCTCATTTTTCATACGACTCATATCCAGTACTTTCATATATTTCATTTCATCCAAGCAACGAACGTTCATGCATCCAAATCACATCCAAATCAACATATAATATTCTCATACTTTCAAAATAACGAACGTTCATGCAAATCAGTCATGGCAACATCATACAGTGAAATAACGAACGTTCATACCATCATTCATATCATTCATCATGTATCTATACAGTAAAATAACGAACGTTCACACCCACACATACATCAAAACAGTTAAATTAAGTAAGCTTCCCTTACCCGGAAAATGACCGAACGTCATATTCAAACACCAGCCAGATTTGGACGAACGTCATTTAACAATAACATCCCTTCAAAAATGGACGAACGCCATCTCTTGAAGACTTCCTTTGTGAATCTTGAAACTAGAAAATACAAGTGTCTGGATCTCCTTCCAACTCCAAAGTTCTTCACTTCTTCTCTCACAAAAATGACAGCAAGGTAGCAAGGCTTCTTCCACATCTCAGAACCCAGTACCTCCTTTTATCTTTCAAGCTTGCATGGTGCCAAACACAAGAGGGAAGTCACGGACGTTTTCTTGCTCCCCAACTTCTTCTTCATCTACGTGCAGCACCTCCCTTTTCAAGCTAGCCATGTCACCGTGCACCTCCAAGCTTCCTTCTTTGCTTGGACTAGCTACTGGTAGATGTTACAAGATATGCTCAAGGGCAGCCTCCTCCATCTTGAACGTGTAGTGTGCTTCTTAATCCAAACAAAATAAAATGAACTTTGTCTAAAAGCATTTAAATGTGCTGCTGCATGGGAATCTCCTTCTCTTTGTTGCTGCCACCGTTCCAACACCTCTTCTTTGCTGAACATTGCTTCTCCTCAAAGGCTGGACGGTGATGTGCTACTTCCCAGAAGGTTTGCTGGACCGTGAGTATTGTGGCAGCTTATTTCTTCACTTGTTAATTGATGAAATCAATGAGTTGCAAGTGGAATGTGAGCTGGATGTTACTCCCAATCTGCTGCTCCCTTACGTGCCAATTGTCTCCAATGGTCTTCATTTTTTTTTTGACAAGCCATAAACATTAAAAAAAACCGTGAGTTCTTTCATAAGTGGTGGCTCTTTAATCCCAAACTATAAATTGCTGGATGCTTGGTTGTCCAAGGCCGTGAAGTGTGTTTTTATCATTGCTAAAAATTTAAGAGCTCCTTGCATGTAACCTTTCAAAGTGGTGGCCCCCTCCATCATGTGCTGGTAGTTTGCTTTCATAGAAAAGGAATGAGAATTTGCTTTCAACGTGGTCCCCTTCTTCCACTTCAAGGTGCTACTCTTCTACGTGAATTTTCCCACTTCCAAAAAAAACAACCCCCGTGACTCCCTAATTGCTTCCCCCACCCCTTCTAAAATATTAAAATAAAATAAAAAAAAATTAATAATAAAAAGAAGACTAGGTCCTTACACATATATTTTCTACTTCTTTCAGAACTTAACAACATATATTTTTCTTTCTTTTGTCATTTGTTTTATTAGACTTCAATATAACAATGATAAATATAAGCTTAAGGGGTATCCAACATATTCATTTAAGTAAATAATCTTTTGTACGAAACACCTATTCATACACAACATAGTAATATGTCATTATCATATCTTTAGTACAAATAATGACATTTTCTTTACCTTGTTTGTTATGAAAGCTTACTTAAATATAATAATTTTTAACTAATTCCTTTATTATTAAATTATCTTTCATGGTATCATTAATTTAATCCATAATAGTCTACATATACACTTACCATATAATGTAATTTAGGATACAATTTTCTATTTTTGAATCATCTAATCTCAATAAAAAAACATACTTTTGGATTAGTCATTCCAAAAGCATGTCGTAAATTCGAATGAAAGCTACAAATTATATAATCATTAAGTTTAAGTTTCAATTTAGATTATACAATATAAACTTCTTCGTTTCGAGATATTTCTCTTATATTATACAATTTAGAAATTTATCCATTATAATTATATATTTTACTATTTAAAATGTAATCATTTATATTTCAAAATATAAATCTACAATTATAGTTGATTAAGTAAGTTTTTATTATGAATTGATTAATATAAAAAAATTGAATTAGATATTCTGTAAATAACTTAAAAAGAAAACAAATGAGAGCCCTACAATTATTTGAATCTATTGGAAGAAAAAAAAATGATCGCTTATTTATTAAAATTAATCATAAGCTTTGCTAAATACACACCAAAACGGCACTAACAAGTGCACAACTGAGGAAAACAATATGGATCTAACTTTTGGAAGTTGAAGATATAAATAAGAAATGAGAAAGTGGATATTTTAAAAAATTGGTGGGTGCAAAAGAAGAAAATATGGGATTAGAGAAAGAAAAATTCATGTTTCTTTCTTCTACAACCCAAAAGTATAAAAGAACCAAATTGTTCGTTTTCAAACTTTGTTAAAGAAATAAATTATATAATTTCTTGAAAGATAATTCCATAGCACTCTTTACGAAACGAACTGTCCGAAACAATATAAAATTCATTCCAAAATAGATTAGTCGAAAATTCGAAAAAGATAATCCAAAAAACAAAAATTAAAACGTTTATAGAAAAACCATTTATTTTTTAGTAGTAGAGTAGTCTCCTTACAAGTGTTTCGAAATTATGTTTTATAAATATTTTAAAATTTTATCGGAATTATCTTATTTTTTTATGTTTTTAAAATAATCTTTCTGAAAAACAAAATACTTCATTCACTAAAATGTTAAGAAAACTATGCACCAGCCGGGAATCGAACCCGGGTCTGTACCGTGGCAGGGTACTATTCTACCACTAGACCACTGGTGCTTTTGAAATTAATGACTCTGCTAAATTATAAAGAATTAATAATAATGTTAAATATTTTTTTTCTTCCGTTGTTTCAATCTATATTATGGACTCTTTCTTTTCTCACCCACTTCCTTTTTTTGAGTTTTCATGTATTAACCAAAGATCTTTAAGTGGTTTTCATAGGCAAACATATTGATTTTCAAATAATATATTTTAATGTAAATAGTGCATTTTAGATAATTTTTCTATCAACATGACTACTAGTTAGTCAACAAATATTAATATATTAGATTCGCTTAAGTGATATTGAGTTTGAATATCTTAAATTGAAGATAAAATAAAGATGTCAAATGATTTTAATGTATATAATACGTGCATTTAAAATGTTGTTTTTCCTTCATAATAAAATATTAAAAATTAGTCACTAGAGAAATTGATATATTCTTGGGAGACACTTTGATAGTTTTTCACTACAACCAAGAAGTTTCGTAATTTATTATATATTCTTTTAAGAAAGTGTATATTCGCCTACGTCGGTGATGGATTTGGGTAATTTACCACTACTAGATGTTTCAAGTTTTAAATTAATGTTAACATAAGAGAGAATAAGAGAATAATTCAAGCATCTTAAAAGAGAGGAGTGTAGTTTATTTCCTTTATTTTGTTTCCATTGAAGGCACATTTTGTTGTTGTTAGCAATTAATGTAAATTGTTAAACAAAATATATCATATTTAGAAAAATATTCATCAATAATTAGTGCCAAAAAAGAATAAACGTGCATGTGAAGTCGAGAATAATGACATGGTGGAAATATTGTATATAACGAGCTCAAAACCATTTACATAAGAAATGTTCATATAGTTGAGATTTTAGGTTGACTTGAATGAGATGGAAAAAAGAATGAGGTAAACAAAAATAAAGTGAAAGGTATGATATGATCATAGATGAGATTAAAAAAATGTAGCTAAAGATGAATATATTCTCGTCTAAAGTTATTTGCGTTTTAAATATTCCTCCTTTCACCAACTTTTCTTCAAATGGCCGAAGGCACTAATTAGTAGTTGATCAGTGGATGATAATTGGATAATAATACATGAAAAAAAAATATTGGGATTGGAGAAAAGCTGATGAAAAATAGGAATGTAATCATTACTGTAATATTCTACTTGTATATTTTAATATAAATCTTCTAAAGCACAAATGTTTGGCCACCCTTGTTTTGGGGACTGAAGAGTGAAGAATATATATATATATATATATATATATATATATATATATATATATATATATATGAAAACTATGAAATATCAAAATATGAAAAAAAAATGGGAATAACAATTGTACATATTGAAGGTTGATAATTTAACTGAAGATTTAAAATGTAATGTACGAAATAAAAAATTTGCATTTTAAGTTTTTCTTAATCTTAATCTTTCTAAATGAAGGGTTATTTAGACATAAAATAATGAAAGTCAAAGGTTTTAGACTCCAAACACAGTTGCCTGTGACTCGTGTTGCTGCTCCTAGTAAGAGGTCTGGTTTGGCACATGGTCATGTGATTTCTCACAGTTACAGATTTGAAACAATTAATGTGTCTAACATGTTAATTTCTTTTATTTCAATTTTTAAATTAAACATGAAATAGAGGCAGAAACCTGATCCGAATTCTAATAAATAGTATATCAGCAGCATCGAACATGTTCTTGTTCCACCATTTTCTGCAGTTCATATTCTCCCTCAGCATCTCAACAACAATGGATTTCAGCCATCCTTCAGTTTTTCTTCTCTCCTTTTTCCTTTTCCTATTCCCTTGTCTGATCTCATCTCAAATCTGCCAGAAAAACTGTGGCAAAGAAACTCTCAAGTACCCTTTTGGTAGTGGCCCTGGTTGTGGTGATCCTCGCTTCCAACCACATGTCACATGCAGCCAACAAAAACTCACCTTCACCACTCACACTGGTTCCTACCCTGTTACCTCTATTGACTATGCCAACGAGGTCATATACATCTCAGATCCCACCATGTCAACATGCTCTTGCACTGTCCCTAGCAAAGGCTTTGGCTTAAACTGGGACGCCCCTTTCACTTTTGCTGATAGAACCATCTTTGCTCTAGTAGACTGTGCAACGAACTCATCATCCATATGCCAAAATGGCTACGATGATGGAAGCAACTCTAAGCTTCTTTGTGACCAAGGGACACCCATTTGCAGTCTTCTATATTCTTGCAGACCTATTAGCACCATCAACCTCCCAATCTCAACATGCTGTGTTTACACACCAGTTAATCTTGGACCATCGTTTGAAATGGATCTGCAGAAGCTGCAATGTCCTTCCTACACGGGGTTTTACAATTTCAATGATCAACAATCTGATCCTGAAAAGTGGAACTATGGAATAGCTCTCAAGTACAAGTTCAGTGTAACAAATGACTATCCTGGTTCATGTGATGCTTGTGAAAGGAGCCATGGAGTTTGTGGATATAATGCTGCCTTTAACTCATTTATCTGCAACTGTCCTATTGGGATTAACACCACAACTGACTGTTACTTCATATCATCTTTTAACAGTGGTTTTAGAAATGGTAAGCAATTTGTCTTTTGACCATTTATCTACCTACAATTTATTGTTCATATGCTGAAATTGCTTTTTTGACCCTTCTGTTTTCAGGGGTTGCTTGGTTGATCTATCCTGCGGTATGGTCTTTTTTTTGGTTCTTCTTGTAGGTTCATCTTGACATAACAAGTAACTTTGCACAATATTTCTCAAGGGTTGGGAACTTTGATGGTTTTAGGGTATGACTTTCTGGTTAAATGAATTTGGCCATTCATTTCTTGTGTCCTTTGGTGACAGATGTGTGCACATGCAGCTTGTAATTTGAACCCTCTCAGTTCATTTATATGTGTTCAGAATTTGGTGAATGCCAAATATTTTATTTATGGAATTTATAATAGATTGTCTGCATGTCAATTACCTTAGTTCAAGTAGTAAAGGGTTTGATTCCTCAGTATGAATAAGGAATGTCAATATTAACAGAGGAGTGATAGACTGCATAATTTTTAATATCAGTAAAAAACTTATTGAATGAAAGAATAAATTTATAAAAAGTTGTAATTTTCTGATTCAAAATATGTGTTGGAGAATGTATGAGTAACATTTATAACTTCGGTTATTGAGAGTTAAAAGAAAAAAATTATCTGACGTGCATCTATATAGTAATACAACCATTGTCAAGCATGTTCACAAATTCTATTCTTAGAAATTTACATGAAAAAGAAAAAACTTTTATAAAAAAACTATCGTATGTGATATCTCTCACAAAAAATTAGTTAAGGTATATTTTGACCATATATAAGAATTTATTGCACCTCTTTCTTTTTTGTCACAAAGAATATAAACCCATAAAAGTGTGAACCTGTAGAAAGTTTTGTAACTGTGGACTGGTAAATAATGAAGAAGGGATATGGAATGAGATTCCCAAGCTTTAAGTCTTTACCCACTAGCAAAGAATCTCTAACTTTGTGAAGACCCCTTTTTTCTGCTTTATATCTTTATCATTTGCAAAGGTGCACCAAGCTTTAAGCCTACATATTTATTCTTACAGCAATAGGGCACTGTCATGACATAACACCTTCAAGTTTTATCTAAAGCACCCAATAGATGAAGATATAACTTTTAAATTTAGAGAGTGCATTGAATGTCTTCATATAAATGAATGGTCCTGAGCATGATGAAAATTAATTTTTTTGTAATCATAGTCTAACACATTTAGGAATGGATTGACAAAAGTAATTTAAATTAATAATTTAGTTTGACTTTAATATAGTTGGTTATATTAATATTAGAGTAATTAAATTTAAAAATAAATTAATAATTTATATGTATATATTGATTCATTTTAGAAGACTAAAAATTTTAAAAATACATAAAAATTAGACTTAAATATTTGGTAAGATATATATTTTAAAAATTATATAAATATATTTTAGAGTCAACTTGGTTTGTCAGAGTTGACAAAACGAAAATGCAATGGAAGGTTTTTTTATATCAAATCTGCATGAATTGTAAGTGCAATTTATTTTGTAATGTAATCTTTCTCTCACTCTTAAAGGTGAAAGATACCAACTTGTTTAATGCATGAAAGAACATATGAAAATGAAGTGAAAGCAGAAAAATAATTTATTCTGCATCTACGCCATTCTGTTCCATGTTACAAATTTACAAACCCTTGGTTTGTTCCTTTACCAGAATCCAGTAACATCAAACGTTAACTCTATGTAAGATATACCATGATATACCTAGACCATCTATTCTTTCAGGTGAAGGGGTATGGATCAAAATAGGGGGAAACCTCAAGCACAAGCATCCTCACCATTTTCAAGCAAAACCCCCCAAACACCCCTCTTCAGAAAAAAAGTGCTTATATACAGAGATATGTTATGATCATGGATGCCTAGCTAGCTGTGCATTTTTCTTTCATTTTGATCTTGTTGTACACATCACCTATACCTACCACATTTGTCATCTCATGTTGCAACATAGTGGTTTTGCTTGATGTTGCAATTTTTCCCACATGCATGTCATTTGTCTTGGTGATTGGTAATGTGCAGTGTAGTACTCTTCAACACACCCAAATTGACAGAACTTCAAGTTGTGCAGATACTCTACTGCTCTTGTGCTGTTGAACTGCTCCACCCACATTCCCATGCTCACATCCTCCATTTTAAATAACTGCACCATGTTCAAATTGGTTAATTGTATCGCCAACAGCCAACAACCTCCTTCGGTGTATGTCAGAATTAGTAGAAACTGAAATGTTAACAAATTCATATGCATGCATGCACAAATACACCAATGCAGAAGGCAGAGAGTGGCAGATAGAAATCAGGAATAGATGGTCAAGAAAATATGGTTTGTAAACATTGCATACTTTTAATTTGCGCTTCTCGAATTCAGATACAATGAATTGCGCAATGTCAGCTGAGACTATGTAACCTGGACCATTGGCATATATAGGATACTCTTCCTCTACCCATTCCTGAAAGTAAAGGACAAAGATAAAAAGGTCAGAAGTGCCTCCACAATTTAAAAAGATACTCAAAATTCGTGAGATGTTTTTAACAACAATAAAATGTCATAGGTTTAAAGCAAAAATACACCAGGAGACAGAAAAGAAGTCAAGGAAACAAACCAAATTCAAAAGGCATTCATATTTCAAATAAACATAATAAAAAGAGAAAGATGATGTTGCAGAGAAAAGAACACAGAAGGCTGATAATTCAGACTAGGATGGTAAGCGGGAACGGCTACACAGTGTTGGTGTTGAACAGTTGAAAGAAGCAAAGGGGACTTACAAGTTTTTCTTAGATTCTAAAAAGGGAGATAGATCTCAACTTTGCCCCTAACAGTCTCCCAAAATCATGCTGTTTAAGCAAAAACTGGATTTCTGAAAGTTTACTCTGGCGCTGCTATGGCTGCCATTAGAAAATAGATATTTACTCAAACTTTGGAGTCAGTCCATAGCAACTCCAATCCTGCTATAGAATAGTGTGCTATAGATAACTATGCCACTAATAAACTTATTTTAGCTAAAAGGGGAAAAATGAGCACCAGTATTAATACAATCAAATAAAAGAGATAGATATTTTTATTTAAAAAAACAGTAAACCTACAACCAGTAATGAAAAGTTCAAATTCTGCTACACACAGACCACGCTGCAACATTTCATGATAATTACAGAATAAACACACAGTAACAAAGGTGAACTGCATTTGATAGTTTTATTTATAAACAGATTTCAAAATAAGGATGCAGACTTCAAAGGCAATTTATATGAAAATTGTACCTCATAAGTTACAGCCCATTTTCCGTAGCGAAGAGGCCTGTGGTGGTAATTCATATTTCCCATGTAGAGACTTCTATCAGTTAGAGCTTGTCTTACATCATTTACTATAGAATCCACTCTGACAAATGTGTCATCATCACACTTCATGATATACTTAGCAGCCACTGTATTAATCTGCAAGAAGCATATTCAATAACAGTAAATGATTATGAAAGCTAAAAGAGGATAAAATATCAAAATGTGTATATAAATAAGCAATATTCAACTCCTCTCCCATCATCACTCACCCCATATTCACAGATAGCTATGGTCTTCAACACAACAAGGTCATAATGATCCATGTATGGGACTATAATAATATCATTGAAATACTCTGCTTCTTTCTTTATGTCCACATTTATATCCTTCCTTGCATGCTATCATATGAAACACCAAAAAAAAGTAAGATAAAAAACACTATGTAATTATAGTATTTTTATCATTATTTGGGTGTAGATGATGCAGTGGACTTTACCAAGGCTACAAAAAATCGAGCCACAACATTTGAAGATTTTATTAGCTTGTGCTGCATCCAGGACTTCCTCACAGCCATCCGTTCAGCAAAATGATTTCCAGCAGAAAGAATACCGATGAAAAGATCCACATTCACATTGTGAAGTGGAGGAGCTTTCCACTGAGGAAGCAATTCAAGATGCATCTGTGGAGCAAAGCTAGGATGTGATGTAGGTAAGGAAGCAGCAAATATAGAGTGCACATCAACATCCCCATTTATGGATAGTCCAGTCGCATCTTCAAGAGCAAATCCCTGTGAAATGTGAATATAACACAAACATGTAACATATCCATGCATTTGTACATACAGAAGGAGATAAGATTGTGTACCCACCGTGCGATAGGGAAAGGATGTCACATGCCTTCCATCCACACTAACATGGTAACCTTCCAAGCCAGCACTTATGGTGAGAACAAATAACTTACCCTCTGCAAAAGGATATGGCCAGTCAATTGTCACCTTCTTTTTTCGTCCTATCAATCTGTTTAGCCACCATGTTGCCTTCCACTCTTCAGAACGATTGTTGTCATCCCGAATCCACTTTTCACATTTTACATGTCCATCAACTTCACAAAAATAACAAATTTTCAGCAAAGACAAACAATGTCCCTGAAAACAAGACTACCGCAGTAAAAAAAGAAAAAGCAAGCATGCATGCATGCAATTTGTCCACATTCACACATAAGAATGAAATAGACAATTACAGAATGAAAATATTCTAGTTCTTCTCTTTCAAAATTTAAATTCAGGTCAGGCTTTCCTCAGTCATCAAAGACAACAGCAACTAACGTCTTAGTTTACTAGGGAAAGTTAGCTACATTTTGTCATTCTGTTCATTTCAAGACCAGGTCAAAATAGTCAAACTGACATAATTTGGCTCGATAGTTTACATAGAACAGATGGGATCAAAACTAAGGTCTTTTTGTTATTCCCAACTCAAAGCACAGACAGTCCCCACTCCAAAATCAACTCCAATGAACAAGAGTGTCTCCATTGTCAAAAACACAAGCCATCCCACCATGTGAGGTGGGCTACATGGATTCCCCAATGCCATTTGTCTCAGTTAAAAACCAAGTCAGGATAGTCAACCTTCAATAATATAGCAAAACACAATGCTCAATAATGTAAAAAGATAGGATCACATCTAAAGCTGGTTTCTTTTTTCCATCAGACCCCATTTTATAACCAATTCTCGAACCAGAGTGCCCCCATTGTCATTACAATGAAAAGCCCCAAAATTCTCTTCATAAACCCCAAATTTGGCAAACTCCGCATCCCAACACGCACATTATCAGAGTGGAACTTCAATTCTGATCAGAGATCAACACCCAAAACATGAACAACAACACTACACCTAACTTTTCTCCTATCCTATAAATTCAATTCAATTAACAGACGAATGATGGTAATAAAATAAGAACGCGTTAAAAAGCCTTAGAACATCACTCACCAGTTTCCTCATCCGCTCGAGACTTCCATCCCTCACACCTGAGAGCAGAACCCCACTGCATCCTGTAGCAAGTATTCTGCTCAATCACAGGCCTCCCACTCCAATCCCCTCTCAGCCTCGGATTGAAATGCAGAATCCTCGGCGGTTCCTCTTTGTCCACAGCCTTCAATCCCTGCAACTCCATCATGAACTGCGACACCATCACCGCCTCACCACCGTCCCTCACAACCGCTATCTTAGGGTCCCTCTCCGCATGCGCCCACCGCGGCGTCCCCACCACCGTCACGTGCGACCAGAGCGTCAGTCCACACGGCAGCACCATCACCCCTTTCCCCCGAAACTCCGCCCCGGAAACCGAAACCGAATTCGGGCACGAGTCCGACCCGTTTTCAACCGTCACCTTTGCAAAGCTCTTCACTTTCCCACTCACCACATCCCCCCAGAGCTTCTCCCCAGAGACCCATGCGTGCCGCGCCACCTTGTGCAGCTCCGAACCCTCTGAGAAGCTCCGGTTGAACCTCAAGGAGGAAACTTTCTCCAACTTCAACCCCCTGGGCCCGGGAATTTGTACCCCATGTTTCGGTTCTTCAAGCAAGAGCGGCATGGACATGGGTAATGCGTCGGTGAGAAAAACAGCGCCATTATCGGAACCCAACCCGGCTCTGAAAGCGAGAGGAATTTCGAAGCTCATGAAGAGCAAGTAAAAGAGCATCACCACCATGAAAATCTGAAGCAGTGTGAGCCTGTTGGGTAGCACAAAAAGGTCTACTTTACTGCCCCTCTTCATTTTTTTGGACCCAGAAGAACAGAACCAATGGGGTTCCCTTTGTGAAAGCTTGTAAACCCTAAGGAAGAGAGAACGGAAGCTGGAGAGGGAAGAAAGTGGAAAAGCCTTCGTCTTGTATCAATCACATGAGTGTAAATGCTGAAAACAGGGGAAATGAATGAATAAATGAATCAGTGAAAAGCTTTAGTTATGTTGTGTAAAGTTTTTATTTGTTATTTATATTATTAAAGATAATAATAATAACAATAATGTTATGGCATAGAAAGTAAAGGTGAAGGAGATCACAGTGGCTCTTATGGCAGCGTGCTGGTGGAGGTTGGCCTTGTTCATTAGTTCAGTTTGGAAGCTGAAAACGACATCGTCAGAAGGAAAAGTGGGGCCACACCACACAGCAACGTAATGCGGACATGGAATGCGCATTTCATAATCAGAATCTTTTGTACCCATTGTAGTAAATCAAAATTAATTCTATTTGATTTTCTACATCTCTCGTAAGGTGAAAAACTGAAAATGATTAATTAATTACTTTAATGTAATAACTCATATAAGAAACACCTAATTAAACTTAAATCTCTTCCATAATATATTTCATTGGTAAAGCTATTTATTTTATAAAATACTCTCAACTTTGTTGTTAAGTGAAATGATGTGACTAAACACAACATCATGAATTTAATCAATAATAAAAAGGGTTTAAAACCATAATTATTTTTGTAAAAAGTTATATTATTTTATTTTTAAATTAAATATTAAAATAAAAGTCAAATCAACTATATGTGAATACAAAATAAATAATGTAATTTGAAAAGGATAATTAAAGGTTTAGATGTGATTTGATAAGAATAATTAAAAATTTAAATTTTAATTCATTTTAGCATGATAATTTATTATATTCGATATTGTAAAATCAAATGATCATTTTATAACTTGGTTAAAAATTAATTAAAAAATATAAATCTTTTATTTTTATATAAATATACATAAGTAATATAATAATGTAAGGAAATAACTAGATCAGTTTAATTAACAACAAAATCAAACTCAAAAAACATAACTAAAAAGTATACCAAGTTGAAATATATATATATATATATATATATATATATATATATATATATATATATAACATGAACACTTTGAATTTGAATTTAAAAAAATTGTGTTCGAAAACATAACATTGTTTGAAATACAAAATTCCTTAAACTGAGACCTGAAACTTTGCTTTCATCAAATATACTAGAAATAAAAATGGTTGATTAAGTATGGCATGAAACTTTGCTTTCATGAAATAGCCGCAAAGGAAAGAAGACATGTGGTGATGAACCACACACCGCGTTCTCCGATTGCCACCACTTGGGTCGGTGGTCAACTTTTCGTCTTTCTCACGGAATATTCCCTCTTCCTTCATATAAAATATAATATTTTTTAACAAATAAAAAATATATATTCTTAAGAAACTCTTACTAAAAACATGAATATACTTGTATTTCTATATCTACCATTTAGATAGTGCCCAATTTACTATTTATGTTATTATTATTTCCATTCACAACTCTTTTATTATATGACATATAAGACTTTCTCACCCTTTGGAGAAGAGTAACTATGAGACTCTCATACTTTAATTACACATATATTTAATATCGATACCTTTCAATATTTTACGTGGAAGAAAAGAAAATGAAAGATGGAATTAATAGGTTTGGTTTGAAAGAAGAGGTGGCGTGGATGTTTTTGTTTGATTTGCATTGGATTGTTACATGGCTTGGTTCTTATGTAAAAAAGGAAATGTTTACTTGTAGAGTTTTCATAGTATACACGATGTTGAATACTACAGAATTTCAAGAAAATAAATAACTTGGTTAAAGAAAGGTTAAAAATTTCAACAATACTATTAATGATATATTTAATATTTGACTTAATAATATTATTTTTCCTCATATTTATAGCAATCATTTAATGCTTTTTTATTTATTTTTTACTAAATATATTTTCTATATTTTTTTAAAATAATAATGTGATTTTTTCTATGGTTAAAAATGAAAAATTTAATATAACAAAATGTAAGAGAAATTTAGATTTAAAAGAGTGGATTTAAGTATTAGACTAATATAACCAGATTTCTTTTTTTAATATAAATAGACTTTTAAAATAAATCTGGTTCATTAGTCTACTTCTATTATCTCTAAAACTCCAAGTTCTTCAAAATTCTCTGTCTTCTCTCTTCCATTTCTCTTCATTGAGCTATCGGATCTCTGTTCAGGTGGTGCCCAAGCATCCACAACGTAGAAACATTCAAAACCAACCGATCAGTTTCGGGTCTTAGTCGGGTAAGTGACTATATTCAGTTCTTCTTTTTTCTTGAACTGGAACATGCAACCTTTTCTGGTTGCATGCGTCTTGTGTTTTCCCTTTTCTGTTCTGTGCTAAATTTTGAGCTCTAAGAGTTGTTTCTATCACCATTTCGGTGGTTGTAGGGCACTGTTTAGGTTCTTCACCAAGTAGGGTACACTGGAAGCGGGGTTGTGAGCTGGGTTGTTCAACTCCAAGGTAAGGGGAGCTAGAAATACTTCTTTATAATTAGTTGCATGTATGTGTATATACTGATATATGTATTATTTTTGCTGCTTGGTTTGCATGTTAAGTTTTGAGTAGATGGAATGATATGTATTGGAATGTGCATCTGTGAATTTGTGAACTGATGCTTGTGAATTGATTGGGATGTGATTTTGAACTGAAATTGAGATTTTAGATGAAGGAATCTGCTATGAGAGCTTAGGTGTATATTGAGGGAATTTGATAGTGTTTTAGGTTATTTTAGAAGAAGTGGGATAATGAATTTGAGAGTTAGTGGTCTAAGAATCTTGTGGTTTGTTGGGGCAGTCTTAGCAAGTGTATTGTGACTTGTTAGAGTCACCAAAGTGGTCTAAATCAGTGCAAATTGGTGGAATGGGGTTTGGGATCTTCAAGTTGTGGAAATTGATGTTGAGGAGTAAAAGTTGAGTGTAATCCCTTTAGAAGTGTTTTAAGAAGGATTAGGAACATCTAGATAAGTCTAATTAGGTGTAAAACATGAATTAAGGGTGTTAGAAATTGGAGAAATGGCCTAGAAATGGTAAGGGCCGATGTGAGTGCATGATTCTGTAGAATTTGCGTTCTGTAGATGATGCAGGGTCGCTATGCGAGCTGTCTCGCATAGCGAATCCCTGTAGGGAGTGTTCACTGTTTGGGTCATTCGTTGTGCGAGCTGGTGCACTGTGCGAATGACTAGAGGGTAGTCACTGTGAGACTGGTGGTTGCTTGGGAAAATGCTAGTTTAATTCGGATAGCGAATTTGGGGCACTATGCGAGGGTTTAAGGTCTAATAATGTGTAGCAGAATTTTCAGTTTAGCATAGCGCAATACTTGGTGTGCTGTGCGAATGGACTTTAGTTGAGTGCACAGGCTTGGTGCGCTGAGCGAATGTGAGTGAGTAAAACCCACTATTTTTGTTATTCGCACAACGAGTTTGGTGCGCTGAGCGACTTGCCCAGAACTTGTTTTTATTCTTTTTATTCTTGTTTTCTGATAACCTTGAACTATGTTTTTATTATTAGAATGATGTAGAAGTATCTATGATAATGTATGATCAATGAGGTTATATGTTTGGATTCAATGTGATAGTATTATGGTACTTGGTTGTTCATGTCTTAAGTTAAATTTCAAAGTGACAGTATGATTGATGGACGTAATTCCATGGATCTCAAAGGAAGGTTACATGGTGGTACCCTATGTTATGGACTTAATTCCATGGATCTTAAAGGGAGGTTACATGGTGGTGTCCTATGTTATGGACGTAATTCCATGAACCTCACAGGGAGGTTACATGGTGGTGCCTTATGTTGTGATCCATAGTGAATTCTCTTGTTGAGATTCAAGTATGTTTAGAATAATTTGCATGGAAGCTTAGTCTTGAGAGTTATCCTGAAACTACAATGGTCAATCATTCTCAAGAAGAGATGATTGAACCATGTCGTGAGTAGTAGTAGGAGGTACTATGTCAATGTTGTTGTGAGGAACAACATTTATTCCTTCTTGTTTATGCAAAAGGTTCAACCCTTCTTCCACTTGGATTCCTTGGCTTGCCACTATCCCTTGCTTGTCTTCATTCATCTTATCATCTTGTTCAACTACCTTGGAATCTAGTACAAGTATGTCCTCGCCACCAGACTCAGTGTGAGTTGCAACAACACCTCCAATGACAATGTCTTCAACACCAATTGATGAAGATTTTGTCTTAGCACCCTCTACTAAAGGGCCCTCTTTAATGTTCTCATTTCCTACGTCCCCAATCTCCTATGTATTACAAATTGAAAAAATACGATTAAAGTTTGAAAGGATCCCTATTACAAAATCCATTTTTATGTTTAGTAATATTACAAATTAGAGGTGGGCTTCTAAATTCTAAAGCAGTAGTTGGTATTGCTAGTCTATCAGTGATAAGCTAGAACTTTTCCAATAAATGTTGTCAGCTTCATATTTACAACGCAAAAGCTAAGTTTGGAAAGATAACTTTCATTGTGACTATACTTCCTTCTTCTCCATATTTAGTTTACTAAGTTCTATTTGATTTTTAATTAGTTGACATATTATGAGTTTATATAATATCACCCATCCTAGTACTACTCTCGCCCAAGCACGCTTAGCTGCAAAGTTCTGATGGGATCTGGCGCATGAGTGCTGGTATGATCGCAACTATCAAGTATCGCACGTCAAAAAAGAGGTGCAACACAAGGACTTCCCAGGAAGACACCCATCCTAGTACTACTCTCGCCTAAGCACGGTTAACTGCAGAATTCTGATGGGATCCGGTGCCTTAGTGCTAGTATGATCGCTCCTGCCAAGTATCACACGATCGATGTATATATGGCTTCCGTAGCGTGTATAAGTTTAAACACTTGGGGAGACGCGTGCGAGGACCTTGAGGTGGATGGTTTGGGTCCGAAAAAGTCGTGGTAAGAGTTAATTGGAGTCATGTAGGTGGTACTTTGGGACTTGGTCGCGACTAACAAGGATGAAAAAAAAGGGAAAAAAGAAAAGAACGTCAAAAAAAATGTGCAACAAGAATACTTCCCAGGAGGTTACCCATCCTAGTACTACTCTTGCCCAAGCACGCTTACCTGTGGAGTTCTGATGGGATCCGGTGCACTAATGCTGGTATGATCGCTCCTGTCAAGAATCGCACAATCAACATATAAATGGCTTCGGCAATGTGTATAAGTTTCAACACTTAGGGAGACACGTGCGAGGGCCCTGAGATGGATGGTTTGGGTCCGAAAAAGCCGTGGTAAGAGTTCGTTGGAGTCGTGTAGGCAGTACTTTGGGACTTGGTTGCGACTAACAAGCATGAAAAAAAATGTATATAAGAAAAGAACGTCCAAAAAGAGGTGCAACACGAAGACTTCCCAGGAGGTCACCCATCCTAGATCTACGCTCGCCCAACCATGCTTACCTGCAGGGTTCTGATGGGATCTAGAGCATGAGTGCTGGTATAATCGCACCTATCAAGTATCTCATGATCAATGTATATATGGCTTCGACAACATGTATAAGTTTCAACACTTGGGGACACGCGTGCGAGGGCCCTATGGTGGATGGTTTGGGTCTGAAAAAGCCGAGGTAAGGGTTCGTTGGAGTCGTGTAGGCGGTAGTTTGGCACTTGGTTGCGACTAACAAGGACGAAAAAAAAACGTAAAAAGGAAAAGAACTTCAAAAAAGAGATGCAACACGAGTATTTCCCAGTAGGTCACCTATCCTAGTACTACTCTCACCCAAGCACGCTTCACTGTGAATTTCTGATGGGATCCGGTGCATGAGTACTGGTATGATCGCACCTGTCAAGTATCGCACGATCAATGTATATATGGCTTCGACAACGTGTATAAGTTTCAACACTTGGGGAGACGCGTGCGAGGGTCCTAAGGTGGATGATTTGGGTCCCAAAAAGACGTGGTAAGAGTTAGTTGGAGTCGTGTAGGCGGTACTTAGGGACTTGGTTGCGACTAACAAGGACGAAAAAAAAGGAAAAAAAGAAAAGAACGTAAAAAAAAATGTGCAAAAAAAGGACTTCCCAGGAGGTCACCCATCCTAGTACTATTCTCACCCAAGCACGCTTCCCTGTGGAGTTCCGATGGGAACCGGTGCATGAGTGCTGCTATGATCGCACCTGTCAAGTATCGCACGATCAATGTATATATGGCTTCGGTAGCGTGTATAAGTTTCAATACTTGGGGAGACGCGGGCGAGGGCCCTGAGGTGGATGGTTTGGGTCCGAAAAAGCCATGGTAAGAGTTAATTGGAGTCGTGTAGGCGGTACTTTGGGACTTGGTTGTGACTAACAAGGACGAAAAAGAAAACGTAAAAAAGAAAAGAACGTAAAGAAAAAGGTGCAACATGAGTACTTCCCAACAGGTCACCCATCCTAATACTACTCTGGCTCAAGCATGTTTCAATGCAAATTTCTGATGGGATCCGGTACATGAGTACTAGTATAATCGCACCTATCAAGTATCGCACGATCAATGTTTATATGGCTTCGGCAGCGTGTACAAGTTTTAACACTTGGGGAGACGCGTGCGAGGGCCCTGAGGTAGATGGGGTTTGGGTCCGAAAAAGCCGTCGTAAAAGTTAGTTCGAGTCGTGTAGGCGGTACTTTGGGACTTGGTTGCGACTAACAAGGACGGAAAAAAACGTAAACAAGAAAAAAAAATGTCAAAAAAGAGGTGCAACATGAGGACTTCCCAGGAGGTCACCCATCCTAGTACTACTCTCGCCCAAGCACGCTTAATTGCGGAGTTCTGATGGGATCCGGTGCATTAGTGCTGGTATGACAACACCTGTCAAGTATCGCACGATCAATGCATATATGGCTTTGGCAGCGTGTACAAGTTTTAACACTTGGGGAGACGCGTGCGACCCTTAGGTAGATGGGGTTTGGGTCCGAAAAAGCCGTCGTAAAAGTTAGTTCGAGTCGTGTAGGCGGTACTTTGGGACTTGGTTGCGACTAACAAGGACGGAAAAAAACGTAAATAAGAAAAAAAAAACGTCAAAAAGGAGGTGCAACACGAGGACTTCCCAGGAGGTCACCCATTCTAGTACTACTCTCGCCCAAGCACGCTTATCTGCGGAGTTCTGATGGGATCCGGTGCATTAGTGCTGGTATGATCGCACCTGTCAAGTATCGCACGATCAATGCATATATGGCTTCGGCAGCGTGTACAAGTTTTAACACTTGGGGAGACGCGTGCGAGGGCCCTGAGGTAGATGGGGTTTGGGTCCGAAAAAGCCGTCGTAAAAGTTAGTTCGAGTCGTGTAGGCGGTACTTTAGGACTTGGTTGCGACTAACAAGGACGGAAAAAAACGTAAACAAGAAAAAAAAACGTCAAAAAAGAGGTGCAACATGAGGACTTCCCAGGAGGTCACCCATCCTAGTACTACTCTCGCCCAAGCACGCTTAATTGCGGAGTTCTGATGGGATCCGGTGCATTAGTGCTGGTATGACAGCACCTGTCAAGTATCGCACGATCAATGCATATATGGCTTTGGCAGCGTGTACAAGTTTTAACACTTGGGGAGACGCGTGCGACCCTTAGGTAGATGGGGTTTGGGTCCGAAAAAGCCGTCGTAAAAGTTAGTTCGAGTCGTGTAGGCGGTACTTTGGGACTTGGTTGCGACTAACAAGGACGGAAAAAAACGTAAATAAGAAAAAAAAAACGTCAAAAAGGAGGTGCAACACGAGGACTTCCCAGGAGGTCACCCATTCTAGTACTACTCTCGCCCAAGCACGCTTAACTGCGGAGTTCTGATGGGATCCGGTGCATTAGTGCTGGTATGATCGCACCTGTCAAGTATCGCACGATCAATGCATATATGGCTTCGGCAGTGTGTACAAGTTTTAACACTTGGGGAGACGCGTGCGAGGGCTCTGAGGTAGATGGGGTTTGGGTCCGAAAAAGCCGTCGTAAAAGTTAGTTCGAGTCGTGTAGGCGGTACTTTGGGACTTGGTTGCGACTAACAAGGACGGAAAAAAACGTAAACAAGAAAAAAAAACGTCAAAAAAGAGGTGCAACACGAGGACTTCCCAGGAGGTCACCCATCCTAGAACTACTCTTTCCCAAGCACGCTTAACTGCGTAGTTCTGATGGGATCCGGTGCATTAGTGCTGGTATGATCGCACCTGTCAAGTATCGCACGATCAATGCATATATGGCTTCGGCAGCGTGTACAAGTTTTAACACTTGGGGAGACGCGTGCGAGGGCCCTGAGGTAGATGGGGTTTGGGTCCGAAAAAGCCGTCGTAAAAGTTAGTTCGAGTCGTGTAGGCAGTACTTTGGGACTTGGTTGCGACTAACAAGGACGGAAAAAAACTTAATCAATTAAAAAAAAACGTCAAAAAAGAGTTGCAACACGAGGACTTCCCAGGAGGTCACCCATCCTAGTACTACTCTCGCCTAAGCACGCTTAATTGTGGAGTTCTGATGGGATCCGGTGCATTAGTGCTGGTATGATCGCACCTGCCAAGTATGGCACGATCAATGCATATATGGCTTCAGCAGCGTGTGCAAGTTTTAACACTTGGGGAGACGCGTGCGAGGGCGCTGAGGTAGATGGGGTTTGGGTCCGAAAAAGCCGTCGTAAAAGTTAGTTCGAGTCGTGTAGGCGGTACTTTGGGACTTGGTTGCGACTAACAAGGACGGAAAAAAACGTAAACAAGAAAAAAAAACGTCAAAAAAGAGGTGAAACACGAGGACTTCCCTGGAGGTCACCCATCCTAGTACTACTCTCGCCCAAGCACGCTTAACTGCAGAGTTCTGATGGGATCCGGTGCATTAGTGCTGCTATGATCGCACCTGTCAAGTATCGCACGATCAATGCATATATGGCTTCGGCAGCGTGTACAAGTTTTAACACTTGGGGAGACGCGTGCGAGGGCCCTGAGGTAGATGGGGTTTGGGTCCGAAAAAGCCGTCGTAAAAGTTAGTTCGAGTCGTGTAGGTGGTACTTTGGGACTTGGTTGCGACTAACAAGGACGGAAAAAAACGTAAACAAGAAAAAAAAAACGTCAAAAAAGAGGTGCAACACGAGGACTTCCCAGGAGGTCACCCATCCTGGTACTACTCTCGCCCAAGCACACTTAACTGCGGAGTTCTGATGGGATCCGATGCATTAGTGCTGGTATGATCGCACCTGCCAAGTATCGCACGATCAATGCATATATGGCTTCGCCAGCGTGTACAAGTTTTAACACTAGGGGAGACGCGTGCGAGGGCCCTGAGGTAGATGGGGTTTGGGTCCGAAAAAGCCGTCGTAAAAGTTAGTTCGAGACGTGTAGGCGGTACTTTGGGACTTGGTTGTGTAACATCCCGATTATATAATAACAAATATTACATAATAAAGATATCATCATTCCAATATAGAGAACAGTCAGAATACGACGTGTAATTTAATTGTTAAATTACAATCATCCAAATTAAATGAGTGAAAATTTAAACCTTGAACAGCTAGAAAGGATTGATCACTACAAGTGATCAATCAGGAAACTTCTAAGAAGACTACTCTGCAACATCAGCAACCTCCAGCTCCTGCTCCAAGGGAAACTCTTCGACGCCATCTGCTCCCATCCAAGTGGATGATCATCGCCGAAGACATATATCCAAATTGGCACACAACACAAACAATGCAAGGGTGAGCTAGATATAAAAAGCATGTTATCTCCTAGTACATTTAATTCATGTCATCATACATAGATACATATACAGGAACAATTACAGCATACTCATAACCCACATCTCATAACCTCATACGACTCATCTTTACACCTACATAGTTCAGCTGGCACTCCCCAACACTATGCAGAGTAAGTCACAACTCATATTTACGCTCGCATAGTTCAGCTGGCACTCCTCAACACTATGCAAGGTAAATTCCCAACACACGACTCATCCGGATTGGTATAACTGTCGAACTATCAGTCGTCTTTGCACTTGCATAGTTCAGCTGGTCTTTCTCCAACACTAGCAAGGTAAATCCCCCAATCTGTCTATGTCTAAATTCAAAGACTATAGACGAGGACCTCCCTCTACTCTCACCACTCACATTGTCCTTCTCTACTTGAGTATGAACAATGCTTTGAGTTTAGGGATAGACAGACCGAAATACAAAGTTCACTACAGTTATACAAAACAACAACACCACATATCACTTTCGTCCATCTCTCCTCGAGATGTCCGAATCATACACAAATTCATCATTCCCATCATATAATCACAGTAATTTATCATATTTCATGCATTCTCATATTTTCTCATAACTCATATCACCACATATATTCCATACAATTCTCAAATTTCAACATTTACATCAGATGATCACAATAATCTATCATATTTCATACGTTCTCATATTTTCTCATAAATCACATCACCACATATATTCCACACATTTATACACATAATCCAGTCCAAAAAAAAATATATAAATTAAGAAAATACAAGATGTACCGAACACTATTTGAACGAAAAACGGTCCTCCGAACTGGAACGAACGCTATCTAACAAACGGTACTCTTCAAGCATCAGGTCAAACACTTCTTGGACGAGCATTTCGAACGCACAAACCGAACAACTTTGAACTAACTTTCTTTTCGAACACCAGTCAAATTGGACGAACGTCACTTCCGAGCGCCACACAAAATTTGGACGAACGTCCTCTTTTTCACAATTTTTGGACGAACGTCCATTTACACAATTTGGACGAGCGTCCTAAACAGCTTTGGACGAACGTCCATTCCAACCACGTCATATTTGGACGAACGTCATTCCAGGCGGACGAACGTTCTTTAATCAAACTGGACGAACGTTGCACTTCGAACACTTGGACGAATGCTCAGAGCAGGCCGAACACGGACGAATGCTCAAGGCAGAACACTTGGACAAACGCTCACAGCAGGCCGAATACAGACGAACACTCATGGCCGAACACTTAGACGAACACTTTGGCCGAGCATTTTGGACGAACGCTCAACAGGTACTCTTGGACGAACGCGCAACAACGAAACTTGGACGAACGCGCATCAACGAAGCTTGGACGAACGCGCATACCACAAAAACGAACGTAAGCGGACGTTCGTTCATAACCGAACGTTCATGAAATCATGGACGAACGTCCAATTGAACTTGGACGAACGTGCTAAACCGAGGACGAACGTTCATAAATTTGTCTATTTGGACGAACGTTCAGCAAATAACCGAACGTTCAAAAATTGGCTAAGCCATTTTGGGACGAACGTCCAATTTGAAACCAAATTGGACGAACGGTTTTGCAGAATTTCTGCAGAATTGCAGATTTCCAGAAACATGAAATTCAACCCTTTCTTCCCAGATTTTACCCAGATTTACATCATACAAAGCACATACAATTAATCACACAAAATATCTAGCTCCCCTTACCTCTTGAAGACTTCCTTTGCTCTTGAACGAATCTTCCTCTGCAACTCCAGAGGCTCTCTGCTTCACTTCTTCTGGATCTGCAGCAAGCCTCTTCACTTCTCTTCTTCCAGCAAACCTTGCAACAACTTCATTCTCACCAGATGCTCAACCCAGATCCATCTCACAATCCTCCTGAAATTGGTAAGCTTTCCACGGTGGCTCTCTGGACGGCTGGAAAACGGAAGGAAGGAAGGCTCTCTTCCTCCTGTTGCTCCCTCTCCCTCATGACTCTCTCTCCCAAAAACGAAACCACTCCCTTTCCTTCTCACTCCTCTCTCTCTCTCCCAGCCACACAAAACACGAAAACACACACCCCCTTCTAAAACTAACTCAGCCGCCCCCCCTTTCTTCTCTCCTAAAATCCCCCCTTTTCTCCTCTGCCTCAATAATGCACCCCAACAAACCACCCGAAAATAAGGAATGATGGGTGACCACCATGTCACACCATGTCCCCCACAAACACGGGTCTTACATTCTCCCCAACAACAAAAATTTTCGTCCTCGAAAATTGAGCTTACTAGAACAAGTAAGTTTCTTTTATCTCATCCTTTAACTCCCGGTAGAGTTTCCTGCTCTACCGTCCAAGATTTACACTTAGCCAACTTGGCATACAATATTCTTTTTCTCAGTACTCCAAGTACTGCACTAAGGTGATCTTCATGTTCTTCTCGAGTCTTAGAATAGACCAGTATGCCATCTATAAATACCACCACAAACTTGTCCAAGAAAGGTCAAAAATTCAATTCATGTAGTCCATAAAAATGGTTGGAGCATTAGTCACGTCAAACGGCATAACCACATACTCGTAGTGACCATATCTACACCTGAATGTCGTCTTCTGCACATCATCCGCTTTCATTAAGATTTGATGATAGCCAAACTTCAGATCCATCTTAGAGAATACTGTAGCTCCTTGTAGTTGATCCATCAAATCATCTATTCTCAGCAACGGATACTTATTCTTGATCGTCTGTTAACATAACCTTACCTCTAGATTTCCACTATAACTCAAAACTACAACTCAAAAAGTCACCTTCGCCCATTGACCCACTCTTCTCATTCCAAAGCCATTTATACTTTCTCACTTTAAAGTTGACCCTGTAGCTTGCAACCGAAGGCTCACTTATCTTCCCTGCCTGATACATGTTTCTTTCACACCTAACTCACTTCTGACTCTTGAAGATTACCAAACACCCCCGACTCATGCTCATATAACAACACCAATACTGTTTCAAAGAACTCGTCCCTTACAACAACCAATCCACAATTTTGAAAGCTCTTCATACATACCTATTACTGACAATAACATGCTAACCATCATCTGCTGCGCTATTCTGATCCTTATATTTCCTTACTCACCAATTTACTTAAAAGAACATTTCCTTCATGACAACTGTAACCAACAATTGACCACCCTCGAAAAACCTGCCTCAGAACTTCTATATGACCTTACAAAACTCTGAAAACTCCTCACTTGCATAACAGCCTTGTCATTCCATTTCCTCAACACTGTTTTCTTCTCCACAAAGCGACCATGCCCAAAATCACTCCTGATTTAAAACTTATACTAGACTATACCAACATGTCCTCTATTTCTCTTCTGCGATTCTTCAACCTTGTAGTTCTCCCTATGATTATACTGAGTCCAAAATATTATTACTCTAACTCAACCTTCATCTTCCTCTTGCACTGCACGACTTAAACAGGAACCACCCAAAAATTTCGGACACTGGTGTCGCCTAAGACCCCACTCCAAAGTGAATTCCACTTTTTCCAAGTTATAAAATCCCATACTTGTTGCAGAAAACCAATCAAAACCCTTACCTCATAACGATTTATCTTCTCTTTTTCACATATTCATCACACCCCTTTTTCTTCACTTTCTAATTTGATCCGCAATTGATATATAACTGGTGACTTTTCTTCTTGAAACACGAAGCTTCTATTAAAGACTATAAAGCATTAGAGAACTAGATTGAAACAACAAACCTCCCTTGAATCATACCTCAAACTTACGAAAGAACAACATCATCTCTTCTTCATTTACAATTTACAGACATCTTGAATTCTCATAACACTTGCTTCCATCTTTCGCTCAACTATACTTGATGTACTACCTTCGTTCTCCTTCCCTGTCAAGAAACCACTCCAAATAAAATTTTAACTTGAGCCCTTAGATTAACTCCACAAACGCCACATCACTCATAATTCTTCTTGCACTCATCCCGTCTAGATTAACTTAAAACCTTCTTCTTCAAGAATTGCCCTTTTCAACTCGGAATCGTCAAAATACAAACCCTATCTTAAATCTTCTAAACCTCAAGAAACTCTTAACCAACAACACCAATCCTCTGACCTTAACTGAACTTACCAACTTACTGCCTTCTGCAATCCATCATTCAACATCCACTTCTCTCTTGATCAAATTCAGCCGAATATTGAACATCACCATAAAACCATACCCAAAGAAGATTAACTTTATCACAACATGCAACTTCATACTCTAAACATCTCAATCATCCCAAACTCCTTTGATCATTCTCGATACTCTCTTTAGCAACTTATACTATAGCCACCCCTTATCATCTGTTCTAAAACTCCTTTTTCTCCTTTCTTCATCCACTGTGCTCTTAATTCTCTGACCTTGTACTTTCTTACCAAACTGACATTCTGATGTACTCCTTCCTTCAACATTTGAAATTTCTCATCTCAGCCAATGATCAAATATTTATTCTATACGAACCATTAATCTTGAAACATTCTTCTAAACTTGACTATGCATTATTCAATTGAGATTTATGCTTAACCATTCCATTTGGTTATTCAATTCACAGTCCTATAATACTCCAATTCTCCTCACACACTTCATGTTTCCTCAACTTGGAGATCCTGTTTCTATTTCACCCTCCTTAAATCCGTTCTATGTTTTACACACTGCTCCTCAAACCCTTCTTCTTCTACTTCCTATCAAATAACGATTTCCCGCGGTTCACTTATTTCTTTCTTAACTTAAGCTTCAAACCATCTATCACTTCTCTCATTCAAATTCCAACCATCACTGATATACTATACCTAACTCATTTCTCAAATCGTGTTATAACCATGCTTACCCAAAGCTTTTCTAAATCTAACCTCTGAACTCCTTGCGAACGTACGATGCAAGATCTTGTGACTTTGTTTTCTTGAAATTTTCTTCACCCATAACATTTCTTCCAAATTTTAATATCTTCACTAGCCCTCCGAAGCTTAACTTTTAGTCTTCTAACTCTTATCTTCGAGGCAAGAACTTGCCTCAAATGCTTAAACCAATTCCACTAAAAGTATACAACTCAAGTTGTCCTTGAATATGCATTCCTCTCCTACTCTAGGGCACAACACACCACCACAAAACAAGAACCAGACAGGAATTACTACAGGAAACAACACTGAAACTCTAACTCTTTTTTTTTTACCTCAAACCTTCAGAATTAAGAAAGGAAAATTATCTACGATGAAAGTCATGAGTGTGCACCCTCATTACTCTTATCAAGACATTTTCTGTTCTTAAATCTTCTAGTTAGATACACTATACTATATAGATTTGAAAGAAATGGTAAATCATACCATCTACCCCCAAGTCCTCACAGAGAAGACACAGCAATCCACTACACAAAGGTCATCCTAAGGACGAACCAGGCTCTGATACCATTAATATAACATCCCGATTATATAATAACAAATATTACATAATAAAGATATCATCATTCCAATATAGAGAACAGTCAGAATACGACGTGTAATTTAATTGTTAAATTACAATCATCCAAATTAAATGAGTGAAAATTTAAACCTTGAACAGCTAGAAAGGATTGATCACTACAAGTGATCAATCAGGAAACTTCTAAGAAGACTACTCTGCAACATCAGCAACCTCCAGCTCCTGCTCCAAGGGAAACTCTTCGACGCCATCTGCTCCCATCCAAGTGGATGATCATCGCCGAAGACATATATCCAAATTGGCACACAACACAAACAATGCAAGGGTGAGCTAGATATAAAAAGCATGTTATCTCCTAGTACATTTAATTCATGTCATCATACATAGATACATATACAGGAACAATTACAGCATACTCATAACCCACATCTCATAACCTCATACGACTCATCTTTACACCTACATAGTTCAGCTGACACTCCCCAACACTATGCAGAGTAAGTCACAACTCATATTTACGCTCGCATAGTTCAGCTGGCACTCCTCAACACTATGCAAGGTAAATTCCCAACACACGACTCATCCGGATTGGTATAACTGTCGAACTATCAGTCGTCTTTGCACTTGCATAGTTCAGCTGGTCTTTCTCCAACACTAGCAAGGTAAATCCCCCAATCTGTCTATGTCTAAATTCAAAGACTATAGACGAGGACCTCCCTCTACTCTCACCACTCACATTGTCCTTCTCTACTTGAGTATGAACAATGCTTTGACTTTAGGGATAGACAGACCGAAATACAAAGTTCACTACAGTTATACAAAACAACAACACCACATATCACTTTCGTCCATCTCTCCTCGAGATGTCCGAATCATACACAAATTCATCATTCCCATCATATAATCACAGTAATTTATCATATTTCATGCATTCTCATATTTTCTCATAACTCATATCACCACATATATTCCATACAATTCTCAAATTTCAACATTTACATCAGATGATCACAATAATCTATCATATTTCATACGTTCTCATATTTTCTCATAAATCACATCACCACATATATTCCACACATTTATACACATAATCCAGTCCAAGAAAAAATATATAAATTAAGAAAATACAAGATGTACCGAACACTATTTGAACGAAAAACGGTCCTCCGAACTGGAACGAACGCTATCTAACAAACGGTACTCTTCAAGCATCAGGTCAAACACTTCTTGGACGCGCATTTCGAACGCACAAACCGAACAACTTTGAACTAACTTTCTTTTCGAACACCAGTCAAATTGGACGAACGTCACTTCCGAGCGCCACACAAAATTTGGACGAACGTCCTCTTTTTCACAATTTTTGGACGAACGTCCATTTACACAATTTGGACGAGCGTCCTAAACAGCTTTGGACGAACGTCCATTCCAACCACGTCATATTTGGACGAACGTCATTCCAGGCGGACGAACGTTCTTTAATCAAACTGGACGAACGTTGCACTTCGAACACTTGGACGAATGCTCAGAGCAGGCCGAACACGGACGAATGCTCAAGGCAGAACACTTGGACAAACGCTCACAGCAGGCCGAATACAGACGAACACTCATGGCCGAACACTTAGACGAACACTTTGGCCGAGCATTTTGGACGAACGCTCAACAGGTACTCTTGGACGAACGCGCAACAACGAAACTTGGACGAACGCGCATCAACGAAGCTTGGACGAACGCGCATACCACAAAAACGAACGTAAGCGGACGTTCGTTCATAACCGAACGTTCATGAAATCATGGACGAACGTCCAATTGAACTTGGACGAACGTGCTAAACCGAGGACGAACGTTCATAAATTTGTCTATTTGGACGAACGTTCAGCAAATAACCGAACGTTCAAAAATTGGCTAAGCCATTTTGGGACGAACGTCCAATTTGAAACCAAATTGGACGAACGGTTTTGCAGAATTTCTGCAGAATTGCAGATTTCCAGAAACATGAAATTCAACCCTTTCTTCCCAGATTTTACCCAGATTTACATCATACAAAGCACATACAATTAATCACACAAAATATCTAGCTCCCCTTACCTCTTGAAGACTTCCTTTGCTCTTGAACGAATCTTCCTCTGCAACTCCAGAGGCTCTCTGCTTCACTTCTTCTGGATCTGCAGCAAGCCTCTTCACTTCTCTTCTTCCAGCAAACCTTGCAACAACTTCATTCTCACCAGATGCTCAACCCAGATCCATCTCACAATCCTCCTGAAATTGGTAAGCTTTCCACGGTGGCTCTCTGGACGGCTGGAAAACGGAAGGAAGGAAGGCTCTCTTCCTCCTGTTGCTCCCTCTCCCTCATGACTCTCTCTCCCAAAAACGAAACCACTCCCTTTCCTTCTCACTCCTCTCTCTCTCTCCCAGCCACACAAAACACGAAAACACACACCCCCTTCTAAAACTAACTCAGCCGCCCCCCCTTTCTTCTCTCCTAAAATCCCCCCTTTTCTCCTCTGCCTCAATAATGCACCCCAACAAACCACCCGAAAATAAGGAATGGTGGGTGACCACCATGTCACACCATGTCCCCCACAAACACGGGTCTTACAGGTTGCAACTAACAAGGACGGAAAAAAACGTAAACAATTAAAAAAAACGTCAGAAAAAAAAACGTCAAGAATGAGTTGCAACACGAGGACTTCCCAAGAGGTCCCCCATCCTAGTACTACTCTTGCCCAAGCACGCTTAACTGCGGAGTTCTGATAGGATCCGGTGCATTAGTGCTGGTATGATCGCACCTGCCAAGTATCGCACGATCAATGCACATATGGCTTCGGCAGCGTGTACAAGTTTTAAAACTTGGGGAGACGCGTGCGAGGGCCCTGAGGTAGATGGGGTTTGGGTCCGAAAAAGCCGTCGTAAAAGTTAGTTCGAGTCGTGTAGGCGGTACTTTGGGACTTGGTTGCGACTAACAAGGACGGAAAAAAACGTAAACAAGAAAACAAAAAACCTCAAAAAAGAGGTGCAACACGAGGACTTCCCAGGAGGTAACCCATCCTAGTACTACTCTCGCCCAAGCACGCTTAACTGCGGAGTTCTGATGGGATCCAGTGCATTAGTGCTGGTATGATCGCACCTGTCAAGTATCGCACGATCAATGCATATATGGCTTCGGCAGCGTGTACAAGTTTTAACACTTGGGGAGACGCGTGCGAGGGCCCTGAGGTAGATGGGGTTTGGGTCCGAAAAAGCCGTCGTAAAAGTTAGTTCGAGTCGTGTAGGCGGTACTTTGGGACTTGGTTGCGACTAACAAGGACGAAAAAAAACGTAAACAAGAAAAAAAAAAACCTCAAAAAAGAGGTGCAACACGAGGACTTCCCACGAGGTCACCCATCCTAGTACTACTCTCGCCCAAGCACGCTTGACTGCGGAGTTCTGATGGGATCCGGTGCATTAGTGCTGGTATGATCGCACCTGCCAAGTATCGCACGATCAATGCATATATGGCTTCGGCAACGTGTACAAGTTTTAACACTTGAGGAGACGCGTGCGAGGGCCCTGAGGTAGATGGGGTTTGGGTCCGAAAAAGCCGTCGTAAAAGTTAGTTCGAGTCGTGTAGGCGGTACTTTGGGACTTGGTTGCGACTAACAAGGACGGAAAAAAACGTAAACAAGAAAAAAAAAACCTCAAAAAAGAGGTGCAACACGAGGACTTCCCAGGAGGTCACCCATCCTAGTACTACTCTCGCCCAAGCACGCTTAACTGCAGAGTTCTGATGGGATCCGGTGCATTAGTGCTGGTATGATCGCACCTGCCAAGTACCGCACGATCAATGCATATATGGCTTCGGCAGCGTGTACAAGTTTTAACACTTGGGGAGACGCGTGCGAGGGCCCTGAGGTAGATGGGGTTTGGGTCCGAAAAAGCCGTCGTAAAAGTTAGTTCGAGTCGTGTAGGCGGTACTTTGGGACTTGGTTGCGACTAACAAGGACGGAAAAAAACGTAAACAAGAAAAAAAAAACCTCAAAAAAGAGGTGCAACACGAGGACTTCCCAGGAGGTCACCCATCCTAGTACTACTCTCGCCAGAGCACGCTTAACTGCGGAGTTCTGATGGGTTCCGGTGCATTAGTGCTGGTATGATCGCACCTGCCAAGTATCGCACGATCAATGCATATATGGCTTCGGCAGCGTGTACAAGTTTTAACACTTGGGGAGACGCGTGCGAGGGCCCTGAGGTAGATGGGGTTTGGGTCCGAAAAAGCCGTCGTAAAAGTTAGTTCGAGTCGTGTAGGCGGTACTTTGGGACTTGGTTGCGACTAACAAGGACGGAAAAAAACGTAAACAAGAAAAACAAAACCTCAAAAAAGAGGTGCAACACGAGGACTTCCCAGGAGGTCACCCATCCTAGTACTACTCTCGCCCAAGCACGCTTAACTGCGGAGTTCTGATGGGATCCGGTGCATTAGTGCTGGTATGATCGCACCTGCCAAGTATCGCACGATCAATGCATATATGGCTTCGGCAGCGTGTACAAGTTTTAACACTTGGGGAGACGCGTGCGAGGGCCCTGAGGTAGATGGGGTTTGGGTCCGAAAAAGCCGTCGAAAAGTTAGTTCGAGTCGTGTAGGCGGTACTTTGGGACTTGGTTGCGACTAACAAGGACGGAAAAAAACGTAAACAAGAAAACAAAAAACCTCAAAAAAGAGGTGCAACACGAGGACTTCCCAGGAGGTAACCCATCCTAGTACTACTCTCGCCCAAGCACGCTTAACTGCGGAGTTCTGATGGGATCCAGTGCATTAGTGCTGGTATGATCGCACCTGTCAAGTATCGCACGATCAATGCATATATGGCTTCGGCAGCGTGTACAAGTTTTAACACTTGGGGAGACGCGTGCGAGGGCCCTGAGGTAGATGGGGTTTGGGTCCGAAAAAGCCGTCGTAAAAGTTAGTTCGAGTCGTGTAGGCGGTACTTTGGGACTTGGTTGCGACTAACAAGGACGGAAAAAAACGTAAACAAGAAAAAAAAACCTCAAAAAAGAGGTGAAACACGAGGACTTCCCAGGAGGTCACCCATCCTAGTACTACTCTCGCCCATGCACGCTTAACTGCGGAGTTCTGATGGGATCCGGTGCATTAATGCAGGTATGATCGCACCTGTCAAGTATCACACGATCAATGCATATATGGCTTCGGCAGCGTGTACAAGTTTTAACACTTGGGGAGACGCGTGCGAGGGCCCTGAGGTAGATGGGGTTTGTGACGAACGGGTCGCACCGCTCACAAAAGTTGATTACAAAATTAATGTAGTATAGACTAGGAAGTGACTCCTAGGTCGTCTCTCAAGGACCAAATATGGGTTCAGTCTCAGATTTAACACGAAGTAGGGGGTGTTTTTGTGATTTTGTTTGAATGCGGTAAACTAAAATTAAAACTGACTGGAATTTAAATAAGACAACTGAATTTAAAAACACTGAAATAAATTTTAACAACGGTAAAAACAAGCGGTAAAAGACGGTAAAAACAGAACAGTAAATATGCAAAAAACGTAACATCAGACAGTAAAATAAAGAGAGTTCAGAAAATGGTAAATTCATAAAACGATAATTTTAGAAAATGGTAAATTGCAGAGAACGGTAAATTATAGGAAACGGTAAATGAAAATAAAATTCAACAAACATTGAGAAATGCAGAATGGAAACTTCAATTAAAATTCAATTGTTGAACTGGAAATTAAAACAAATCCAAAACCTTCCCCAAAGGGGAGGTGGAAAACCAACGTAAAAACTCTTCCTAATTCCTACTCCTAAACTACTACTTTCTTCTCTGCTGCTGCTGCCAATTTATAGCCACTTCTCTGGACAAACTCCCGTATATGCCTCCCTCAATTCACCCTGGTTCCCTGCTTCTTGGTTTGTCTTCAATAGGCAGCCCCTTGTTTCACGGAATTCCTTCCAGCTTTCACTTCTTTTGAATTTTCCACCAATAGCTGAGCAACTTACGGTTTTGTGCCTTTGTAGGTTGAAGACTTTCTTCACCAATTTGCTCCTAGTTTTGCCAGCAGAAAATATAAGGTGGGACCCTCCATTCTTCACTCTCACCTTGTCTTCTTCTTCAATTTGTTGTAGCACATTTCTTCCTCTTCTGCCTCGGGTGGTTTCTCCTTCTCCATGTCAATCATTCTCCAAAACATTTGGCAAGTGGTGGCTGCTCCAACGCTTCCTCCTTTGTTCCATCTCAGCTGGACCGTGATGGTCCTAGATATGTGGCTGGACTTCTTCTTCAAACTCAGCTGCTGGACTTGGACGTTGCTGCTGGGTTGCCTCCGTGTTCTCACCAAAACTCTGCTCACCGTGAAGATAGCTAGGAGGATGAAGTCCTTGCTGCTGTCTGGACCAGCCGTGAGCTTCACTCCCTTGCACGTAAGCTGGACAAGGCCGTGACACTTTTCTCTCCAAGTCTCGGTAGCTGCAGCTCAAACATTCTCCATTTTTTTCTCCAAGCATCTCCTAGTTAATTTCCCCTGCCTTTCGTTGCTGGATGCTTGTTTTATAAATAAAGAAAAGCCGCTTCTCCAATTCCAACCCACCACGTGACAGCAATGCTTCTTTTTGAAGCCCAAAATCTGCACACCGAGAGTTGCTGGACGTGAAGACCATGAGCTCTACTGCTGGCCATAATTCTTCTTCTTCTCGGTAGCTACTCCTTCAACTTCTTTACGTGAGTTGCAGCAAAATAATAGAGAGACCGTGAGGTGGCCCCTTCTTCAATCAAGCTCCACGGCTCCACACTCTAAAATGAATTCTCCAATGCTAGTGGTGGTCCCTCTATGCTGGAATATCAAGCCTCCTTTGTTACTTCTCTCCATAATTGACGTAAGCTTCAAAGTGGTGGCCCCCTCCATTATGCCATTCCTCATATGCCGTATGGTGTTATATTGGTTTCAAGCCATTCACAAATGAGTCACCAAGTGGGCCATGACACTACTTCTATCTTTCCTGACTTTTCAAAGAGTGTGGCCCCTCTCTTTTCCATCCAACACATTCTTTTAGGACTAAAAAATATGAATGGCCGTGTGCTTCTTGCAAAATTCTTCAATCAATTTAGCCAAAAGTAAGACAAAAGAGGGGCCATGTATCCGTATGCTATTCCAACTATGATAAGCCTTTCAAAGTGTGAACTTAAAAATAAAACTTGTGCCATGGGCTGCACCCTTAACGTGTTACTTCTTCCAAAGTGAAGGCTTCAATTTTTTCATGAGCCACTTCCGTGTGCACAATAAATTTTCACCTTTCTTTCTCATTTTAATTTAAAATGTAATTGTTGAGAAATTTCTCTTTTAGTCCTAAAATATTATCCAACAACTTCCCTACAATTAATAATGCAAATAATTAGTCTCAGATAATTCAAATTAATTAAAATAAGAATTTCTGATCAAATTAAGCTCAATTCAGTAAAATGGGAAAATACTGGACAATTATGCACAATTCCCTGATTAATTACAGCACATTAAACTAAGTGAAGTGAACAAAATATCGACTCATCAAAATAGACCACACTTAGTCTTTTGCACTCCTGGGCAAAATCAAGATACAAATCAGGGAATAGTTCAAAGGACATCAAAGGACTGACACAGGCGCAGCATACAGAAGACAAACACTCTCAAGGAAACAAAGAGAATTTACACTGTTCTCAAGAAATCTGGACAGATAAAAGATGTAGAAATTATCCAACACAAAATCAAGAAAAGCACATACTTACAGAATCATCCAAGCAATTCACAGTATGACAAAATGATTAATCAGCTCAAGAGGTGATTTAAAAATAACATAACCTCACAGATGCACTAATAGTGTTTCTCTCAAGTGTTTAGGGTAAATAATTTCAACTCAATGCACTCAAGAAAACAAACACAACAGACTTGGCAAGCTTCTAATATCAATACTTAAAACATATGCATGTTCAGATCTAAAGGTCTTTACTGGGTTGTAATGGGGCCAAGGACAGGGGAGGATAAAATATAGATAAGTAGCTACAGCCCAAAAGAAATAGAGGAGCACTTTGGAACAAGTGTAAATACAATGAAATTACGCCCAAACCTCTAATTTAATCCTCTTCTCGACTCCATTATTCACAAAATTGTTTTTCATCATTTTTTTTTCTTTTTCTCATCATTTTTTTTTATCCTGTCTCTTTTCTTTTTTCTCTTTATCACACAACAGGATATAAATCATATTTCCAAAACATGATGAGGAACCAACTAGCCAATTCATCAGAATCCCTAAGGAGACCACACTTATTCACAAAATACTTCTATAGCTCCAGACTTCCCTAAGGTTAAGGTAATCATGGTTTTTCACTTAGGGCCAGTGTATGAGCTTCAAATCAAAGAAATGAATACAGTATAGGCTCAAAGGGGTTATCAAAGGATAATAACATGGTAGGCTTATTTGGCTAACAAGGCTCAAGAAATAAAATGCCTTTATCATTTCTAAACATGCATATAAATAAGGTATGTCAAAAAGAATCAAGCCAAGGCATATGTGCAAGCAATCAAGATACATATCACACAAGAAAGAAAATAAAGTGGCTCAAATTCTTACAGGGTATATTTGTCACAATCAAATCAACCTCTTAAACATTTATAATCATCTTCCAAGCAGAGAAAAGCAAGGATTTCAAACCATAAGTATTAAGTAAGTGGAGGAAAAATCTACAACTTAGACATCATCCAGAAATCAAGAGAAAAATGTAAAATTTATTGCACACAAAACACACTAAAAACCTCTTAAAACAGAAAAAATTTAACACTCAAAAACAAAAAATTTAACACACAAAACAAAGAAATATCAGAGTCTCTCCCAATAGACCACACTTAAACTACACATTGTCCTCAATGTGTTCTAAGCATATCATCAGCAATCAAAACAGTAAACATATTATGGACAAATGCAATAAAAGTAGGAAAAAGGAGAGAAAGAAAATGCAAACTCCCGTAGATTATGGTGGAAGCTGCCAATTTTGGACTTGTAGGGAGATGTTTTCCTCTTCACGATCCAGCCATGAAGTTTTGAGGACGAACTGCTTCATCCTCCAGATCTGATCTAGCAGTGAAATGTTTTCCACAGCTGGATCTAAGCAGTGATTGTTGATGAGCAGGTTCAGCAGGTGCCTATTGATGTTCAAACCGTTTTGTAAGCTTGCACCTTTGTCTTCAATTGTGGGTGTTTGTTGATGCAATACATGTACACCTCCTGCAACGTGGTTAGTGCAATGTGGTTCCAAAGAAATGTTATGCAGAGGTATAACACCCAATCCCAATTCATCATACTGAGCCTTAGACACAATCTCATAACATGAATCGGTTTCAAATGTAGAAACAATATCTATAACAGGCTCAGATTCATGTTCAGAGGGAGAATTAAAAACATGCTCACCTACAATATGATTACAAGCATACCTATCATCAGCATAATCTTTAATAACACAGTCAACAGAATAATCAATTTGCGGTATGCTTACCTCCACTTCCTTGAAGATTGGTAAAGTAGTGGAGGATGAAAGTAGTCCACCTGGTTCAAGATTATTGCTTATTCTTGCCTGGTCCTCAAAATCATCATCATTTTCCTCAAGTGCAAGAATGGCCATCTGCCCAATCTGATTACTCATATTCTGCATGGCAGCTTGAGTTTCCTGCTTGATTTGCTCGAACTGAATTCTCTGTATGGTCATCTGCTCCAGTAACTCCTTTAATGTAGGCTCAGAAGTTGAAGGTTGAGGAGTTATTTGGGCAGGAGCATCAAACTGCTGATTCTCGTATTGCTGAACTGGTGGAGGCATAAAGGTATCCTGAGATGGTGCTTCCTGATATTCCTGTTGAGCATCGAACCATCCCAAGCTAGGGTCATTCCATCCAGGATCATTGATATATCCATACTGCTCAGGGGAGAAATTGTTCAGAAACTGAAGCTAAAGATATCCCCAATCGGTAACGGATCCTAGAGGAAGAGAGTCTTGCCAATCCTTAGCTGCTCCTTGTAATGAATGCGGAAATGCTCTCAAGAAAATGTGATCAAGAGGAACATCTGGAGGCTTCATTGAAGAGCACACCATGTGGAACTCCTCCAAATGTCTATGTGGGCATTCTCCTGCAAAACCATGAAACTTAGGCAGCAAATATGTCAGTCCAGTGCTTAGAACGTAATAAAAATCATCCTCCTTAGGTGGAACCGGCTCCATAGGAGCGCTCTCAGGAATTTGAGGATGATTCATATAATTCTCATCATAAAATTCAGCAGAATTACAATCAGAGTACCAAGCAGAAGGAGAATCATGATTATAGGCACTCGCAGAATAAGCACTATTCACATCAAAATAGGTAGACATGGAAAATAAAAAGTAAAAAGTAAAAACTAAAAATTATAAAACAGATAAAACACAACACATTTATACATGCAATACGTACACAAGACAGAACAATTTTTTATTTTTTATTTTTTTTTAATTAACAGACAAAATACATATGACACGCATACAAAACAAATAGAACATCACAACACAACACAAGATAAAACACAACACAATTAAACATGCTACGGGCAAAAACAAGATAAATTTTTTTTTTTTAAATAATAACTAAATAGAGAACACAACACAATAAAATATAAAAGACAAAACATATATTAACACAACATAATCGAAAAACACAACAAAAATCTAAAACAAGAACCTGGAACTGAAGTGACAACGCCGCCAAAATTTGCTGAAGGTGTCGTTGTCGCCTACAGAAATATACAATACAAAACACACAAAATACACATATTAACAGAACAAAAATTTACACAACAAAAATCTAAAACCAAACCGTTATTGATCCCCGGCAACGGCGCCATTTTTGACGAACGGGTCGCACCGCTCACAAAAGTTGATTACAAAATTAATGTAGTATAGACTAGGAAGTGACTCCTAGGTCGTCTCTCAAGGACCAAATATGGGTTCAGTCTCAGATTTAACACGAAGTGGGGGGGTGTTTTTGTGATTTTGTTTGAATGCGGTAAACTAAAATTAAAACTGACTGGAATTTAAATAAGACAACTGAATTTAAAAACACTGAAATAAATTTTAACAACGGTAAAAACAAGCGGTAAAAGACGGTAAAAACAGAACAGTAAATATGCAAAAAACGTAACAGCAGACAGTAAAATAAAGAGAGTTCAGAAAATGGTAAATTCATAAAACGATAATTTCAGAAAATGGTAAATTGCAGAGAACGGTAAATTATAGGAAACGGTAAATGAAAATAAAATTCAACAAACATTGAGAAATGCAGAATGGAAACTTCAATTAAAATTCAATTCTTGAACTGGAAATTAAAACAAATCCAAAACCTTCCCCAAAGGGGAGGTGGAAAACCAACGTAAAAACTCTTCCTAATTCCTACTCCTAAACTACTACTTTCTTCTCTGCTGCTGCTGCCAATTTATATAAAAGATAAAACATATATTAACACAACATAATCGAAAAACACAGCAAAAATCTAAAACGAAAAACCTGGAACTGAAGTGACAACGCCGCCAAAATTTGTTGAAGGTGTCGTTATCGCCTGCAAAAATATACAAGACAAAACACACAAAACAAACATATTAACAGAACAAATGTTTACACAACAAAAATCTAAAACCAAACCGTCTTTGATCCCCGGCAACGGCGCCATTTTGATGAACGGGTCGCACCGCACACAAAAGTTGAGCATAAAGGAATGCAGTATAGACTAGGAAGTGACTCCTAGGTCGTCTCTCAAGGACCAATTTTTGTCGGTTTAGTCTCAGATTTTTTTACACAAAGTGGGGGGTTGTGAATGTTTTGATGCGGAAAATTAAATAAATGCAATGAAAATAAAGTTGATGAAAATGTAAATCAAGCAGTGCAGTAAAAGTAAAACTGAAAAACGTAAATCGCAGAAATAGTAAAATTCAGAAAACGGTAAAAACAAAAATGGTAAATTCAGAAAATGGTAATTTGCAAAAACCAATAAACTTTTGACAGAATTTAAAATGCGCAATATGAAATAAGGCATGAACTGAGATGAAATTGATTTGAGCAGAAACTTGCAGTAAATTAGAAAATGACAATGATTTGATCAAAGCTAACGTGCAGATGAAATTATAAATTGCAAATTCGCAGATGAAAATAGAGTTCAAGAACATTGACTGAAAAACACACTGCAAATTAAAATTCAACTGAAAAACAAACTGGAAAACAATCTGGAAAACAAACCCAAAACCTTCCCAAAGGGGGAGGGGGAAAAATGAAAGCTCACGTAAATTGCTCTCTACACTACACTGCTCCTACTCCTAAATCTACTGAGTTTTCTCTCCTGGATGCTTCTCCATTTTATAGCCAATTCTCTCACCAATAGTCTCCTCCCGTGAGCATCTCCCAATTTGTTCCCGTGAGAAAATAGGATGAGGGTCTCCATGTTTGTCTTTTTGCTTAGGCTTTCAGAAATTCCTTTCAACCTTGTGACCCACTCCAAACTCCTGGAGCTTCCTTTTGATGTGCAAGCAGAACCGTGATCTTCTCCATTCAACGTGTGCTTCTAGATGTGGCTGGACGTGATGCTCCTGCATGTCCTTCCATTCTAAGATCATTGCTTCTCCTTCAATTACGTTGTAGCTGTTACAGCATGTCCCAGCTCCCTTTTCTTCTCTTCTCCGTGTTGCACACCATTCTTGTCCTCCATGGCTGCTGTCCGTGGCTGCTCCCATTCTTTCTGGATGGACGTGATTGTAAGCTATTACCATGCCTTTCACCAAACCGTAACCTCCATCTCTTCTCCCAGCTGCCTTCCAACGTTTCTAGAAACAGCCGTGACATCCTCTTCTAATTCCAGCAGCCACCGTGTGCTACTGCAAGAAGGTGAAGTGGGTCTTCTCGGTGATGGCTGCTCCAAAGCTGGACGCTTCTGCTTCCTGTGTGAGCTGCTGTACCCAGAAGAATCGGAGGAGTTTCTGCTCTTCATGGTGGCTGCTCCGTGAAGGTGTTGAACGTTGGAAGGTTGAAACTGCTGATGCTGGGGTGTCTTCTTCTTCTTCTGGACCAGCCGGCCGTGTGCTTTGCAGTAAAATAACGTGAATGATGGTAGCTGTTCTTCTTCTTTGCTTCCATGATATGCTGCTTCACGGTGCTCATTGGATGCTATCTCTTTTATCAATTGTAAAAACCAAAACCAAAACTTGTGAGGAGAAGAACACGGAGTCAAAAATCTGCATTCCAAGGCATAGAGAAAACCGTGAGTGGTGGCTTCCTTATTGAAGTTCACGTTGATTATTGGATGGGCAAGGTGAAAGCAACGTGTCCTCTCTTTTCATCAAGAAATGCTTTGGCTCTTCTTTCCTTCTTTTCCCGTAAACTCCCATCTATACAACATGTGATCTGCATTTTCTCTTTTGGTGGGGCCGTGACATTCTTTCCTTCATAATACCAATTTCATCAAATTTACCATTGCATTTTGGAAGTCTTGTCTACGTGAGCTTCAACTCCCTGCATGTGGCCCCTTTTCTTATATTCCATATCATGCCAAAATGAATTGTCCACCATGGGCCATGAAGCATCTTTCCTTGATAAATTTCAGCATGGAACTCTTCCCATATGCCGTGAGCTTCCTTGGTTCTCTTCCTCATTTCCACTTGCTTCCAAAGACCATGGACCTACATGAACACATGTGTTTCCCACTTAAAAATCCCTTCCAATTTGATTGCCGTGAGAAACAAGCTAAAACCGTGAGAGTATTGTCTAAAAATGTATTGAATATTGTAGCAAGCCTTTCCACTACAAATATGTGGGGACCGTTTTTGCTATTTACACTTAAACAAATTCAGCACTTGCAATTGGAGTTTCACGTGAGCTTCCAACATGGTGTGACCCCCTTCTTTTGATTCCACTTCAAGACCATGCTATTCTTCTATATTGCCGTATGGTGTGAAATGGTTGCAAGCTAATTTTGCTGAAATGAGTGAGCAAATGGGTCTTAAACCAAATAAATCAAACCAAACTCTCACACTCTTTTATTCCATCACGTAAAAATCATTTTCCAGCACTGCACTTTTGCATTCCAACAAAGATGGTTTGTTTAAAAATTCTTTTGTATGTCAATGTGGCATAAAAATTCCTTAAGAGTGTTAAGAGGTCTTAGCACTGTCCAATGATCAATTTCAGCCACCACAAGTACTAAACAACAAGTAAACAATGCAAACAGATTAGAAACCACTCAAACAATAATCACGGGACAAACATAGGAGAGTAAAATAAATTACTGGGAACGGTACAGAACGAATTTGAATAAAGTAAAAAATATACATGAAACTAGACATCTAGACGAAACTATGAAAAAAAATTGAATGGAAAAAGGATACGAATTGAACTCGAACGAGGACAAACAAGTTGACACAAAATTCACACAGCAACCAGCGAAAATTGAAGTGGCTGAAATGCATTGGGCTCAATTGTCATTTCTCCTTTAGCCTTCAAATGTCCCAAAAAGATATCCAAAATTTTCCCATAATTAAAAATGCAAAATAATAAGCTCAGATAATTCAAATTAGTTAAAATAAGAATTTCTGATCGAATTAAGCACAATTAGGAAAAATAGAAAAATAACGGACGATTAAGCACAATTCCCTGATTAATTCTAGTACAATAAACTAAGTGAAGTGAAGAAAATATTGACTCATCAGTTTGGGTCCGAAAAAGCCGTCGTAAAAGTTAGTTCGAGTCGTGCAGGCGGTACTTTGGGACTTGGTTGCGACTAACAAGGACGGAAAAAAACGTAAACAAGAAAAAAAAAACTTCAAAAAAGAGGTGCAACACGAGGACTTCCCAGGAGGTCACCCATCCTAGTACTACTCTCGCCCAAGCACGCTTAACTGCGGAGTTCTGATGGGATCCGGTGCATTAGTGCTGGTATGATCACACCTGCCAAGTATCGCACGATCAATGCATATATGGCTTCGGCAGCGTGTACAAGTTTTAACACTTTGGGAGACGCGTGCGAGAGCCCTGAGGTAGATGGGGTTTGGGTCCGAAAAAGCCGTCGTAAAAGTTAGTTCGAGTCGTGTAGGCGGTACTTTGGGACTTGGTTGCGACTAACAAGGACGGAAAAAAACGTAAACAAGAAAAAAAAAACCTCATAAAAGAGGTGCAACACGAGGACTTCCCAGGAGGTCACCCATCCTAGTACTACTCCCGCCCTAGCACCCTTAACTGCGTAGTTCTGATGGGATCCGGTGCATTAGTGCTGGTATGATCGCACCTGCCAAGTATCGCACGATCAATGCATATATGGCCTCGGCAGCGTGTACAAGTTTTAACACTTGAGGAGACGCGTGCGAGGGCCCTGAGGTAGATGGGGTTTGGGTCCGAAAACGCCGTTGTAAAAGTTAGCTCGAGTCGTGTAGGCGGTACTTTGGGAATTGGTTGCGACTAACAAGGACTGAAAAAAACGTAAACAAGAAAAAAAAAACCTCAAAAAAGAGGTGCAACACGAGGACTTCCCAGGAGGTCACCCATCCTAGTACTACTCTCGCCCAAGCACGCTTAACTGCGGAGTTCTGATGGGATCCGGTGCATTAGTGCTGGTATGATCGCACCTGCCATGTATCGCACGATCAATGCATATATGGCTTCGGCAGCGTGTACAAGTTTTAACACTTGGGGAGACGCGTGCGAGGGCCCTGAGGTAGATGGGGTTTGGGTCCGAAAAAGCCGTCGTAAAAGTTAGTTCGAGTCGTGTTGGCGGTACTATGGGACTTGGTTGCGCCTAACAATGACGGAAAAAAACGTAAACAAGAAAAAAAAACCTCAAAAAAGAGGTGCAACACGAGGACTTCCCAGGATGTCACCCATCCTAGTACTACTCTCGCCCAAGCACGCTTAACTGCGGAGTTCTGATGTGATCCGGTGCATTAGTGCTAGTATGATCGCACCTGCCAAGTATCGCACGATCAATGCATATATGGCTTCGGCAGCGTGTACAAGTTTTAACACTTGGGGAGACGCGTGCGAGGGCCCTGAGGTAGATGGGGTTTGGGTCCGAAAAAGCCGTCGTAAAAGTTAGTTCGCGTCGTGTAGGCGGTACTTTGGGACTTGGTTGCGACTAACAAGGACGGTAAAAAACGTAAACAAGAAAAAAAAAACCTCAAAAAAGAGGTGCAACACGAGGACTTCCCAGGTGGTCACCCATCCTAGTACTACTCTCGCCCAAGCACGCTTAACTGCGGAGTTGTGATGGGATCCGTTGCATTAGTGCTGGTATGATCGCACCTGCCAAGTATCGCACGATCAATGCATATATGGCTTCGGCAGCATGTACAAGTTTTAACACTTGGGGAGACGCGTGCGAGGGCCCTGAGGTAGATGGGGTTTGGGTCCGAAAAAGCCGTCGTAAAAGTTAGTTCGAGTCGTGTTGGCGGTACTATGGGACTTGGTTGCGCCTAACAATGACGAAAAAAAACGTAAACAAGAAAAAAAAACCTCAAAAAAGAGGTGCAACACGAGGACTTCCCAGGATGTCACCCATCCTAGTACTACTCTCGCCCAAGCACGCTTAACTGCGGAGTTCTGATGGGATCCTGTGCATTAGTGCTCGTATGATCGCACCTGCCAAGTATCCCACGATCAATGCATATATGGCTTCGGCAGCGTGTACAAGTTTTAACACTTGGGGAGACGCGTGCGAGGGCCCTGAGGTAGATGGGGTTTGGGTCCGAAAAAGCCGTCGTAAAAGTTAGTTCGCGTCGTGTAGGCGGTACTTTGGGACTTGGTTGCGACTAACAAGGACGGTAAAAAACGTAAACAAGAAAAAAAAAACCTCAAAAAAGAGGTGCAACACGAGGACTTCCCAGGAGGTCACCCATCCTAGTACTACTCTCGCCCAAGCACGCTTAACTACGGAGTTATGATGGGATACGTTGCATTAGTGCTGGTATGATCGCACCTGCCAAGTATCGCACGATCAATGCATATATGGCTTCGGCAGCATGTACAAGTTTTAACACTTGGGGAGACGCGTGCGAGGGCCCTGAGGTAGATGGGGTTTGGGTCCGAAAAAGGCTTCGTAAAAGTTAGTTCGAGTCGTGTAGGCGGTACTTTGGGACTTGGTTGCGACTAACAAGGACGGAAAAAACGTAAACAAGAAAAAAAAAACCTCAAAAAAGAGGTGCGACACGAGGACTTCCCAGGAGGTCACCCATCCTAGTACTACTCTCGCCCAAGCACGCTTAACTGCGGAGTTCTGATGGGATCCGGTGCATTAGTGCTGGTATGATCGCACCTGCCAAGTATCGCACGATCAATGCATATATGGCTTCGGCAGCGTGTACAAGTTTTAACACTTGGGGAGACGCGTGCGAGGGCCCTGAGGTAGATGGGGTTTGGGTCCGAAAAAGCCGTCGTAAAAGTTAGTTCGAGTCGTGTAGGCGGTACTTTGGGACTTGGTTGCGACTAACAAGGACGGAAAAAAACGTAAACAAGAAAAAAAAACCTCAAAAAAGAGGTGCAACACGAGGACTTCCCAGGAGGTCACCCATCCTAGTACTACTCTCGCCCAAGCACGCTTAACTGCGTAGTTCTGATGGGATCCAGTGCATTAGTGCTGGTATGATCGCACCTGCCAAGTATCGCACGATCAATGCATATATGGCTTCGGCAGCGTGTACAAGTTTTAACACTTGGGGAGACGCGTGCGAGGGCCCTGAGGTAGATGGGGTTTGGGTCCAAAAAAGCCGTCGTAAAAGTTAGTTCGAGTCGTGTAGGCGGTACTTTGGGACTTGGTTGCGACTAACAAGGACGGAAAAAAACGTAAACAAGAAAAAAAAAACCTCAAAAAAGAGGTGCAACACGAGGACTTCCCAGGAGGTCACCCATCCTAGTACTACACTCGCCCAAGCACGCTTAACTGCAGAGTTCTGATGGGATCCGGTGCATTAGTGCTGCTATGATCGCACCTGCCAAGTATCGCACGATCAATGCATATATGGCTTCGGCAGCATGTACAAGTTTTAACACTTGGGGAGACGCGTGCGAGGGCCCTGAGGTAGATGGGGTTTGGGTCCGAAAAAGCCGTCGTAAAAGTTAGTTCGAGTCGTGTAGGCGGTACTATGGGACTTGGTTGCGCCTAACAATGATGAAAAAAAACGTAAACAAGAAAAAAAAACCTCAAAAAAGAGGTGCAACACGAGGACTTCCCAGGATGTCACCCATCCTAGTACTACTCTCGCCCAAGCACGCTTAACTGCGGAGTTCTGATGGGATCCGGTGCATTAGTGCTAGTATGATCGCACCTGCCAAGTATCGCACGATCAATGCATATATGGCTTCGGCAGCGTGTACAAGTTTTAACACTTGGGGAGACGCGTGCGAGGGCCCTGAGGTAGATGGGGTTTGGGTCCGAAAAAGCCGTCGTAAAAGTTAGTTCGCGTCGTGTAGGCGGTACTTTGGGACTTGGTTGCGACTAACAAGGACGGAAAAAAACGTAAACAAGAAAAAAAAAACCTCAAAAAAGAGGTGCAACACGAGGACTTCCCAGGAGGTCACCCATCCTAGTACTACACTCGCCCAAGCACGCTTAACTGCAGAGTTCTGATGGGATCCGGTGCATTAGTGCTGCTATGATCGCACCTGCCAAGTATCGCACGATCAATGCATATATGGCTTCGGCAGCATGTACAAGTTTTAACACTTGGGGAGACGCGTGCGAGGGCCCTGAGGTAGATGGGGTTTGGGTCCGAAAAAGCCGTCGTAAAAGTTAGTTCGAGTCGTGTAGGCGGTACTTTGGGACTTGGTTGCGACTAACAAGGACGGAAAAAACGTAAACAAGAAAAAAAAAACCTCAAAAAAGAGGTGCAACACGAGGACTTCCTAGGAGGTCACCCATCCTACTACTACTCTCGCCCAAGCACGCTTAACTGCGGAGTTCTGATGGGATCCGGTGCATTAGTGCTGGTATGATCGCACCTGCCAAGTATCGCACGATCAATGCATATATGGCTTCGGCAGCGTGTACAAGTTTTAACACTTGGGGAGACGCGTGCGAGGGCCCTGAGGTAGATGGGGTTTGGGTCCGAAAAAGCCGTCGTAAAAGTTAGTTCGCGTCGTGTAGGCGGTACTTTGGGACTTGGTTGCGACTAACAAGGACGGTAAAAAACGTAAACAAGAAAAAAAAAACCTCAAAAAAGAGGTGCAACACGAGGACTTCCAAGGAGGTCACCCATCCTAGTACTACTCTCGCCCAAGCACGCTTAACTGCGGAGTTGTGATGGGATCCGTTGCATTAGTGCTGGTATGATCGCACCTGCCAAGTATCGCACGATCAATGCATATATGGCTTCGGCAGCATGTACAAGTTTTAACACTTGGGGAGACGCGTGCGAGGGCCCTGAGGTAGATGGGGTTTGGGTCCGAAAAAGGCTTCGTAAAAGTTAGTTCGAGTCGTGTAGGCGGTACTTTGGGACTTGGTTGCGACTAACAAGGACGGAAAAAACGTAAACAAGAAAAAAAAAACCTCAAAAAAGAGGTGCGACACGAGGACTTCCCAGGAGGTCACCCATCCTAGTACTACTCTCGCCCAAGCACGCTTAACTGCGGAGTTCTGATGGGATCCGGTGCATTAGTGCTGGTATGATCGCACCTGCCAAGTATCGCACGATCAATGCATATATGGCTTCGGCAGCATGTACAAGTTTTAACACTTGGGGAGACGCGTGCGAGGGCCCTGAGGTAGATGGGGTTTGGGTCCGAAAAAGCCGTCGTAAAAGTTCGTTCGAGTCGTGTAGGCGGTACTTTGGGACTTGGTTGCGACTAACAAGGACGGAAAAAACGTAAACAAGAAAAAAAAAACCTCAAAAAAGAGGTGCAACACGAGGACTTCCTAGGAGGTCACCCATCCTACTACTACTCTCGCCCAAGCACGCTTAACTGCGGAGTTCTGATGGGATCCGGTGCATTAGTGCTGGTATGATGGCACCTGCCAAGTATCGCACGATCAATGCATATATGGCTTCGGCAGCGTGTACAAGTTTTAACACTTGGGGAGACGCGTGCGAGGGCCCTGAGGTAGATGGGGTTTGGGTCCGAAAAAGCCGTCGTAAAAGTTAGTTCGCGTCGTGTAGGCGGTACTTTGGGACTTGGTTGCGACTAACAAGGACGGTAAAAAACGTAAACAAGAAAAAAAAAACCTCAAAAAAGAGGTGCAACACGAGGACTTCCAAGGAGGTCACCCATCCTAGTACTACTCTCGCCCAAGCACGCTTAACTGCGGAGTTGTGATGGGATCCGTTGCATTAGTGCTGGTATGATTGCACCTGCCAAGTATCGCACGATCAATGCATATATGGCTTCGGCAGCATGTACAAGTTTTAACACTTGGGGAGACGCGTGCGAGGGCCCTGAGGTAGATGGGGTTTGGGTCCGAAAAAGGCTTCGTAAAAGTTAGTTCGAGTCGTGTAGGCGGTACTTTGGGACTTGGTTGCGACTAACAAGGACGGAAAAAACGTAAACAAGAAAAAAAAAACCTCAAAAAAGAGGTGCGACACGAGGACTTCCCAGGAGGTCACCCATCCTAGTACTACTCTCGCCCAAGCACGCTTAACTGCGAAGTTCTGATGGGATCCGGTGCATTAGTGCTGGTATGATCGCACCTGCCAAGTATCGCACGATCAATGCATATATGGCTTCGGCAGCGTGTACAAGTTTTAACACTTGGGGAGACACGTGCGAGGGCCCTGAGGTAGATGGGGTTTGGGTCCGAAAAAGCCGTCGTAAAAGTTAGTTCGATTCGTGTAGGCGGTACTTTGGGACTTGGTTGCGACTAACAAGGACGGAAAAAAACGTAAACAAGAAAAAAAAACCTCAAAAAAGAGGTGCAACACGAGGACTTCCCAGGAGGTCACCCATCCTAGTACTACTCTCGCCCAAGCACGCTTAACTGCGTAGTTCTGATGGAATCCAGTGCATTAGTGCTGGTATGATCGCACTTGCCAAGTATCGCACGATCAATGCATATATGGCTTCGGCAGCGTGTACAAGTTTTAACACTTGGGGAGACGCGTGCGAGGGCCCTGAGGTAGATGGGGTTTGGGTCCAAAAAAGCCGTCGTAAAAGTTAGTTCGAGTCGTGTAGGCGGTACTTTGGGACTTGGTTGCGACTAACAAGGACGGAAAAAAACGTAAAGAAGAAAAAAAAAACCTCAAAAAAGAGGTGCAACACGAGGACTTCCCAGGAGGTCACCCATCCTAGTACTACACTCGCCCAAGCACACTTAACTGAAGAGTTCTGATGGGATCCGGTGCATTAGTGCTGCTATGATCGCACCTGCCAAGTATCGCACGATCAATGCATATATGGCTTCGGCAGCATGTACAAGTTTTAACACTTGGGGAGACGCGTGCGAGGGCCCTGAGGTAGATGGGGTTTGGGTCCGAAAAAGCCGTCGTAAAAGTTAGTTCGAGTCGTGTAGGCGGTACTTTGGGACTTGGTTGCGACTAACAAGGACGGAAAAAAACGTAAACAAGAAAAAAAAAACCTAAAAAAAGAGGTGCAACACGAGGACTTCCTAGGAGGTCACCCATCCTACTACTACTCTCGCCCAAGCACGCTTAACTGCGGAGTTCTGATGGGATCCGGTGCATTAGTGCTGGTATGATCGCACCTGCCAAGTATCGCACGATCAATGCATATATGGCTTCGGCAGCGTGTACAAGTTTTAACACTTGGGGAGACGCGTGCTAGGGCCCTGAGGTAGATGGGGTTTGGGTCCGAAAAAGCCGTCGTAAAAGTTAGTTCGCGTCGTGTAGGCGGTACTTTGGGACTTGGTTGCGACTAACAAGGACGGTAAAAAACGTAAACAAGAAAAAAAAAACCTCAAAAAAGAGGTGCAACACGAGGACTTCCCAGGAGGTCACCCATCCTAGTACTACTCTCGCCCAAGCACGCTTAACTGCGGAGTTGTGATGGGATCCTTTGCATTAGTGCTGGTATGATCGCACCTGCCAAGTATCGCACGATCAATGCATATATGGCTTCGGCACCATGTACAAGTTTTAACACTTGGGGAGACGCGTGCGAGGGCCCTGAGGTAGATGGGGTTTGGGTCCGAAAAAGGCTTCGTAAAAGTTAGTTCGAGTCGTGTAGGCGGTACTTTGGGACTTGGTTGCGACTAACAAGGACGGAAAAAACGTAAACAAGAAAAAAAAACCTCAAAAAAGAGGTGCGACACGAGGACTTCCCAGGAGGTCACCCATCCTAGTACTACTCTCGCCCAAGCACGCTTAACTGCGGAGTTCTGATGGGATCCGGTGCATTAGTGCTGGTATGATCGCACCTGCCAAGTATCGCACGATCAATGCATATATGGCTTCGGCAGCGTGTACAAGTTTTAACACTTGGGGAGACGCGTGCGAGGGCCCTGAGGTAGATGGGGTTTGGGTCCGAAAAAGCCGTCGTAAAAGTTAGTTCGAGTCGTGTAGGCGGTACTTTGGGACTTGGTTGCGACTAAAAAGGACGGAAAAAAACATAAACAAGAAAAAAAAACCTCAAAAAAGAGGTGCAACACGAGGACTTCCCAGGAGGTCACCCATCCTAGTACTACTCTCGCCCAAGCACGCTTAACTGCGTAGTTCTGATGGGATCCAGTGCATTAGTGCTGGTATGATCGCACCTGCCAAGTATCGCACGATCAATGCATATATGGCTTCGGCAGCGTGTACAAGTTTTAACACTTGGGGAGACGCGTGCGAGGGCCCTGAGGTAGATGGGGTTTGGGTCCGAAAAAGCCGTCGTAAAAGTTAGTTCGAGTCGTGTAGGCGGTACTATGGGACTTGGTTGCGCCTAACAATGATGAAAAAAAACGTAAACAAGAAAAAAAAACCTCAAAAAAGAGGTGCAACACGAGGACTTCCCAGGATGTCACCCATCCTAGTACTACTCTCGCCCAAGCACGCTTAACTGCGGAGTTCTGATGGGATCCGGTGCATTAGTGCTAGTATGATCGCACCTGCCAAGTATCGCACGATCAATGCATATATGGCTTCGGCAGCGTGTACAAGTTTTAACACTTGGGGAGACGCGTGCGAGGGCCCTGAGGTAGATGGGGTTTGGGTCCGAAAAAGCCGTCGTAAAAGTTAGTTCGAGTCGTGTAGGCGGTACTTTGGGACTTGGTTGCGACTAACAAGGACGGAAAAAAACGTAAACAAGAAAAAAAAACCTCAAAAAAGAGGTGCAACACGAGGACTTCCCAGGAGGTCACCCATCCTAGTACTACTCTCGCCCAAGCACGCTTAACTGCGTAGTTCTGATGGGATCCCGTGCATTAGTGCTGGTATGATCGCACCTGCCAAGTATCGCACGATCAATGCATATATGGCTTCGGCAGCGTGTACAAGTTTTAACACTTGGGGAGACGCGTGCGGGGGCCCTGAGGTAGATGGGGTTTGGGTCCGAAAAAGCCGTCGTAAAAGTTAGTTCGAGTCGTGTAGGCGGTACTTTGGGACTTGGTTGCGACTAACAAGGACGGAAAAAAACGTAAACAAGAAAAAAAAAACCTCAAAAAAGAGGTGCAACACGAGGACTTCCCAGGAGGTCACCCATCCTAGTACTACACTCGCCCAAGCACACTTAACTGAAGAGTTCTGATGGGATCCGGTGCATTAGTGCTGCTATGATCGCACCTGCCAAGTATCGCACGATCAATGCATATATGGCTTCGGCAGCATGTACAAGTTTTAACACTTGGGGAGACGCGTGCGAGGGCCCTGAGGTAGATGGGGTTTGGGTCCGAAAAAGCCGTCGTAAAAGTTAGTTCGAGTCGTGTAGGCGGTACTTTGGGACTTGGTTGCGACTAACAAGGACGGAAAAAAACGTAAACAAGAAAAAAAAAACCTAAAAAAAGAGGTGCAACACGAGGACTTCCTAGGAGGTCACCCATCCTACTACTACTCTCGCCCAAGCACGCTTAACTGCGGAGTTCTGATGGGATCCGGTGCATTAGTGCTGGTATGATCGCACCTGCCAAGTATCGCACGATCAATGCATATATGGCTTCGGCAGCGTGTACAAGTTTTAACACTTGGGGAGACGCGTGCTAGGGCCCTGAGGTAGATGGGGTTTGGGTCCGAAAAAGCCGTCGTAAAAGTTAGTTCGCGTCGTGTAGGCGGTACTTTGGGACTTGGTTGCGACTAACAAGGACGGTAAAAAACGTAAACAAGAAAAAAAAAACCTCAAAAAAGAGGTGCAACACGAGGACTTCCCAGGAGGTCACCCATCCTAGTACTACTCTCGCCCAAGCACGCTTAACTGCGGAGTTGTGATGGGATCCTTTGCATTAGTGCTGGTATGATCGCACCTGCCAAGTATCGCACGATCAATGCATATATGGCTTCGGCACCATGTACAAGTTTTAACACTTGGGGAGACGCGTGCGAGGGCCCTGAGGTAGATGGGGTTTGGGTCCGAAAAAGGCTTCGTAAAAGTTAGTTCGAGTCGTGTAGGCGGTACTTTGGGACTTGGTTGCGACTAACAAGGACGGAAAAAACGTAAACAAGAAAAAAAAACCTCAAAAAAGAGGTGCGACACGAGGACTTCCCAGGAGGTCACCCATCCTAGTACTACTCTCGCCCAAGCACGCTTAACTGCGGAGTTCTGATGGGATCCGGTGCATTAGTGCTGGTATGATCGCACCTGCCAAGTATCGCACGATCAATGCATATATGGCTTCGGCAGCGTGTACAAGTTTTAACACTTGGGGAGACGCGTGCGAGGGCCCTGAGGTAGATGGGGTTTGGGTCCGAAAAAGCCGTCGTAAAAGTTAGTTCGAGTCGTGTAGGCGGTACTTTGGGACTTGGTTGCGACTAACAAGGACGGAAAAAAACATAAACAAGAAAAAAAAACCTCAAAAAAGAGGTGCAACACGAGGACTTCCCAGGAGGTCACCCATCCTAGTACTACTCTCGCCCAAGCACGCTTAACTGCGTAGTTCTGATGGGATCCAGTGCATTAGTGCTGGTATGATCGCACCTGCCAAGTATCGCACGATCAATGCATATATGGCTTCGGCAGCGTGTACAAGTTTTAACACTTGGGGAGACGCGTGCGAGGGCCCTGAGGTAGATGGGGTTTGGGTCCAAAAAAGCCGTCGTAAAAGTTAGTTCGAGTCGTGTAGGCGGTACTTTGGGACTTGGTTGCGACTAACAAGGACGGAAAAAAACGTAAACAAGAAAAAAAAAACCTCAAAAAAGAGGTGCAACACGAGGACTTCCCAGGAGGTCACCCATCCTAGTACTACACTCGCCCAAGCACGCTTAACTGCAGAGTTCTGATGGGATCCGGTGCATTAGTGCTGCTATGATCGCACCTGCCAAGTATCGCACGATCAATGCATATATGGCTTCGGCAGCATGTACAAGTTTTAACACTTGGGGAGACGCGTGCGAGGGCCCTGAGGTAGATGGGGTTTGGGTCCGAAAAAGCCGTCGTAAAAGTTAGTTCGAGTCGTGTAGGCGGTACTTTGGGACTTGGTTGCGACTAACAAGGACGGAAAAAAACGTAAACAAGAAAAAAAAAAACCTCAAAAAAGAGGTGCAACACGAGGACTTCCCAGGAGGTCACCCATCCTAGTACTACTCTCGCCCAAGCACGCTTAAAGAGGTGCAACACGAGGACTTCCCAGGAGGTCACCCATCCTAGTACTACTCTCGCCCAAGCACGCTTAACTGCGGAGTTCTGATGGGATCCGGTGCATTAGTGCTGGTATGATCGCACCTGCCAAGTATCGCACGATCAATGCATATATGGCTTCGGCAGCGTGTACAAGTTTTAACACTTGGGGAGACGCGTGCGGGGGCCCTGAGGTAGATGGGGTTTGGGTCCGAAAAAGCCGTCGTAAAAGTTAGTTCGAGTCGTGTAGGCGGTACTTTGGGACTTGGTTGCGACTAACAAGGACGGAAAAAACGTAAACAAGAAAAAAAAAACCTCAAAAAAGAGGTGCAACACGAGGACTTCCCAGGAGGTCACCCATCCTACTACTACTCTCGCCCAAGCACGCTTAACTGCGGAGTTCTGATGGGATCCGGTGCATTAGTGCTGGTATGATCGCACCTGCCAAGTATCGCACGATCAATGCATATATGGCTTCGGCAGCGTGTACAAGTTTTAACACTTGGGGAGACGCGTGCGAGGGCCCTGAGGTAGATGGGGTTTGGGTCCGAAAAAGCCGTCGTAAAAGTTAGTTCGAGTCGTGTAGGCGGTGTAAGATCCTTGAAAATATTTGTAAGTAAGATACTAAATTAAAAAAAAAAAAAAAAGTAAATAGTGAATAGTAAATTGTGAATAGTAAAAAGTGAATAGTAAAAAATAAAAAAAAATTAAAAAAAAAATTATTTTTGGAAAGGATAAGTGTTCCACGTAGCTTTGAGATCAGAATTCACCAATTTGCAAATAAAAAATTATTTTTGTAATAGTAAAATGAATAAAAAAATGAATAGTAAAAATGAATAGTAAAAATGAATAGTAAAATTTTTTTACTATAAATAGCCAAGGGGGGAGGCTGAAAATTTACACCAAAGAACTTAGAAAATTTTTGAGAGAAGAGAGTTGGAAGAATTTCTAATTTCAAAGGGGATATTCTGGAAGTTTTCAGAGAGCGAGGAGATTAAGTCTGTAATAGAGGTAAGGGAAGCTAACCTTGTGTATCTCCTTTTGTATTATCTTGAGTCTTGAATATGCTATATTTTGCTTTTGTCTGATCTTAAATCTTGATTATGGAGTATTTTGTTTCTGTATGATTTTGAATTTAAATGAGAGTATGCTTTTGTGTTGATATCCAAGTGTGATAGTTGTAAAACGTGATATTGATTATGTTATGCCATTTGTATGTTATTAGTTGTTTATTTTTGTATTTTGGAAGGATTAGAAATTGTCTAACCGGCTCTGCCAGATTCAATTTCTTGTTTCCCCAAATGTTTTATTTCTTTACTTATTTATTTTATTGCATTTTGGAAGGATTAGAAGTTGTCTAACCGGCTCTGCCAGATTCAACTTCTTGTTTCCCCAAACTATTTATTGCTTTACTTATTTATTTTATTGCATTTTTGGAAGGATTAGAAGTTGTCTAACCGGCTCTGCCAGATTCAACTTCTTATTTCCCCATACATGTTATTGTTCTTGTTATTTAATTATATTGTATTTTTGGATGGATTAGAAGTTGTCTAACCGGCTCTGCCAGATTCAACTTCTTGTTTCCCCATGAATTTTTATATTAAGATTATTTTTATGATTGTCAAATATTGTATTCTTCTATGACCATTTATTGTAATGTTTTATTATTATTAATTGTTTATAATTATCTTGTATGAATTCTATTATGGATGTTTATTGTGATGAATTTATTGAATGAGTTTGTTGGCTGAAATTGATCTTGTTGGGAGGTTTGGAATAAGGGTTCTGTAATAACTTGTATATGGGTATTAAATAGATATACAGATACTGGTTGAGGTTGTTGTGAGAGGAAGTAAAATTAAGCATTTTAAGATTTAGAGCATAAGAAAATAAGGTAGATAAATTAAATAAATAAATTGTTAATTATTGAGGACCTCCCTTTGTTGGTAGGATAGAGGAACCTTAAAAACCTGAGTTGGCACATCCCTGATCATAGAGCAGCCCTGGCCTGGTCCAGTCAGTTGTGACTAGTCATATGTGCTGGCGTCGAAGGTGAGTTTGATGCGTTCAGACATCTGGGTCCTCTCCGGTGACCAATTGGGGTAAAGAAAAATCTATAATAGGATGAAAATAAAATAAAACAAGTTGATTGTAGATGCATAATATTATCATGGTAAAAATTTCATATATATTTTATTTATCATTACAATGAGCCCAGACTTTAATATGTAGTTCTTAAGATATGTTGATATATTTTGGTTGATCCATGATCTTTGTTTGGTGAAAATATGTTGAGTTATACTCGTTATGGGCAAAATGAGTTTATAATATGAAGCATGATATCTGGCAATATGTTTGATTTATTGATACCAAAACGGGTGATTATGAATTCATGATTAAAGAATGAACATGATTGAGTTAGGTGGATAAGAGGGTATGAATTGTTGGTTTTATGAAATGTTGGGGTGGATATGAGAAATCATTACTTATGAAATGATGTTTACTACCGGGAGTAGTTTGTTCGAGTTATACCATGAGAGTTTGGTATGAGCAAAGTAACACTTGAGGTTTATGAAAGCAGGCAGAAAGTGGTCTGACCATAAGGCTTTGACATAAACATATGATTCGTAAGTTTTATAGAAGCAGGCAGAGAGGGGTCTGACCATAAGGCTTCAGAAAGTAAGACATAGTATATAAGTGAGGCTTAAGGAAGCAGGCAGAGAGCGGTCTGACCATAAGGCTTCATGAGTAAGCATGGAACACTTGTAAGATTTATGGAAATGAGAAAGATGATTTTGATAATGATGAATTAATGACATCGGAATAATGATATTTTATCAATTGCAGAAATACATGATTATAATATTTTTATTACAAGTTTAATGATTTTATGATATGGTTGGCTTACCCTTATTTGTTTGTGCTATGATCATATAACTCATGTTATATGT